>CM064883.1:84478492-84667457 GCA_003313485.2 Penstemon barbatus
CATGTGCCCTATGGTACTTACAGTATTGATCGTAGTTTTGAGACCCTGGTCTCGGCTGCGCGATTTTCCTCGCCTCGGGAATCCAGTTATTTCTTTCTAGAACTTCCAATATTTCTTCCATTGGAACATTTAACCTTGGGTGTTCTACATGATTCACCCTGCTTCTGATTGGTTGCTCATGGTTTCTTGGTCTTTGGTAGAAATTAGGTTGCCTATCTTGGTCGGCTTTGTTGTATTCCAGTCGCTGGAAAACATTACTTCTCCTGGAAGATCGCTCGTAATCGAAAGATTTTTGGGTAGGAAACCTGTCATGCCGTTTGGAGCCTGAAGTTGTGGCTTTGTTTTTGTTTTTATCCTTAAAGGAATTCATCTCTTCTTGGGTCATATACTTAGACGCCAAGCTCATAATATCGGCAAACGTTCTTGGTTGTTTTCGACTGAGGGCATTTCCAAACTGCCTATTTTTAGTGAGGTCGAAGAGGATAGAAATTATGTAATCGATATTCGGAGAGTCGATTTTGAGTAATTCTACGTTGAATCTTGCCAACCAATTTCTTAGGGATTCTCCCTCTTGTTGGTGTATGGTTCCTAGGTAGCTCATCGGAAGTTTTTGTCTCTTCTGACTGGCAAACTGCTGCGTTAGTTTATTGCATAATTCTCGGAAACTGAATATAGAGTTGGCCGGCTGTTTGGCAAACCAATCCAGCGCGAGTCCTTCGAATGTTGTCACCATTAACTTGGCGGTGAATTCGGCGGAGTGGGCATATAAATTCATTATGTTCGTAAAGCTAAAGATATAATCGTCCGGGTCGGTGGTTCCATCATATCGGGGTAGTCTTCCCGGGACCTGTCCCGCGGACTGTGCCTCTTTTATTTCCCTGCAGAAAGGGGAGCAAGCCGCAAGGCTTTCCTGGAGTTCTGCAGTTCGGGCCCATGGGTTTTGAACAGATCGTAATCGTTGTTCGAGTCGCTCCTGTACCATCCTTTCAATTTCTCTTTCTGAGAATTGAGTCGCTCTCGGTCGATCTGGGATTGCATCATCTACATCATCTTCGATTGGGATGATCGTTCGTTCCTTCGATCCGCTGCGACCCGCTTGTGGTAGTCTTCGACCAGTTCTTCTTCGGGGACGGTTATCGGAGGGTTTAGAATTGACCTGCTGTGGGCTGTGTAGCGAGCGTCGCTCACTTGCTGGGCTGTCAGCTTGTTGAGAGGTCCGTTCGTTCGGCCTTGGCATTCCGGGTGCGGGAGTTGTCCTGGGAGCCGTAACGTTACGAGGAATTTGGTCTAAAACTAGCAATTCTTCTGGAGAGAGTGATTTGAAGAGCATTGCTATTTGTTTTAGTTTTTCCTGAGCGCCTGGGAGAGGAAGGGGTATTTCGGGAACTTCCGGTTCTTCTTGTATTGCACCGGTAAGACCTCCTTGCTGTTCCTGCTGACGGGAACGGGTATCTGGGAGATTTTCATTGGTGTTGGGATTGTTGTTATCGTTGTTGTCTTGTGGATCTTCAGATGTGTTGTGGCCGGTGGTCGTATTACTTCTCGCTCCAATGCGAGCGCTTTTCCTTGGGCGAGCCATGTGTCGATCGAATAATTAACCTAGCCCCACGGTGGGCGCCAACTGATTTAACCGGATTTCGTCGGGTTAATCGTATATCAGTGAATTTGTAATATCGGTGGGGTTTTACGATATTTGTGTATATATTTAGTAGGGCTCTGTTACTTTATTCCGGATGGATCAATCACAAAGAAAAGCAATAATCAAGAACAAGAAGTAAAACCACAAATAAAGCTAATAACACATCAATATGGAGATCAGAATACTATGAATAATATTGAATCTTATTCAGTTGTAATGCCTTAGGCAATATATATTTGTGTATTCTTGAAGTAAAGGGATTTCGTAGTCCTCTAATACAATGATTAACTAGGTATTTATACAATGTTAAACCTAGCGTTACAAGGAATCATAGTCCTAATAGGACTCGGCCCAAATATCCTTCATGGGTCCGGAGTATCATCTTTTGATCGAAGAGAGCTGCGCTTGGCCGGGTCTGTAAGATGATCCCGATCTGTTTGGATTGGTCGAATCGATCTTAACTTCTTCGTTCGATTCGAGTAATATGTAGGGTGCGAAATAGCCCCCATCAAAAACTTTAGTTTAGGTACAGGTACTTAGCTGAAGTTTTGTCATCATCAAAAAGGGGAAAATTGTTGGATGAAGATGAAGATGAAGTGCAATGAAGATAAGAAGATAAGGGAAAGTTTTGAAGATTTTCAAAACGTCAAAATCAGCTAAGTATGGAAAGCTTATGTCCCTTAGAAGAATTTTGACCAAGTAAAGAAGACATCAGAAGGGTCCAAAATTCTAAGCCCAGAAGACTACTGATCTTATGCTGAAATAGCAATCAGAAGGGTAGACCATCAGCTGACTCAAATAAGATGGGTTCAGAATTTGATCAGCAGAGTATCTATCAGCAGGGTTGTTTTGATCAGCAGAGTAGAAGAGATCAAGGAGTTAGTCCAACGGTAATAAATACACTTGGTGTAATAATTGCTGTAAGAGAGGGTAGTAATGGCAAATGATTGAAGTTTATTCTCGGATCAGCAGAGTGCATTTAATGCAGCTACAGGAAAGTACAGCAAAAAGGTACTGTAGCAGGGAGCCGTTCTGAAAATTGGGCTAAGGCTATGGATTTGATTTGTGATTTTCTTCAACGGTCATATTTTCAAATCCGAGTATAAATAGAGCTGATTTCAAAGAGCAAAAATACAACAACACTCTGAGATTTTATTTCCGAAGCAGAATTTAAGTCTCAAGAAGCTCAAGAACAGCTCACTCGTCTGGTGGAGTCATTTGTTGACAAAAACCAAGTTGAAGCCAAAAAGAAAACATTTTTTGAGTGAATTTGTATTAGTCGAGTGTTGTGCGGAGTGTAGATCCATCTTTGTGAGTGATCTAACTTCAGAGGATAGGTCTTCATAGTGATTTCCTATTGTGAGTTTACGACCTTCTCATTTGTTGTTTTGGCGTAAGTGGAGAAATATTGTAAACTTTGTGTTTATAGTATAACCCAGAATCTAAGTGATCTGGAAGAGTGGACTAAAGAATTTTTATCCATATAACCACTATAAAAATTCTTTGTGTTATTTTTGCAGAAATATTCTTGCATATTTTAAAGTTGCATAAGTTAACACTTTGAAATATTTGTTTAAAGATTTTGAAGGAGTTTTAAAACTGGGGATAAAATCTTTAAAAGACTTAGTCTACTTGTGAAAAACACTTACAAATTATCCGCTGCAAGTATACTCTTGTAAAACTATTTTTGCTGAAATCAGCTAAGTTACTATAAGAAGAGTGGTCACTCTGATGTTCAAGATTTGTTCACGATCAGCTTAGTCAGCTTACTGTTCTTTATAAGCTTAGTCTGCTGACAGACGACTGAAAAGTTTTTAAGTCAAAAATTTTCAGAGGTCTATTCACCCCCCCCCCCCCCCTCTAGACCTCATCTGACCACTTGGGACCAACAAAAGTAAAAAAAAAAATAGCGTCGATCAAGTTACACTTGTCGCTGAAAGTTAAATTTATTTTCACTACATTTACTTTCAAGTGATAATATTTAACCACATAAATTTGTGTTTTACATGCAATTATGGCTTTGGGAGGCAACTTTTGACAAACAAATATCTCAAAGAAGAATATTTACTCCATGTAAGAAAGAGCAGCTAAAGAAAAAGACCGTCCCTAATCTTCACCAAATTTACAAGGGGAGCGGGTCTAAGCACTGTACTCTTTTCCTTTCGTCCAAGTTTTTGTCCCAATGGGTTTTTCTTGACAAGGTTTTAACGAGGCAGTGTTACACGCTTATTTGTCACATATGGAGGTATGATGTTCGTAGCTACAATGCTCAGATACTGAATCAAGTTTCGACAATAAATGCTCGCGTAATTATTCCCGAAACTGGGGGGGATGTGTCCAAATTTTACACCCGAGGACAATTAAGAGATTACACTAAGTTGCATAAATAAGAGATTTGTAAAGTCTTATCATAAACTCTAGTAACGTCTGTAACGTCTTTGTATTTATTACTTGTAACGTCTTTCTTGAAAAGACAATTGTACCCTTGTATGTACTTATAAATAGGTCGCCCTATTTCCGAACAGAAAGAACTGAAATCACTATTACAATTACAATACAATTTTTCTCTCGATATAAGTTTGCAGATCTTACTTTATTATTGTGATGTTGTTATAGATTGAAGGGCTTATTCCATCTTTGCCCCGAACATTTTTATACAACATCATACATGAATAGTAAGATTTAATAATATTTTTTAAATTGCTACATTATAGCCGATAAATAAGTATTCATTTACATAGTATATATAGTGATATTTTGAAAGACTGAGTATTAATTATTTTAATTGATGCGTAACGTTGATTTTCTAAATCCTACAGCGAAAAATTATTGTAGGATTTTTTTAAGTTGGAAATGTCATGTCTTTAACTTTAGCTAATATATTATGGCATGATTTTAGGTAAATTTAACAAAAGAAAATATAGACTATGAGCTGGAAAATTAATTCTTCCTCAATATTTAGAGTAGTGCTAGTCTCACAGCTCACAACCGGCTGTACACATATACATCCGGTTGTGGCTTAACTTTTTTATATGAAAAAAAAATTAATTGCATGACACATAAATAATTATCAAGAAAATATAGACCCTGTTTGTAAGTGATGAACCCTAAAATCCTAAACCTTAAATTAAGCATTATGCATATCACATAGAGATAAATTGACATCATCCATATATAACTAATTATATGCTATTTTGTTTTGATTCCAAAATTAACCTTATTTTGTTTTTAAAATTCAATGTTTGGAGATGATAAATTTGTGGTATAGGTGTACATTGTTTGAATGAATCCATCAGACGTATAAGTTCACCAACCTAAATACAATTTTTTAGAAAGATAGATGCCTAATTTACAATTTTTGGTATCTTTTCTTAGAAATACACGTGTCTAATTTATAATTTTTGAAGATTTAGTGTCTTGTAAATAAAATAAAAGTTTAATTCAACTGTACACTTGTTAAACAGGTAGTAGGTAACACAATTAATTTCAAAAGCATAAAATATGGACTGTACAAAGGGAGAAATTATTTAGTGTAACCGATGCACCACGTCATCAAGTACATGTGGTGTAACCCACCAATACACTTGTGACATGTGGAGTAATAATCCACATCACCCATATTCTGGCAATGTGAACACAATTTTTTGAAACCCTATTTTTTGGGAACATGGCCAGTTTATGGGGTGATATGGATTATTACTCCACATGTCCCGAATGTATTGGTGGGTTGCACCACGTGTACTTAATGATGTGGTTGTACTAAATAATCTCTCGTTCGTACAAAGGGCTGTCAAGTTTGGACGGTAATATAATCATTTTCCCAATATTTACATAGTTGGAATTTGGAAACTTCCTTTTTTTTTCCTTGAAAAAAATGTATGTAACCGTTATGGTATAATTCTTATTTATTTATAAAGTGTCAACCAATAAGAATTTGGAAAGTAATTAAAAAAACTTAAAATTATATGAAAGTCAGCAATATACTCTATTAAGGGACTTCTTATATCTTGTATATATATATATATATATATATATATATATCTGATATCACTCACTTGACTGATATCACTTGATGGTTTGGAGCAATCTAATATAAGCAGCTTGATAGTACCATTTCCAGGTGTACACTTGATGGTAAGATCACTTGTTGAATTTGTTGAAATTTGCAAAGGCAGTCAACTCATCTTTGTCATCTCACATGCACTTCACCTGTAAAACAGATGACTATTTTTGGTACCCCTTATTTATTGAGTCCAGCAGGGTTAGTAAAACCTTTAACATGTGATGATCTAGTGATTTATGTTTTATCATGATGATACCACTTGTCATTATGATACCACTTTACTGGTCATGATTAAAACAATGCTCATAAGCAAGGTAAGATGCATGAAATGTGTGATAAACATGCATGTTGAAATGAGGATGTCAATCAGCACAGTGAACATGATCAACATGATAATATGAATAAGCATAGTGCATGTCATAATAATAATTATCATAATGTGATTCAAATTCTTGCCAGATAATTTTATTTTTGCCTCAATTTCTTACCTGATCGAGTTATTTAATAACTCACCTTAGATTTAGCAGACTTGACATTTAAATTTTACTCCTATCAGCAGCCTATTCGGCTGATGGGTTTTAGTAGTCTGATTCGTCTTAGGTAGCTTACTAGGTTTTCTAACCTGTTGAGCATCAGTAAGACTTCTTCTTTTAAGCCTCTGAATTCTTTTTATTTAGAGAATGTTGCAATTTTGTCTTTTAAAGTTCATTTATATCTTCAAAACAAACCGCATACTCAGCTTTTAGAGTTTCATTCTCATGCTCAAGCTTTTTGGGTAGTCAGCTGATTCTTGAGGTTTTTCAACCTAAAGTTTCAGTAATCTGATTTGCTCTTTTTAGCAGAGTCATCTCTTCATTAAGCTTGGCAAATGCACAAACAATATTTGAATTTGTAATTTAGCATTTATTCAAGCGATTCAAATAGTGCATTTCATTAATAGTAGAAGTTACCTCAGTTTCAGAATCATCAGATTCTATGACAGTTAAGCATAGAGTTTCAGGTACTTCTTCAAATTCTTTATCAGACGACTGGTTGTCTGAATAAGATATGCCAGAGTTTATTAGCTTTGCTGCATCAGCTAACCTTGATTTGCCCTTACTAAGCTTACGCTCCTTTTTGGCACGTTTTTCCTTTCCAGCAAACTTTTCAGATGATGAGTGAGAATGATCTTTGATCAAGAGTCCATACTCCTCTTCATTGTAGTCTCTAAGTTTTGCTTTGGAGGAATCCCTGTTTTCCTGAAGATGATCATAAGAAGATGAAGTAGCATTTTTATATTTTAATTTCATTTTCTTCTTGTAGAACTTCTTGAAATCATTCAACAGCAGGGTAACGTCGTCAGCAGTGTAGAATTTTTCTGAATTCAGCAGAGTCTTTTGTTTTGACTTGTCTGCTGATTTTCTTGACTTGTCTGACGCCATTAGAGCAGCAGTAGGGTCTGAACTGGTTGACACTTCTAATCCCATTCTTGGCATCTTATACTCAAATGCTTTAAGGGATAAGAACAGTTTGGAAAGGGAAATCTTCCCTAAATCCCTTGATTCTTCCATGGATGTCACCTTCATGTTGAATTTAGGTGGAAGAGCCTTGAGAACCTTTGTGGTGATCTCCTTGTTCGAAAATACTTTACCAAACCTTAGAACTTCATTCAGAGCTTTGGTAAATCTAGTATCCATCTGATCAATCGTTTCACCAGACTTCATCTTGAAATTTTCAAACTTCTCAAGAGCCACACTGAGCTTGTGTTCTTTGATAGCGTCGTTTCCTTCGCTTATAGCTCGCAGACTTTATCCCACATCTCTTTAGCTGTTTTGAGATGCTTGACCTTCTGGAATCTGTCTTCATCTAGAGCTTTGAACATCATGAACTTAGCCACCTTGTCAAGATTGACTAACTTGACTTCTTCAGGGGTCAGCTCATCCAGCTCTTTGTCAACAATCTGATCAGGCTGGTCAGTAGCCTTCACAGTCTTCTTAAATCTGAACGGTCCTTTAGTAATACATGTAAACATGTTATCATTAAAAGCAGCAAGAAGGATTTCCATTCTGATTTTCCAATCTTCAAAACTCATACTAGCAATGTGGGGAGCATGGCTAATACAATCCATTTTCAAAAAGTTTTTATTTTTCAAAAATATGCTCTTTTGAAAAAGTTTTGAAAACCTTTGAAAAACACTCGGATCAAGCTCGTTGGTCAGACAGCTGATTCTAATGAACTACCCGCTCTGATACCACTTGTTGGTCCCAAAAGTTGTCAATGAGATCTAGAGGGGGGGGGGGTGAATAGATCTCATAAACATTAAAACTTTTTCTCTAACTTTGTCTTTCAGCAGACTAAGCAGAATTCGTAAGACTACTAAGCTGTTCGCGCACAAAGCTTTGAGCAGGAGAGTTGACCACTCATCTGATTTCACTCAGCTGATTCAGATGAAATATCAGAGTTTTAGAAACTAGATGGCAGCGGATTTATCAAGTGTTTTTCAACCAATCTGTTCCTCTTAAAGTTTTCTCAATCAAAAGATTTTATCCCCAGTTTTTACAACTCCTTTTAAAATCTTTTTGTTCAGTTCGTATGTTTGAGTTCTTTTGAAAGTAAGCAAGGTAAAGAAACTATGAATCAAACACACATAATTTTTATAGTGGTTATATGGATGAAAATCTTTTAGTCCACTCTTCCAAGTCACACAGATCTTGGGTTATACTAGAAAACACAAAGTAATCAGTATACAATGCTTTTGCCAAACAACAAATGAAATGGCCACAAGTGCGGAATAAGAAATCACACAGTAATCCTACTCTCCGAAGCTAGATCACTCACACAGATGGATCTACACTCCTCACGCTATTTTCAGTATAGGAGCTCACAAAGAAAACCTACACTAAGAAGTTATATCACTTCACACAGATGGATATACACTCCTTTCTTTTCTCAGTTGAAAGTCACTCAAACAGACAACGCAAGTTCATGTTCTTCAACGAAAAGCTTCGTCAACAAATGACTGGGCTTGTGATCAGACGACTCAACTGATGGATCTCGCTCTTAAGATGTGATCTTGAATTGTGCAAGTCCCTTTTAGATCTTCAGTTAGTCTGCTATTTATACTCTCGAATTTGAATTTCTGCCCGTTGAAGATGAGACAGAAATCTGCAGTCCTCGAGTTCTGGTACCCATTTTCTGGAACGGCTCCCTGCAACTGCTACAGTACAGTCTGATGTACTTTATGTCAGTCGCATTTAATGCACTCAACTGGTTGCCGTTGGACAGCTTACTGACCATCTTCACTTGGCTGATGGGAGTACTGAACTGATGGCTACTCTGCTGATTCAAGAATGAACACATCTATCTTGACTCGGCTGATGATAACCAATCTGATCTTCACTGATATGATATCCCACTCGGCTGATTCGGTCACATAGCTTCCAGACCTTGAGATATGTTTCACTAAGCTGTTCTTAGTTGATGACTTATCCTTTTGATCTTCAAAACCATTATGGTCTTTTTGTCATCTTCAAACCCTTCTCTAATTTATACCAACACACCCTATATATACCTTTAACAATTAGTATTTCTTTCAATATGTAATAATTTTCCAGCCAATTTTCCATCATCATTCATGTCTTCCATCTTATTTTATGTTTGCACGCATGACAATAGGTAATAGAATTTGATTAATATATTTTTTTTTTAATTTTACAATTGGACTGTAGATTTTATTTAATGGTTCTTTGTAACTAATTTAAAATTTTATGCAAATTAATTTCTTGGAGAATTTTTTGCTTCTATGAAGAAAATTGTAAATTTCTTCTCATTGTTTTATCCTTCACATTTTATGTTGCCTTCACTGTTTTATTTTTATACACTACTTGTTAACCTTTTTTTTTTTTTTTTTTTCAGTTATTATCGCGATATGAGGAGGGTGATCATTATATATCTTCAACTAAAGACGCTTCTAATGGAGTAAACAAGTTCTTATCTTTTATAGTTTTTTTGATTTATTTTTGTTAAGAAATTCTTCTCTTTTGTTCCTTGATTTATAGTTTGTTGGTTATTTTTTGTAATAAAGCGATCTGAGGAGGGTGATCATTATTTATCTTCAACTAAAGACACTTCTAATGGAGTAAACAAGTTCATCTCATTTATAGTTTTGTTCATTAATTTTGTTAACAAATTCATCTCTTATGGTGAACCAATATATATATCGTAATGGCGGTTGTGATGAGGTTGTTGGAACATTATTGTATGTTCCTTAATCTTATATGTATTTAATCAGTTTAGAAATTTTATATGTATTTAAACAGTTTAGTATTTATATTTATCTTACATTTGTAGGCTCCGTGTTCATATTACTGTAAGAGATAGCACGGAGACTACTGAATTGAAGTTGCTTAATGATCATGTGGAATATATATTTCATGACAAAACTTCTTATTTCAAAACATTGCAAGAGAAGGTGTAAATTTAAATTATTTAATTTTTTACTTGAAAATAACACTTTCATTTAAATGACATATTGTATTTTTCAGGAGAATGGCAAAAAGTTGCTAAGGTAGCACATTAATTCATTCTTACATCGAATATTTTCACTTATCATTCCAGTACCACCAAAGTTTGCAAGGCCTGATGTTTGTTGTACAGTTAATATTGTTTTAACTGTTGATTGGTCGGAATAATGTTCTCATCTTTCCAAGAGATAACATCTTTTAAAAATATAAAAATCTTAATTTATTTTTTGTGCATCTCATATATTTTATTTTTATTCCTAAATCAATGTAAAATTGCATTTCCTGATATAATACATTAAGATTTTGACTTCACAGTATAGTTTTGAACATGATTTTTAAGTTATGTAGGTTATAGATCAGGGCTCCATGTCACATATACATGTTATTTTTATATACATTTTCTTCATATTATGTCCCCATTTACATTTTGTACTTATACGTGAGTTTACTATTTTCTTATGAGTAGGTAATCATAGTTTGAGGTAAAAACAAATTCAAGCTTTTGGTTTCATATCCATCTATTTATAACGGTAATCAATACATTATATCAACGACGGTATGTAGACTACAATTTCACGGTTTTAACTAACATTAAGGACATTCTCAAAATTATTTTATATAAAGTTTTGGCACTTAATTGACACTATTAGTTTAGTTTTAAGAGTTTTGGATTAGATATAATGATATCACTATTTTCTGTTATTTTATTTCGAGAACCTTTTTTTTTTCAAAAAAAGTTTTCTATATTTTTTATCTATGTGAAATTTATGAACCGTTGTGATCGATGTCCATATTTTCCTAACTACATTGACATCACATTATTCAATAGATGAATGATGTCACTCTATTATTAAAAAGGAAAAGCTTTAGAGCCTACTTTGAAGGGTTTTGACTTGATTTCGCGGGTTTCGATTTCAAAAAAATGGTTTAGGTGGTTTTGTTGAAACCTTTTGAAACTTCATTTTGTTATGTTTTGGATGTTGGATGTTGGATTTTGTGGTTTTGAAAAGGCTGAAACTCCACTTGAATTTGGATGTGAGTTTATGAAGATGTTTATGATGAGTTTTATGGGTTTTACCAAACTCTATTTGTAAGAGTTCTTGCTCCATTTCGCGAGTCCGACCAAATTGGTCCAAAACCAAGCCAAATAGGCCCTTACTTTTTGTTCTATCCAATATTTTTTTACAATTATTTGATTTTTCACTCTAAAGATCAACTTTTAGGTTGATTAATACGAAATACGAGATATCATTATCGGATTTTCCATAATTATTACTGAACTATTTGTCTGTTTTTTAACTACACAAGTAGAATCATATGGACATTTTTTATACTGTATTTTTATTTATACTTAATTTATTTATTTCGCATTCATTTTTTCAACATTATGATCTTGCTTCATAAATACTTATAAATTCAACTAATTTTATATTTTCGTGCATAGCACGAGTTTTAGGCTAGTATATATATATAGGAGAATGGTCTTTTGACCCAAATCATACAATTTTGACTCAATTCTTTTTTCTTATAATTTAGAATTTTTTTTTATTGTCAAGGAAATAAATTATTGGTTAATTACATGTCTATAATTAAGTTTAAAATCTTTTAATATACAAAGCAAACTAATTTATTGACCTTCTATACTCATGCCCCAAAAATAGCTACTCATAAACTTAAAACCGTCAAAATGAATTTAGATTACAAGAATATGTACTAAGTAGTTGATTGACCTACTAAAATCATGCCCCAAAAATAACTACTCATAATTAGGAAACTAGAATTGGAATACATATATAAACCCATCACTCACTAAACGTATGTATGTAAAAATTTCTTTCATGCATCTAGCTATTGTTTGATTTTGTTATGGTTTGATTTTCTTTCATTGCTTTCTTGATTATGTCAATGGTACTTTTGATTTCCTTATACTATTTATTGTTTATGTCTATATTTCTCATAATCATATTTATTTTAGACTATATTTACATAGAGGAGACAAAATTCAATAATCCTTACTGATTATGTATTTTTCATGAATATCTTCATTTAAAATTAAGATATTTTTTTCAGTATGAATTACAACTTATCACTTGCATTCTTATAAAATTGTGTACGCATCGGTATCAATATTTACTAACTTTTCTATTAATCTAATTTCAGGAAAGACCTATCATCAAATACTCGACCGAATTCCTCTCAAATTGGCATCTTATTTGTGATTGAAGGTGAAAGTTCCATCTTTATAACTGAGATTTGTTAAAGGGGAAAAAGTTTGTGGTTATGATTTATTTTGTGTATTCTATATGTTTCACCTTTCACAATTTCTTTTCCTTTGAACCATCACAAGTTGGAAGTTTTATCGCAACACATGGTGTTAAAGAAGGGCCTAGAAAGGTCATTATATGAAGTATTCGGTTGAAAGTTTTGTCGCAACAAAGGTTAATAAAGATGGGCCTATAGTTCATTATTTGGAATGTAATAATGTATAACTTTTCACTCTCCGTAAATTTTGATTTGAATTTTATTCCATAGTTTTGCATCAATTTTAGTCATTTTCTGTAAAAATATTAGGATTGTAATTTGTAAACGAGATAATTTGAGTCCAACAATGCATTGTTGAAATTATCTATTATATATTAATTTTGTTTGATAATTATGCTAAATGAGTTTGGAAACTACTAATTCAACCAAAATTCATATGGTACCTTTGTTTATATATACAATTCTCATTAACTAAGAATAATCGATCTCTGTTTTATACATGTTGTACCAAAAAGAAATTAAGATATATGATTCAATTAGTTGACACTATAATTAGTGAGTTTTTGTTTTTATTATGACTTCTACCTTAATGCTTAGATACTATTTTATGCTCATTATAGATTTTAATACAATCATTTATCATTATATATGTCTTAGTATTGTTAGCTATATGAAGCACACGATATTTAATCTATGTTATTATTTTCTTTTCTATTGTGCGAATTTAAGCAAAATGAGTAAGAAGAGTGTTTTGATCAATAAGCAAAAATTTGAAAATTTATAAAGTCGAGTCAATAGATTAACTAAAAAACACAAAAAAGAAATTTAAAACTTCATTCTATGCATTTTACAAATTGAAATATAAAATATAAAATAAAGAGAAATAATCGTATAGAATTAAACCAAGTAGATTTCTCCCAAAAAAAAAAAACCAAGTAGATAATTGATTGAAGTTTATTAACCAATTTTGATGGGTTAGAGTATTATCCTTTTTAAGTCGACAATGTCGGTAAGAGAGAAAATGAATAAGAGAATTGTATTTTTGGTACCGCATTCATATTTCTGGTACACCGTTTTAATAAATTGTGACATATTTGGTACTGTCGTTAAAATCACCGTTAATTAGTGATGTGACAGTTGACTTTTATTGCAAAGTTGATGTCAATACTTATATTGACTGATATTTTAACCACATAACATTTCAGGCTATCAAAATAGCTACAAATCTCCAAATTTTGTGATGAATTTAGTCCACGTAGTTGTCAGATTTCAAAATTTACTCTAATAAGTCCACGCCCGCACCATTTGAAAACACAGTTTTTTTCAAATCTAAGATTTATATGATAGTATTAATATATTTAATATTTATTAAAATAAATAATTATAATTTAAAAAAACTAAACCCCCTTCCCCAAATAGTTAAATATTAAATAATTTTTAATTATATAATTTATTATTTTAATAAAATATTAAATATATTAATAATATTATATAAATATTAGAATAGAAAATAATATATCTTTATCAAGATTTATATTAATTTATAGATAATATTATAAAATTAATTATGTAAATATTATAAGTCAAATCTCAAAATTGATCAGAGCGTGGTCCTATTCGAGTCAATTTTGAAATTTGGCAACTATATGGACTAAAATCGTCACTAAATGTGGAGATGTGGGGCTATTTTGGTTAGCTGAAATGTTATGGGGTAAAAATATAAGTCAATCTAAGTAATGGAATAAACTTTGCAATAAAATTTAACTACCACGTCACCACTTAACGGTGATCTTTAACGGCAGTACCAAACGTGTCACAATATGTTAAAACGGTGTATCAAATGTGTTGGACACAAAAATCGAAGTACAAAAAATGGAAATTGACCTAAAGCATGCTACCAAAAGTGCAATTCTCTCGAATATGAATACTTGAGTATATGAAATTGAGAGTTTTATAATTTTGGAAACGACAAGTAAAAGTTTGAGGCAAAGAAATATTGCACATTTTATAGTTGGTAGGAGGTAAATATAATATATTTTTTATAGATATTTTGATTGCCAAGAGAAAATTAACTATTTATTTTCAAGAATGTCAATTGGGTGGTATTGATAAATCCCGCTTGATTATATTAAACATCAAAAGCTTAAAAGTAAGAATCATACTTTCATATTTTAATTTCTCCATCAACTAATTTTATTATTTAATTTGCTTCTTGATTTTTAATTTACACCATCGTTGAATTTGTGATTAATCATGTTTACGTTGAATATTATAGGAAAAAAACCATTCATGAATTTGGTGTATGTCGAATAAAGAAATTTTGTATATTTATCACCATTCATTTATTTCAATTTAAATCTAGAATTTTTGTGCCTTCAAAAATAAAGGTCGTAAGGGTATTTGTAGTTAATCTAATACCTTTGGGCCGTGATAGTTTGGGTAATTTCTCAGAGTTGAAGGTTGATCGTCTAATTAGACTAAATCTTAGCGGTGATTTGAGAATTTATAATAGTTTAATATCTAAGGGATATTACTACCTACTTTTTCTTTTTTTAGATGACATGAAAATGTGCCACCGGAAATTAGCATCGTAAGAGAATGAGAGAATGAATGTATCCAATATCTTCGGCATAGTTTGAGTAGTTTTAAATTAAAGAGTGTCAATTATACATACTAAATATGAGGGATAGTGTGAACAATACTTTCTTTTTTTTTTTTTTTTTTTTTTTTTTGATAACCCAGGTGTACAAGCTTACACTTGACTAATCCTGGACCCTCAGAACCCTTGCCCTAGAACCCTGAAGGATGTAAATCGCAGGATGTGCCTCCACCAAGCCCCGGGTTCCCACCATACTGCTGTACACTCTGTGCACAAAGGGGTCTTCACCACAAATGACCCTTAGATAGACCCATAGAAAATGCTTCCATCCAAGTTCCAAATGGGATTCGAAACCCCACCCTTGCCGCTGGAGCAAGCCTTATGAATCATTGGTCGACCAGTTGGAGATATGCCCTGGGGGCACAATACTTTCTTGATATTATTGAGATAACATGATGCATTGTTAATCAACCATATTTCATATCCCATAAAGAAAAAGATATATGAAACATTTCTTTTAATTAAATAAAGATAGCACTAAAAAAAATATTCAAGTTGTATATCACATACATGAAAAATACAATAATGAAAATACGATGTCATTATTTTTATATAAACTTAAATAAATTATTAAGGTTTGTGCATAGCACGGGAATAAGCTAATATAACTTTATAAGAAGAAGAAATCACAATCAATTCAAATTTTAACCAAGTCTTTTGGCAATTTCAAAATCAATTAATGGCATATCGTACCCTTCTTTCGTTCTCTTTCATATAAATAAATTTATATGCAACAATCTTAATTTTTGGGAATTGATTTGTCTTCCATAATTAAGTAGTGAACAGTACGAACTAATCTATGTATATATATATGTACATATAAACAATAATTTTATATATAATGCCTTTTTCCTAAACCCTAAAGAACTGAACTCGACAACCTTTATCGAAACAGCGATCCCCTCCAAATTTACAAGGCTTTGTTCGAAAATCATGTCGTCAAGTAGTATTCCCTCAGAGTTATTTGTGGATATACTGTCTCGGTTGCCTGCAGAATGTGTTCTCCGATTTAGGTGCGTGTGCAAACCCTGGCGCCAGATGATTGACGATCCATACTTTATCAAGATTCATCTCGATCGATCGAAGACTAGTCACCAGCTCTTTGTACTAACTCGTGACTCCGAGGTATGCACTTCGATTTTTAACCTGCTTAAGAATTCCAATAATCAAAGTACTAAACAGCAGTCCGTCTACGAACTGTGGTCATCTCAGGTAGATATTGTTTCGTGTAATGGTCTTATGCTCCTTTCTTTCTCGAAAGAAGGATATTTATGGTCAATTTGGAATCCGTTAACTCAAGAGGTCCATAAATTGCCTCTTTATGATGATCAGGTCAAAGTTGATTTTGAAACGACCGAAAGAATTAGTGGTTTTGGATATGATCGTATTACAGATGATTACAAAGTTTTGAAACACACACAAATTTATCACCCACGTGGAGATAGATTCGACTCTTATAGATTCGACTCTTATATTTCTCTGTATAGCCTCAAATTAAATTCTTGGAAACGGATTGGTGATTTCGACTTTTTGATTTCTGGGAGTTGGAGTGGAGTATTCTTAAATGGTGCGGTACATTGGATTGTACAATTCCTTCCTGGGGAGGATGAATTAATCGATTATCAATTACTTATTGCTGCTTTCAATCTGGAGACGGAAGATTATCGATTTTACACGCTGCCATGTTCAATAGATGATCGATCATCATTTGTTTTGGGAGAGTTGGGTGGTTGTTTGTCTCTCAGTCGATACCACTATACAAAGAGTTTTGAAACGTGGTTGATGAACGATTATGGTGTTGAAAATTCGTGGACTATGTTGTTTTCAATTTTAGATATTGAAAAGCTATATTATGCTCCAAAGCCTATATATTATTCAGAGAGTAAAAAGATAGTTCTTTTTGAGAATGACAGACATCTTCTATTGTTTGATCTTCAAAACAATACAACAAAGAAAATTATGATTTCTGGAGGTCTGCAAATTTCTCACTCTCAAATTTTTATGACAAGTCTTGTTCGAATTAATCAAGGAAAGAGAGACAGGAAAGTAAGTGAAAATATTTAAATATTTTATTTGATTTTGTAATATATATATATATATATATATATATATATATATACTAGGGGGATTGCACCGCGCTATGCGCGGTGTAAAATACCCAGTACTTATGTGGTACAACAAATTAAGATAAAGTTGCCAAGATGTACAATTTTCTAACACCAGTTCCACACAAAATCTAATAAGTATGATAAACACAAGAAGTTGAGCACAAGTATTGACAATGATCCAAGAGCTTTAAACACTGTAATATGCTTATTCCAATGTGTCGAACAAGTATGGGTTGCTTGAATATGTAGTGGAGCCAGTATGACAAGCTTCATTGGGGTTGTCACCTAAGATATCAGGTAACGAAAGCATAACTTATTCTCCGTGCTATGCACTGAATATGCAAGTGCATAAGAAAAGTCGAAGTGAACACCTTGAATTTTCAAATAATTGAAATTCAGATGTTGTTTAGATAATGGTATCTTTAAAGTTTAAACAGAAACTATAGGATTTGTTGAGAATACATATTTTTCAAAGGCATCATTGATCACCAATCCTAAAAGTCTCCAGTAAACATGAAAACTATCGAATAGTTCCAACTAATAAAGCAATATAATATGCTGGCAAGCCTCAAAGCAGTATTTATTGGATAATACGGCAACAAAGAAATACTTATAAGACCAAACTTAGACGGTTAGACCTTATGGATCTGTAGCGTACAAGGAAAGTTCTTGTCGCATGCTCAATTCCAACGTTTAAGTAATATTTGGTTTTAGTATGTCGCAACAAAAAAATAAAATGGTCCATTAATACCCATTAGCTAAAATCACAATGCAAACAATTTTGTATGGAACCCAAAGGTCAAATCCGAGAATACAATATGATATTCCACCAATGATTTAATATTGCATTCTACATACTTAGGATCAACATATTCTTTCTACATTAGTACATGTTATGATATTTTTTCCTATATACTACAATATTTAAAACAAAAGAGCCAAAATATAATTTGATCAATGAGATCACCTTCCAACATCCTAAATATATTAAAGTCTGCTCATGTTGTTCATGTCCTCGAGTTCTTGGTGATGCTCTGTGACTGCAAAACAGAACAAAACAAATATATACACATACACTGCTTATAATAATTCTCACAACACATGAATATAAGAAAGTTAAAACAAAAAAACTACCACATTGCAGATACATCCTTGTTATTAATACATATAAAAATGCGAATTAAAAAGACAAAGTTCCAAACAAAATTTTCATTTGAAGTGCGGTACAAAAGTAGGAAATAGAGTAACTAAAGGGAAAGATGAAGACCCCACCCACAACTCTGGGGTGATAAAAGAATTGTAACAGATTATTCATGTAACTTTTAATATAAAGATAGATATTTCGAGATAAATCTAAGTAATTTGGATTTGACTATCATAATCATGGAGTATAACCATATTTATTGTGAAACACACTCTATTCAAACAAATTTATTGTGTGAAATTCTAGTTCGTTAGAAATTTAGAATTAAATACGGGCGCATTTTATTGATCATTTTCATAATTTTTCAGTATATAACATTTTACCTAAAAGATATGAATGAATAAAATATATCAATCAAGATAAACTAACCATTTTTACTCTTTCCAGCCACAAAGTTTTACCAAGTTCACATGATGCTAAATAATTTATTTCAAAGATTGTTCCAGATTTGAGCTGCTAAAAGATTAAATGAATTCATTGAGACAGGAAATATCAAATGATTCACCGAAGCTATATAACTCCCAAAAAAATCATGCCTAAAGAAACGGATCGGAAGCTATATTATTAAAGACCTATGTAATACAATGAGAACACCTACTCCCAAAAAAATGACTATTTAAGGTCTCATCATCTTAGCAACCATAATATTATATAGGCCACACATGCGATTCAATCAATTGCGGCGGTCTGGTCTAATATCTGAATGCACATGATAAGTTGTAATTCCATTGTATCACAGAATTTTTTATTGCTTACGTTAATTGAAGGACAAAATATGAAAGAGTAATACCTATAATAATGTACATTTAGAAGTAGCATGAATTTTTTTTTCTCTATCACTTTCAGTTTTGTAAGAGGTTAGAATTCAAGTTCAGATTTTCTATTCTAAAGGGATTAGATAAAGGGTGCCTTAGAATGTAACAACAGCGACAAAAGAAAGATAAGAAGTAACTGCATTAAAAAAACCTTGGGAAGTCCCAATGCAGCAGTTCTTCCATATTAGAACAATCAAAGTTAGCAGTAGAAGTTACCTGTAAACCAAGTTACCAATTTATCCATTTCATTTCAGCTGGATACTATTTTACGCAAGCTGGATATAGCTGGAGATTAATGTTACCACTATACATATAGATTTTATTGATCACATCACTGGAAAAGCACAACCTCAACGAATACTATATAGACAGAACAATAGTGATAGCAACAAAACAAATATACTCTATAATCAATCCAAGCAACAAGCCAACAACCAAAAAAAGTAGGTGCAACCTTCTATTCCTAGAAAATATACACCCATTCCTTAAAATAAGAGAGAAACATGAACAAATATATCTATACAAAAAGTAAATAATTAAACAAAAACATCTTGGGAAGACGGCAAAATTCTTCCGAAATCAAAACCCAACGCCACATAAAAAAATTAATTGAAATCACTGTGGATAGGGTAGACAGAGCAGACCAAATTTCCAAAGCAGCTGAGTCGATGCAGAAATGGTTGATCAACATAGACATCCATCTTAAAGGAGAAAGAACAATGATGATAGCCATAATATAAAGTTGTGCGCACATAGAAGAAGCAAGGAGGAGGGCAGTGCTAGCCAATGACCGTTTTGTGAAACTGAGTCAAGTGCTTGATTGATTCATAAAAATAGAGCAGTCATAATAAACCATACTGTGTAAATAAACATATGATAAAAAGAGAAAATAGCTCCTCAAGAGAAATCATACATCAGATCTAGCTACGCGAACTGCCTCTCTCTTGCAAATCACTAATTTTGACAGAAGGAATAAAAGAGGGAGAAAAGGAGAAAAAAGAGTGCAAAAGGATTCTTGTGTAAGAAAACTGGGACTGAGAGATATTTGTTCGAGAGAAAAGTTGAGTCATAATCTGCCTTCCACTTTACATCGACGTCTGGAATTTTCCCCCAAACGTTTACTTTGAAAGATAAATTGAAGAAGACGGTAAGAAAAGAAAAATCATTAAAAAAAAAAAAAAAAAAAACAGTCTCAAATACGACGTCGTTTCACTGCTGCACTACAAATAAAAAAAAAAGGTAAATGAAGCAGGCAGTTGGACAAAAATTAACACTATTCATTAGAGGCATCGCCTCTTATATATATGTAATATATATATATATATATACACTTATTCGATCAATATATTTATTTTGATGATAAAAAATATATTCTGATATAATTACACTCACAGTTCCTCAACCTCCCATGGAAATTGAAGAATTGGACAGATATCAAGGGGATAGGGGGACATATAATAAGGTATTGCGATTTTAATTGATCTCAATATCAAACTCATTTTTTGAATATCATACTAATGCACCAAGTATAGTTGGATTTATGTATCTTTTTTTGGATTTGCCGTTCTAGAAATATATATTAATGTCATACTATTTCCTTTTTATAGTTGATTGAGAATGGTTGTTGAAAGATTAATTAGTTTTTTTAATGGATTGAAGATTATTTCTTTCTTCTTTTTTGGCAAAATGTTTTAATAATAAATAAATAAAAAATATAATGATATCCTCCAAATGATTGACCCTCATATTTAGTATATCTCACCATGAATCAAACAAAAAGAAACAATAATATTAATAAGGAACAATATGTTTATGACTGCAATTAGGGATGTAAATAGATCGATTATGATTTTGTTGTCAAACTTGAGAGCCACCTTGAGATTGTAATTGAACTTAATTTAAGTTTATACTGAGCTGAAAAAATTGGATGAGGACTCAAATGCAACTTGAAGTCGAGTAGTTAGATAAAAACATGAATGTTTGTTTTGTAATTTTCAACATGGTTTGATTTTTAACTACACCAGTTAGTGCATCGTATTATGATTTTTTTATCATACTACATGTCTTAATGATTGACTATATAATGTTTTGACTAAATTAGTTTGAGAGAATTTTACTTTTGGTATCATAAGTAACTTTACTTTAGGGTTGCGGTATCATAACTTTATGCAAAATTTCCATCAATTTTTCGTCCGATAATTAAAAGGAAGTATCAAATGTGTCGAGGACAATTAACATGTGGTACCAAATATATATGTTTTTAAAGTTATGATACTGTAACCTTAAAGTAGGGTTATTTATGGTACCAAACATGAAATTCTCTACTTTAATTATTATGTTGTTACCAGAAATTAAAATTGAGATCATAAATACCTAAAACAAAATTTGAAAATTATAAAAGAAATATAGTTCACTAATTAAGTATATACATTAGTAATATTCTAAAAATACCATTTAAACGAATTGACAACATCAACCTTTTTCTTTAAAAAAATATAGTATATTTAAAAATATAGTTCACTACTATTATTTGTTTGATTGAACTCAAATATAGTATTTTTTGTTGGATTGAAGCTCCATCACGTACAGGGACAAATTATGTACTTGTTAGAAAATAAAAAAAAAAATGGGACTCAAATAATTTAGAAAGCAATTGAACTCAAATTGGGGAAAAACAATGGGGAAGAAGTCGGTCAATTGGTGGTGGAGGGTGAGGAAAGTGGTGGCCTGTGGTGGGAGGAGTTTTGGTGAAGAAGATGAAATATATGTACTTTCATGTATTAATTTGGATAAAATGATGAGGAATTGGATAAAATGGCTTGGGCTTAAAATCGGAAACGAATTGGACCAGAGTAATCAATGAAAGCCCAGGATAGCCCAATCAATTTTTTTTTTTAATTTTTAAATTAATTATAAAACCGTATAAACGTGTGTAATAAATGATTCCAGATCCGTGTGTGCATGGGAGAGTACGTAAAGGCACATAGGTGGAAGCTGCCAAGCAGTTAGGATAAGCTTAGAATTGCAAATTTTACTCACTAATTGAGTTGATCTTGTCTTCTTCAAATCTAACATCTATATATATACACATAATAATAAAAACGTGAACTGAGAGTGATAAAGTAGTTAAAAAGAATTGAGAAATTGAGATATTGAATTGAAGTAATACATTAATATTTCAATGATGTTTGGCACTCAATTCATACCACCCACAGGTGTTCGTTTCAATCCAACCGGTGCAGAACTTATTATGTTCTATCTTATGAAGAAGGTGAAGGGATTTTCCTTGCCATGTGACCACGTAGTTGAAAGACAACTTTACGGAAAAAATGGAACGCCATGGGAGATTTTTCCCCAAGGGGACATATCATGGAAAGATTGTGAGGGTGTGGAGAAGAATGTTGTATTTGTGTTGTGTAGGCTTTCAAAAATTGGGAGAGTAAATCTTTGACTCAAGATGTGAGAAATCGAAGTGGTGCCGTTATAGGCCAAAAAAGGGCGTTCACTTTCAAGCCAACTAAAGAATTCAAGTCCGAGGCCAAGGAGAAAGGGCGATGGATAATGCATGAATTGTCATTGCCCGAAGAAATCAACAATGCAGTGAAGAATGATAATCATTATGTGATTTGTAGAATTACAAGAGATCGTTATAAAGAGCAAGTATCCGGAAAGAAGAGAAAGTCACAAAGATCAGAAGAAGAGGAGGGTTTATATTGGAAGAAGTCATGTGTCCTTAATTATGAGGAAGAAGTTAATATGACCCAACAAGAAGAAGAAGATTCGTTTGGAGCTAATATTAAGAATGATGATTTAATTGACATATCATATTGGTTTGATGGTGATATTGAAGATATCTCTTTTGCCGATCCTGCTGCCTAGCCCTTATTCAATGGAGGTCGACATATGGAAGATGATTTTGAATTTGATTAATTACATTGTACCCGGCCCACTGAATGTAATTTAGAACTCATTGATTTCCAATGTAGTTGTTATGTAAAGGTTTATTTTTTTTTAAATAAACTTTCTATAAATTATACTGGGCTGAAAAAATTGGATGAGTCAAATGCAACTTGAAGTCGAGTAGTTAGATAAAAACATGAAGGGTAAACACCACTTTTGATCCCTCTTATCATCCATTAGGCACTCAACTTTTTCATAATTTCCCGAATTTAGATATAGATTCATCATAATATTATACCATATTGGTCTAACAGCATGACCCATATCCCTAGCTTTCTGCATGAGGGCCTCTGCTTTATCAACATATTTAGCACGAGAATAGCAGTCGAGAAGTGCAATATGAACATTATAACTATATTTCAAATTTTGGTTGAGGTTATAGTAATAATTCTCGACTTGTTCTAAACCGTGAACCTTGAATATCAAGTTCATTCGCATGGCGACTTCAGTAGACTCCAAGTCGTAGTAACTTTTATCAGTCATCCATTCAGATACCTAAACATAAATCAGAAATTGAATTCAGGGATTACAGTCTCATGGTAATTAATGTTCATGAGAATCAACTATTGCTATCTACCACCCTCCCTTTTCTTTTTATTTGTCGATTTGGAGGATTGCACACAAATTAAAAAATATTATAAGTAGCCACATTTTTAAAGTAAAAATTCTAAAATACCCTTTTAATTAGATAATCTTAGCATTAATGACAAGTATTAGTAAGAAGGGTAAAATTGGTGAAATAACATTAATTTTACACTGAAATTCTTACACGACAAATAAAAGTAAACAATTTTTTTTTACCAAAAAGAAAGAAGACAAATACACCATTTAAATGAACTTAAATAGTAAGAGTAATATGAATATACAAACAACATAAGCATATTTTAAATATATAGAAATGCTAAATATCAACTTAAAAGCTAATAAAAAAAGACAGACAAAAATGCATCCCTTATAATTAAAAAAATAGCAATTCCAATTAATAAAGAAATATGTAAATGAAAGGAAACCTCAATGGCGTGTTTGAATCTATTGTAGAATTTTAATTCCTTGATAATACTCAGAAGCAATGGTTTATCAACAGAGTTTCCATCACTGATCCACTTGTCGAGGACGGGTACCATTGAGATATTCGGGTCACCCAACCGGAAGATTCTTCGGAAAAGCGAGTCGGACGGCGATCCATTTTTTGTTTGGGTCGGACATGAGCTTAAAAATTGCAATCTAATAACTTAGCCAAGAACTGGACACAGAGAAAAGCTTCTCCATTAGCATTAATTCTGACGGATATGGAGAGTTTAGTTAGGGTTTAACCAATTCCGATATTGAATACGAATTCTTTGTGGAAAGAGAAAGTAAGAGAAGCTTTCACATTGAATTTGATTTTAATCCGAATTTGATTTGTACCCGCCCCGATTTTGAGATAAATGAGCAAATATGGATATAGGCGTAAATTAAAAATCTAGATCCATCCATAGATCAAAATTTCGTTTTGAATGTATGTTTTGGTCAGTTAAATATTGGAAACTTTTTGAAATTATTCGGAAATGTTTCAAAAATACTAAGGAAAATTTATAAAAAAAAAAGTGACTAAATTTAGAAGAATAACATAGTTTAAGGCAAATAAATAGTTTCAGAATTAGATCTTGTATTCGTTTCGCCTGATTCAAACACGAAAATTTTTCGATGTTTTCGATGGAAAAGATGAAAATTTTGATCCATGGATCCAACAAATATAGATAGAGACGTAGAGGTTGATTCGATTAGTTAAAAGATTAGATTCGACAATAAATAAATAATTATTTTCTTTCAAGTAACATTAATAATATCTATTATATTTTAACAAGAAATAGTTGACATTTTATGCATATTTTCACTTAACGACATGTTAATAAATAAATAAATAATTGCTTTCAGAAAACAATAATAATAATAATAATGATGAACTAATTTATATATTAATATCATTTTAATTTTTTTAATATTATTTGTTAAATATTTTAATTAAGTTTTTAAATAATGAGTTAAGTAGAATAAAAACGTAATGTTAAACAAATATATTATACAAAAAATATAATGGAGATAATTTTTTAAAAAGATCTTTTATTTGATTTGTACAAGATTCGACCAAACTCAAAAGTTTCACTTTTCACTCGAATTTGATATAAAGGGGAGGCTAACTTGGGTCAGGCGCATGATGCGACCTAAATTTAACTTGCTAACGGACCTACATTTATCATATAGATTTTTTTTTTTAAAATAAATCATTTTAAAAATCGTTCATAAACACTAATTAAAATGAGTGTAACTAGGAAAAGTTAGGATTAAAAGGTCATGAATTCAATTTTCATTAATGCGAATTTTTCTCTAATTTAATATTAGTATTTGATTGTAGTTTATTATTTATAATTATTAAAATAATTTATGATAGTAATATTTGATGATTGATGTATTTAAAAAAAATATAAAAATTCCAATCAGGATAAGATCCAAAATCTATTAAAGGGGCTTTGAGTACTGGATTTGAAATTAGCTTGTGAAGGAACCTCAAGATAGAACAACTAGTTAAAGCCCAAAGTCAAAGCCCGATATATTGAGCCCGTCATTTCTCGTAGTATGGCAAACTTTAAAAAAAATTATTTATAATACCAATCTTTATTGAACAAAACCTTAGATCCCAAAACTGATCAATAACCCTATCTAAATTTACCTTATATCAAACGAGTGAAATTTAAAAATACCCTTTTTTATACTTTGTTTATTAAGATTCCACCTTTCATCACAAATCCATCATTAATCAACTCCATGGTCATGACACCCCCTCCCTGCAACGCCACATCTTCCTCTCACCCAATGTGCCGCTAGTTTTCCACATACGAAAAATACGGTTCATTCATGAATTGATTTCGGATTTGAGGATTCTTGGAATTTTCGGATCTGAGATTTTTCTTTTTGTGTTCATACCCAATTTCAGAAAATAAGAACAAAATTAATGTGGCTTCCTGTATTCTTGAAATAGATCTGTGCGGCGCGGTCGGAGAAGAGTGTGACGGAGCAGTGGATTTTTTTAGTTACCAAATAAAAAAAATTACACTCAAATATAGTATTTTTTGTTGGATTGAAGCTCCATCACGTACAGGGACAAGTTATGTACTTGTTAGAAAATTAAAAAAATGGAACTCAAATAATTTAGAAAGCAATTGAACTCAAATTGGGGAAAAACAATGGGGAAGAAGTCGGTCAATTGGTGGTGGAGGGTGAGGAAAGTGGTGGCCTGTGGTGGGAGGAGTTTTGGTGAAGAAGATGAAATATATGTAATTGGGAAATTTGGCTAAATGCCATCCCCAAATAGTGAAATTAGAAAAATGCCACCGCCTTTTTTTCTTTTTTTTCTCTCTTTTTTTTTATACATTTTAGTTAATAAGCGATTAAAACTTGTAAAAATTGCAAAACACACCTTCTATTCTTTACTTATTTATTTTTACACTACCTTACATATTAAAAAAAAAAAGAAAAAGAAAAACATTTCTTCCCAAACAAGACAGATCAGATCTCTCCCCCAATCTTCACTTCAATTTCTTCATAACTAAAAAGTGACACATAACAACTACATTAAGGGCGAGGAAATAAATCAAGCACCACACCCATACAACTTAAGTTTAATTTTTTTTTCAATTACAGAATAAATTGCAATTTTGGAACTCAGTTTCTAAAACTCACCGCGGTGAACTTTAACGCTCACCGCGGTGAGCAATGTGCTCACCGCGGTGAGTTTTATTGCTCACCGTGGTGAGCATTAGAACTCACCGCGGTGAGCATGGTGAATTGGAGACCGTCTCCGATCTTCAGTCTCCAGTTCTGTTGAACTGGAGACTGGAGACTGGAGACTAACTTCAGTCTCCAGTCTCTAGCATTCACGAACATCTGGGAGACTGGAGACTGACTTCAGTCTCCAGTCTCTAGCATTCACGAACATCTGGGAGACTGGAGACTTGTTAGAAAGTTTTGAATAATCTGTGGTTGAAAACGTAGCAAATCTGAAATTGAATTGATTCCTCCAAGTCGCGCAAATTTTACGCTCTCCTCAAGACAATATTCGTCCTCTACAAAGTGCAAATAAGTTATACATCGAATTTGTCCCAGGATACAATGGAGCCCAGTAATACACTGTTGTTTGACTGCGAATTGCACTTTCGAAGACAAACCCGAACACTCAATATTGTAATTAAGAAATAGGAAGAATTTGGTGCTTTATAATAGTATAAAAATGGAGACTTTTTCTTTTCTTAGTTGCCGTGAACAGAAGGCCTTTTCTTATACTTAATTGCTGTGAATTTTCTTATGTCTAATTGGCGTGAACAGCCTTGCTTTTATAACAATTTTGCATTGTTTCATAATAGGTGCAACTCTTCAGTAAAGAAAGAATGATTAATTAAATATTAAAGAAAGCACCTTTTGGTTATTAATTAACTACCGTAGGAAGTTTTCAAATTAACGGTAATAAGTTAATTATACACTTGAATTTTGAAATTATTCCAACATTCCTCCACCATTTTCAAAATTAAAAGTTTAGACCTAGAAATATGTGATTCAATAATGGTGTCTCACGACTTGAACCATTATCTAGTGAAAGTATTTCAAAGTTAATCAAGAAGTTTAGTAGACTTGTCTTTGAACCAACTTCCTTATTTGATCAACTGGAATTACTTACACACATATATTTTCAATAATTTTGAGTGTTCTAAAAAGCCGACACGTGGATTGGCCTTGTGTCTATATCATGTTTCATGAGCGCTCTAGAGTTAAGCCCTTAACTCATAGAAGGCGGCACCACCCTCTATACTCATATAGGTAGACTTATCAAAAGTGTCCTGTAATTTTAACACTTTAACATACATGTTATAAGTCTATTAGGAGCATATTGCTCAACCTTACTTTAACATTACAGTAACAAGCACTATTTATCTTGGGATGGTATTTAGTTAGTGCTTCAACCACATCATATGATATACTTTGCTCATTGAACTCTTAGACTTGAAAATTCGAGAATAGAGTTGAGTTTCTATCATTGGTGATCTTCGAAAATAGGCTTAAGACCCATCCCTTTGGCAGTTTGATTAATCAGATCTCTTGTTAATCCTTTAGTCAAAGGATCCGCCAGATTTTGACTTGACCGTACAAAATCAATTGTAATTACTCCATCAGTGAGTAATTGTCTAACATAGCTATGTCTAAGTCCAATATGTCTGGACTTACCATTATACACCTTACTATAGGCTCTTGACAGTGTGGCCTCACTGTCACAATGAATAGATATAGGTGGCATAGGCTTTGGCCATACCGGAATTTCGATCATCAAGTTCCTTAACCATTCCGCCTCTTTACTACTAGAAGCAAGTGCTACAAATTCAGACGCCATGGTTGAATCTGTTATGCAAGTTTGCTTTTTCGAGCTCCATGATATAGCTCCACCACCGAGAGTGAATATCCACCCACTCGTGGATGTATGATCTTCCCGCTCAGTTATCCAACTGGCATCAGTAAATCCTTCTAAAACCGAAGGGTACCCTTTGAAGCAAATCCCATAGTTTATGGTTTTCTTCAAATACTTTAAAATTCTGTTTATTGCATTCCAATGTTCGTGACTAGGATTACTAGTGTATCTACTTAGTTTACCAACAGCAAAGGATATATCGGGTCTAGTACTAGTCATAGCATACATAAGACAACCTATTACTCTAGTATATTCAAGCTGATTTACAGCTCTTCCATCATTTTTACACAACTTAATGCTAGAATCAAAAGGAGTATTAACAGGAATGCAATGATAATGATTAAATTTCTTAAGCACCTTTTCTATGTAATGAGATTGGGTCAAAATTAAACCTTCACTATTTCTAACAATCTTTATACCAAGAATCACATCAGCTATGCCCATATCTTTCATGTCAAAACTAGAAGATAAGAATTTTTTAGCATGTTCAACAGATTTTATATCAGTGCCAAAGATTAACATATCATCAACATATAAGCATATTATAACACCTCTATTACCATGAAACTTACTGTAAACACATTTATCAGATTCATGAATCATAAAATCATTAGATACTATTACATTATCAAATTTTTCATGCCATTGCTTAGGAGCTTGTTTCAAGCCATATAAAGATTTTATTAGTTTACACACTTTATGTTCTTGTCCATGCAAAATAAAACCTTCTGGTTGGTTCATATAAATTTCTTCATCTAATTCTCCATTCAAAAAAGCAGTTTTAACATCCATTTGATGAATAACAAAATTATGAATAGATGCTAAGGCAATTAATACTCTAATTGTAGAAATCCTAGCTACAGGAGCATATGTATCAAAATAGTCTATACCTCCTTTTTGAGTAAAACCTTTTGCTACTAGTCTTGCTTTAAATTTGTCTATAGTTCCATCAACCTTCAGTTTCCTTTTAAATATCCATTTACACCCTATTGGTTTTGAACCAGGAGGTAAATCTACAAGTACCCATGTATTATTGCCCAAAATGGATTCCATCTCATCATTGATAGCTTCTTTCCAAAAACTAGCATCACGAGATTTCATTGCTTGTTCATATGTCTGAGGGTCTGGATCTATACTAGACGGTATAGTAGTTTGAGTACAAAGAGAATTCCTAGTGCCTTCAACTAGATATATTATGAAGTCAGAACCAAAGGATTTTTCAACCCTTGTTCTCTTACTCCTTCTAGGTTCAACATTATTTTCTACATCTTCTATAGAAATAGGTACTACACGTTTATTTTCTACTTCCTTTTCATGAATTTTTGAAATGGTATTAAATCTATTCTCATAGAAGATTGCATCCCTAGATTCAATAACAGTATTCATTTTAATCCAATCATTAGGTTCAATTACCATAAACCTATAACATTTGCTATGTTCAGCATAGCCTAAGAAAATACATTCAACACCTTTAGGACCTAAACGTTTTATCTTAGGTTTTGGCAATCTTACAATTGCTCTACAGCCCCATACCTTAAGATAAGCTAAGTTTGGTTTTCTTTTCTTCCAAAGTTCATAAGGAGTAACATGAGATTTCTTATGAGGGATTCTATTAAGAATATGACACGCAGTTAATAATGCTTCACCCCAAAAACTTTTGTTTAAACCAGAATTATATAACAGAGCATTTACCATTTCTTTCAAGGTTCTATTTTTTCTTTTGGCTATTCCATTTTGTTGAGGTGTATATGAAGTTGTTGTTTCATGAATTATGCCAGAAGATTCACAAAAAGAAGGAAAGTGATATTCACCTCCTCTATCAGACCTTAAGCATTTAATCTTACAATTCAAATAATTTTCTACTTCATTCTTGTAAATCTTGAACTTATCTAACACTTCATCTTTAGTATGCAATAAGTATACATAACAATACTTTGAGTAATCATCAATGAAAGTAGCAAAATATTTCTTTCCTCCTTTGGTTGGAGTAGCATGTAAATCACACAAATCACTATGAATAAGATGTAGTAAATCATTTTTTCTTTCCACATTAGAAGGAAAAGGTTTCTTAGTAATCTTTGTGTGAGCACATATTTGACATCTATCCAAAGCATCGTCAACATATTTAGGTATCAAATTTAATTTAATCATATCATTCATGCGTTTAGAATTTACGTGTCCTAGTCTATCATGCCACAAAGAAAAGGAATCAACTATATAAATAGAATCATTCATTATTTTATTAATATTAAGTTTGAACATTCCCTCATACAAATATCCTTTGCCAACAAAGGTTCCACTTTTGGACAAAATAAACTTATCAGACTCAAATACAAGCTTGAAACCATGCTTGTTCAAAAGGCTGCCAGAAACTAGATTCTTTCTAAGTTCAGGAACATGATAAACATCCTTTAAAGTTAAAATTTTTCCGGAAGTGAATTCCAAGTTTATTGTTCCTTTGCCTTTTACAGTAGCTGTCGACGAATTTCCCATGTACAAGACATTGCCTTCATGAACAAGTTCATAAGTAGTGAAGCAATTTTTATCCTTGCACACATGAGTCGTTGCTCCAGAGTCAATCCACCAAGAATTATCATCTTGTACCATGTTAATTTCAGAAACTACAGCAACATATTTTTCATTAAAATTATTTTGTTGAACATTTTTCTTCTTGAGATCTCTACAATCCTTCTTGAGATGACCTGGTTTACCACAGTGCCAACAACATCCTTTTTTCTTCTTGTTTTCATTATTTTGGTTCTTAGCATATTGACCCTTTCTTTTCCGATTTTCTTTATTTTGTCCAAAGTTTTGAGGTTGTTTAGACTCTTTAGATTCCTCCACCATATGTACCCTAGAAGATTCTTTAACTTGTGGTTCTTCATTTTCTTGCATTTTAGATTGCTCTTCAATACGAAAGATAGAACCTAATTCTTTGATAGTAATATCTTCTTTCTTATGCTTTAGACCTTTCTTAAATATTTTCCATGAAGGAGGAAGTTTATCTATTATGCAAGACACAACAATGCACTCATCCATTTTCATGTTCAATTGTTTCATATGTCCTAACATGCTTTGAATATCATTAAATTGCTCACTCACTGATTTTCCATCAACCATTTTATAGTTCATAAATTGAGAAGCCAAAAATTTCTTACTTGTAGCGTCTTCAATTAAGTACCGTGCATTGAGAGTATCCCAAAGTTCCTTTGCCGTTTCAACATCTTGATAAACGTCAAAAAGACTATCCGTCAATGCATTCAAAATATGACCCTTACAGATTTCATCGTCTTTCCCCCACTTTGTTCGTCTTCGAGATTCAGCCAAAGTTTCATTTTCACGTTCTTGCGGCTTTGGCGTTGTCAACACGTATTCCACCGAAAGTGACAACAAAAGAAAATGAATCTTCTTTTGCCATCGCCTAAAGTTTCCACCATCAAACCTCTCCAATTTGACAAAATCGGTGGTGAGTTGTTGCAAGCTTTGAGATGCCATAGTTATTGTCTTGAGATTGTTAGAAAGTTTTGAATAATCAGTGGTTGAAAACGTAGCAAATCTGAAATTGAATTGATTCCTCCAAGTCGCGCAAATTTTACGCTCTCCTCAAGACAATATTCGCCCTCTACAAAGTGCAAATAAGTTATACAGCGAATTTGTCCCAGGATACAATGGAGCCCAGTAATACACTGTTGTTTGACTGCGAATTGCACTTTCGAAGACAAACCCGAACACTCAATATTGTAATTAAGAAATAGGAAGAATTTGGTGCTTTATAATAGTATAAAAATGGAGACTTTTTCTTTTCTTAGTTGCCGTGAACAGAAGGCCTTTTCTTATACTTAATTGCTGTGAATTTTCTTATGTCTAATTGGCGTGAACAGCCTTGCTTTTATAACAATTTTGCATTGTTTCATAATAGGTGCAACTCTTCAGTAAAGAAATAATGATTAATTAAATATTAAAGAAAGCACCTTTTGGTTATTAATTAACTACCGTAGGAAGTTTTCAAATTAACGGTAATAAGTTAATTATACACTTGAATTTTGAAAATTATTCCAACAAGACTGACTTCAGTCTCCAGTCTCCAGCATGCACGAACATCTGGGAGACTGAAGACTGAAGACTGGAGACTGACTTCAGTCTCCAGTCTCCAGCATTCACGAACATCTGGGAGACTGGAGACTGACTTCAGTCTCCAGCATGCACGAACATCTGGGAGACTGGATCTCCAAAATTCTTGAACATTTGGAGACTGGAGATTGTCGAGATGCAGTATTAACTAGAACTAAAAAGAGAATGCTGGAGACTAGAGACTGAAGTCAATCTCCAGTCTCCAAAAGAGAATGCTGGAGACTGGAGACTGAGTCAGTCTCCAGTCTCCAAAAGTCTTGAATATCTGGAGACCGGAGACTGAAGTCAGTCTCCGTTCTCCAGATACTCATGAACATGTGGAGATTGAATTGAAATTCGAAATTGATCCAAAATTTATGTTTTAATTATTTGTTTTATAGGGATATGGCACAATACCGACGCATACCCTTCCAAAATTACATCGATTCCACTATGATGAAGTGGTAGTACAAGCAAAAATCACACATCATACTATGTGGTCGAAAATTAATTCAATGCAATCATGGTGCGCAAGAGAATTTCGATCATGATATTTGATGCGAATTCATAATCTACGCGTTTACAGGCTAATACCGCGGAAGAGAATTTCGATCATGGTGATGTTGAAGTGGGCCCGAGTTTAAGGAGAAGGTCGAAGAAATTTCATGATAGGGATGCGACAGAAAGAGAAAAAAAGACTATCAAGCATAGTAAATACCAAAGAACTCCATTTGCCCCCGATGATAGGAATAAGAGGCCTTCGAAATAATTTTTGTAATATTTAATGTATTCATATAATATTTGATTATTATTGTGTGATTTCTTTGTTATTAGTGTGTATTTTTTAAAACTACAAAATCGACAAATATGAGATTAAATTTAACTATTTTTGAAAAATATGGGATCAAATTGCAATTTCAGTAAATTGACAAATCTAACAAAATATTGTAAAATAACATATTTGTGGGGGTTAATTGCAATTTCTAGAAATATTAGGTCAATTTAACTATTTATGAAAAATATGGGATTAAATTGCAATTTCAGTAAATTGATAAATCTAACAAAATATTGTAAAAATAACATATTTGTGGGGGTTAATTGCAATTTCTAGAAATATTAGGCCAATTTAACTATTTATGAAAAATATGGGATCAAATTGTAATTTCAGTAAATTGACAAATCTAACAAAATATTGTAAAAATAACATATTTGTGGGGGTTAATTGCAATTTCTAGAAATATTGAATTAATTTAACTATTTTTGAAAAATATGGGATCAAATTACAATTTCAGTAAATTGACAAATCTTACAAAATATTGTAAAAATAGCATATTTTTGTGGGGGTTAATTGCAATTTCTAGAAATATTGGGTCAGTTTAACTATTTTTGAAAAATATGGGATCAAACTGCAATTTCTAGAAATATTGGGTCGATTTAATCTTATAAAATTGTCCAAAATGTAAGAAATGGTTTATTACAGAGGATATAATGTTACCGTAAGTGTTAAATTGACAAATCTAACAAAATTGCAATTTTTATACGAAGTTCTGATTTACGGAGGATATAATGTTACCGTAAGTGTTACTTCTCCTTTCGGTTCATAAATTATCGAAATCTTATAAAATTGACCAAATTGTAAGAAGTGGTTTATTACGGAGGATATAATGCTACCGTAAGTGTTAAATTGCAAATCTAACAAAATTGCAATTTTTATACGAAATTATTTACGGAGGATATAATGTTACCGTATTTGTTACTTCTCATTTCGGTTCATAAATTGTCGAAATCTTATAAAATTGACCAAAATGTATGGAGTTGTGATTTACAGAGTATATAATGCTACCGTAATTGTTAACAATTGACAAATCTAACAAAATTGCAATTTTTATACGAAGTTCTGATTTACGGAAGATATAATGTTACCGTAAGTGTTACTTCTCCTTTCGGTTCATAAATTGTCGAAATCTTATAAAATTGGCCAAAATGTATAGAGTTGTGATTTAAGGAGTATATAATGCTACCATAAGTGATAACAATTGACAAATCTAACAAAATTGCAATTTTTATACGAATTTCTGATTTACGGAGGATATAACATTACTGTAAGTGTTACTTCTCCTTTCGGTTCATAAATTGTCGAAATCTTATAAAATTGACCAAAATGTACGGAGTTGTGATTTACGGAGGATATAATGTTATCGTAAGTGTTAACAATTGACAAATCTAACAAAATTTAAAGGTTATGGTTAATTAGGGTTAATTTAGGGGTTAGGGTTAAATTAGGGTTAGTTTAGGGTTTAGGGTAAATGTGAATGGAGACTGGAGACTGGTCATATTGAATACTGGAGACTGGAGACTGGTTCCCGAACAAAATCAAATTTTTTGTATATTTTTTCAATAAGTTCCCCAAACGAGATTGTCCTATCCACCAACAATGTTTCCAAAGATTTACTATATATGACCAAATCTACTATTATCACTATATTCAAAATTTTCATTCGTATCGTATTTAAATTCACCGCCATATCAGATATAAAGTATAATTTTGTCCATACCTACAAGTAAACAATTAAAATTAACTCACAACCTATATTAATAAAAAAAATATTTAAAATTCAACCAAATATGTTATTTTGATATTTGGTATTTGTCCTACCAAACTCCAGTCTCCGGAGACTCCAATTGGAGGCTGGAGACTGGAGGTTGATACTTCAATTGGACACTGGAGACAGGATCAAGTCTCCAGTCTCCGAACTCCAGTCTCTGGAGACTGGAGACTGGACAAACTCTAGTCTCCAGTACGACATTGCAACATAGCTCACCACAATGAGCTATAAACTCACCGCGGTGAGTTATATTCTCACCGCGGTGAGCTATATATCTCACCGCGGTGTGTATATAAACTCACCGCGCCGCGGTGTGTATATAAACTCACCGCGCCGCGGTGAGTTTATATCTCACCGCGGTGAGTTCATACTGCCAAGCAACACCAGTTTTTGTTTTTTTTTTTCGCTTTTTGCCCGTAAATCACCAAATTTTCACTTAAAAATTAAACTAACTTGCAAATAATATCTTTATATGTTGTTGTTCTCCATGTTCCTCTTTGATTTGAGTGAATGTGTGTGAAAATATAAAAATTTGTGAGAGAATTTTGTTAGGGTTTATAGAGAAAGAATGAAAAATGGTAGAATGGGGTTTGATTTTAATTTTTGAAAATGTTGGGGTATTTGTTTAGATTGTTGTTTAATTAGGGAGATTTAATTAAGTTAATTATGTATCCTAATTAAACCGATGGCATTCTTACAATTTTAATTTTTTTTAATGGCATTTATCCTATTTAACAAAGTTGTAAGGGCATTTTAACAATTCCCTCTATGTAATTTCATGGATTAATTTGGATAAAATGATGAGGAATTGGATAAAATGGCTTGGGCTTAAAATCGGAAACGAATTGGACCAGAGTAATCAATGAAAGCCCAGGCTAGCCCAATCAATTTTTTTATTTTATTTTTAAATTAATTATAAAACCGTATAAACGTGTGTAATAAATGATTCCAGGTCCGTGCGTGCATGGGAGAGTACGTAAAGGCACATAGGTGGAAGCTGCCAAGCAGTTAGGATAAGCTTAGAATTGCAAATTTTACTCACTATTTGAGTTGATCCTGTCTTCTTCAAATCTAACATCTATATATATATAACACAGAACTGAGAGTGATAAAGTAGTTAAAAAAACAATTAAGAAATTGAGATATTGAATTGAAGTAATACATTAATATTTCGATGATGTTTGGCACTCAATTCATACCACCCGCAGGTGTTCGTTTCAATCCAACCGATGCAGAACTTATTATGTTCTATCTTATGAAGAAGGTGAAGGGATTTTCCTTGCCATGTGACCGCGTAGTTGAAAGACAACTTTACGGAAAAAATGGAACGCCATGGAAGATTTTTCCCCAAGGGGACAAATCATGGAACGATTGTGAGGGTGTGGAGAAGAATGTTGTATTTGTGTTGTGTAGGCTTTCAAAAATTGGGAGAAATTCTAATTCAAAAAGAATTTCTCGAACCTCGGGTTGTGGAACATGGGAAGGTAAATCTTTGACTCAAGATGTGAGAAATCGAACTGGTGCCGTTATAGGCCAAAAAAGGGCGTTCACTTTCAAGCCAACCAGTGCCGGCCCAAGTGCTAGGCAACTTGGGCTGGCGCCTAGGGCCCCCGGTTCAGAGTGCCCCAAAATTTATATATAGGCATTAGGAAAATTAAAAAGTTAAATATTTTTAATTTTATGTACATAAGATGTATCTTGGCTCATTTAGTAGGACTTTATACGTGATGAGTGGGAGGTTTAGGGTTCAAATCCCAATATTGAGTTTTTATTATATTTGGATTGTTTTATGTTATTTAACCTTTTTTTTTAATAATGTTCATCTTTTTTATTTTCCATTTGTAGTAATTATTCTTTTAATCTTTTTTCTTATTTAATGATTTCTTGTCAATTTTCCCCTTAATTATAAGTGCTTTAAAAAAAATTCTTTCTTAATTATTATAAAAAGAATACAATTTTTTCTTTATAATATGATTTTTCTGCTTATTACTTTCTCACTTAGTACATTATAAAAAAGAATTTCACCCACAATAAAATTGATCTAGCCCCGTCCATATTTTTATATGTAAGTGTATCTTTTTATAAATGATGTATAACTTTTACTTTACATGATAATATATAATTAATATAGTTAATAATGTCACGAAATGAAATAAAGTCAAGCAATCAATTATGATATTTGTAAAAAATGAAATAGAGGTAAGGATGTACATATAATTGCAAAATTTGCATCGGCTAAAATAATATTTTTAATATTAAAAATTGAAAAAAAATTCACAGTTGAATCTTTTAAAAGTTAAATAACTTTGTTATTTAATTATCTATGTATAAATTATCTATCTAAAAAATAATATGTTAGAGAATATAATATGTCAATATTTAATTAATATTTTTGGCTTTAATAAAATAAATTGATTATATTTTTTTTGAAACAAAGGGGCCCAAATTTGTTATTCGCCTAGGGCCCCCGAATGTCTAGGGCCGGCCCTGAAGCCAACTAAAGAATTCAAGTCCGAGGCCAAGGAGAAAGGGCGATGGATAATGCATGAATTATCATTGCCCGAAGAAATCAACAACGCAGTGAAGAATGATAATCATTATGTGATTTGTAGAATTACAAGAGATCGTTATAATGAGCAAGTATCCGGAAAGAAGAGAAAGTCACTAAGATCAGAAGAAGAGGAGGGTGTATGTTGGAAGAAGTCATGTGTCCTTAATTATGAGGAACAAGTTAATATGACCCAACAAGAAGAAGATGATTCGTTTGGAGCTAATATTAAGAATGATGATTTAATTGACATATCATATTGGTTTGATGGTGATATTGAAGATTTCTCTTTTGCCGGTCCTGCTGCCTAGCCCTTATTCAATGGAGGTCGATCGACATATGGAAGATGATTTAGAATTTGATTCAGTACATTGTACCCGGCCCACTGAATGTAATTTAGAACTCATTAATTTCCAATGTAGTTGTTATGTAAAGAAGATTGGTCGTCTATAAAAGGTTTATTTTTTGTAGAAATAAACTTTCTATAAATTATACTGGGCTGAAAAAATTGGATGAGTCAAATGCAACTTGAAGTCGAGTAGTTAGATAAAAGCATGAATGTTTGTTTTGTAATTTTCAACATGGTTTAATTTTTAACTACACCAATTAACGCATCATATTATGATTTTTTACTATATGTCTTAATGACATACTACATAATGTTTTGACTAAATTACTTTGAGAGAATTTCACTTTTGATATCATAATTAACCATACTTTAAGGTTGTGGCATCATAACTTTATGCAAATTTCCCATCAACTTTCCGTTCGAAGTTGAATTTTTCATCCGATAATTGACGGAAGTACTAAATGTGTCGGGGACAGTTAACATGTGGTACCAAATGTATATGTTTTTAAAGTTATGGTACTATAACCTCAAAGTTGGGTTATTTATGGTACCAAACATGAAATTATCTACTTTAATTATTATGTTGTTACCAAAAATTAAAATTGAGATCAAGTATACCTAAAACAAAATTTAAAAATTATAAACGAAATATAGTTCAAAACAAAATTTAAAAATTATAAACGAAATATAGTTCACTAGGTGTATACATTAAACGAATTGACAACATCAACTTAAACGAATTGACAACATCAACTTTTTTCTTTGTTAACCATGATATATCCATATAGAGTCTTTCTAAAATAAGATTTTATAGAACATAAGTGTATATGAGATACCCTATTTCAACCATTAAAAAAAGTCAATAACAAATTTGAACCACAATTTTTGGTCAAAATGTCCGATGATGATGTGGCATCGTACATTTAGAAAAAATAAATATATGTTTAATTACATACTAACCCTTTAATTAATACATTTTAAAAAATCTCTATAATCTCTAATTAATTTCAGATCTCTTTTTAAAATAAAAATAAAAATCGAAAAAATCGCACTTTTCATGATAAATTCCTGCCTACTTTATATATTTCATACAAAACTTTTCAAAAATTAAGACACATTTCGTACAAAAGTTGGACAACATATATGTTTTATATTTTATTCATCCGTTAGTTTTTGAATAAAAAAATGTCACATGCCAAATATATGTCCGTTAAGTCACCATTTTTATCTTTTTAGAAAATATTTACAAGTGAGCACAAAATACCTAAAATTTTGAAAGGGATAATTGCAATTATTGCAACCCCAATTCCTCTTCATTCACCTCCAGGACCATAACACCGACCTAGCCCCAATTCTTTGTACCCACACAACCCCACTTTCATTTTATGATTAGGAGTTTCTATTTTGGCAATCTCAATTAGTTCTTATTTTTTTACACAAATCAAATCATTTTAATATCTTTTGTATTATAATATTTTGAATTTTACCACCTAAAGGATAAAATATGTACATTTGGAATCCGTTGCATTTTTCCCCCTCAAATGATTTTATGCCAATTTCGATCGCCGAAAAACTCATATATGCGCCTCACATGTATTTTAAGAGTAAATTAGTCAAAACATGACGTGCATTTTTTACTTTTACAAATAAAATATTTTTCTACTTCAATTAGGATCTCTGGTTCTTTTACATGAGCGAATTATTTAGACTTGTAAGAAGTGTTGTGACTAACTTTGAAATTTCATGTGAGGGACACATTTATATTTTCGTTGAACAAAAATTAAATAAAATTATTTTAGGCGGTAATTAAGTGATTATTTTGTACATATGGGTGGTAAAGTGCCACTATATGTAACTTTAGGGGACAAGATTTTTGTCAAACTTTTAAAGTGAACTTCATAAATCATATGAAAGTTTTTTATAAATTTTTTTAAAATAGTAGGGGGTTTATTGCAAAATTTTGATAATATTTTAATTTAAGGGGATTTTTTTTTCATCATTTAATTGGGTAAAATTGTCATTTCAACTTGAGATGAATATTTTTTGCCAATAATAAAAAATAGTATAGGGGTTATTTGCTAATAAAAATAACACAATTTTTTTAAGTTGGACAAAACACAAGGGGTGTTGTTGAAATTCACTCATAAAAAAGGGGTAAAGTTATCTTTGAGAAAATAAATTATTTTAACTTAAGTTTTAAAGGGACACATGTCACCCAGATAAATGTTATCTTATGTGCTTCCAATCCCTCGAAATCTCATTTTAGACGGACCCATATAACTATTTTGGAAAACTCTCCCATTAGTTTCTAAATGTCCCACCTTTTGTAAGGTCACAATCGAGAGGCGACATCTCTCCAAGAAAAAACTGGCAACCCGTTAAATTTTTTTTGACAAACTCCAAAATATCCTTTTCCTTCTTCCATATTAAAAATGAATAATTTATATATAACCCTATATCTATACAGCCGATTCTTGACATTTACTTTATATAAAAAAATTCTGATTATTTTTTAATCTAGTTCCACTTTTGGATTCTCCACTCTACTGCGATCATTTGCACATCTCAGTTGAGCAATTTGGTTCAGCTTTGGGGGCTTTCTTATTTCTATGTAAAAAACCATTTGAGCTCTTGGGAATTGATTTCTTCAATTTTGCTGTTGCTCGAGGTTCCTTCATCTACAATTAGAGTTTATTCATCACTTTGAGGACAAATTTCAGAGATTATAGTTGATTGCAGCGATTTGGGTGTTCATCGCTATTTTTAACGTCAAATTTTTTGTGATTAAATTGCCGTGAATCGTTGTTGATTTCAATTCTTATGTGTTCAAATTTGTCGGTGGTTGATTTAATTTGGTGAAATTTGAGTTAATTTAGCGGAATTAAAAATTGGTTTTATATGTGTATTTCATTCCTTTTCACTACTGTATGTTGTGTTGGGGAAGATGATATATTTACAGATTCAGCCCCCAGGCTATGTCATTGGTCAAAATTGCCCTCAAACTTTCAATTTTGTTGAAAAATTAAAGATTTTGTAAGATTTAATAAAGTTTAAAATTTAATAACGTGATTAGTTTAAACATTGTTAGTTTCTAAGTCTAAAATTTGAAAAATACGAAATAGCTAGTATGAATATAATAAACTACGACTTAATTAGAATTTTTGAATTTTTTTTAAAGAATTCTTAATCAATATACAACACATCTTAAATAAAAACACAACTGTTTTTTTTTTTAAGATGGCGAATTTCCTTTTCTTTTCTTTTTAAAAAAAATTCCTTTTCTAAAATTTTTATTCACTTTTTTAAATTACTAATTCATTTGATTTGATTTTTTTTCAAATTCTTATTTTTTAAATTCCATAATTTGAGAAAATATTGATAATTTAAAAAAAAATTATTGACTCGGTCATTATTTCGATCAAATTGTACTTTAGATAGTTGAAACATTAACTCCTCCGTAATTTAAAAATATATTGATAATTTTTAAAAACAAATTGATAATCTGGTCATTATTTCGATCAAATTGTCTATTAGATGGTATTAAACACTATGTCCTCCATAATTTAAAAAAATATCGATAATTTTGAAAATTTTGATGACTCGGTCATTATTCCAATCAAATTATCTATTCGATGGTTATGTAACACTGAGTCCTCCGTAATTTGAAAATATCTTGATAATTTTGAAAAATTTGATGAGTCGATCACTATTCCGATCAAATTGTCTATTAGATGGTTATGTAACAACGAGTCTCCGTAATTTGAAAATACATCGATAATTTTGAAAAATTTGATGAGTCGGTCATTATTTCGATTAAATTGTCTATTAGATGGTAATATAACATTAAGTCCTCCGTAATTTGAAAATATATCGAATATTTAAAAAAAATTGATGACTCAGTTATTATTTCGATCAAATTGTCTATTAGATGGTTGTGTAACACTATGTCCTCCGTAATTTGAAAATATATGGATAATTTTAAAAAATTGATGACCCGGTCATTATTCCAATCAAATTGTCTATTAGATGATTATGTAACTCTAAGTCCTTTGTAATTTGAAAATATATTGATAATTTAAAAAAATTTAATGAATCGGTCATTATTCAATCAAATTGTCTATTAGATGGTAATGTAACACCAAGTTCTCTGTAATTTGAAAATATATCGATAATTTATAAAACTTTGATGCTTCTGCTATTATTTCGATCAAATTGTCTATTATGGTTATGTAATAAAAAGTTCTCCGTAATTTGAAAATATATCGATAATTTAAAAAAAAAATTTGATGACTTAATCATTATTCCGATCAAATTGTCTATTAAATGGTTATGTAACATTAAGTTCTCCGTGATTTGAAAATATATTGATAATTTAAAAAACATTGACGACTCGATCATTATTTCGATCAGATTGACTTTTAGATGACTATGTATCACTAACTCTTCCGTAATTTGAAAATATGTCGCTAATTAAAAAAAATTAATGAGTCGGCCATTATTTCGATCAAATTGTCTATTAGATGATTATGTAACACTAAGTTCTCCGTAATTTGAAAATATATTGATAATTAAAAAAAATTGATAACCCGATCAAATTGTATATTAGATGGTTATGTAACACTAAATCCTTCGTAATTTGAAATTATATCGATAAAAAATATTTAATAATACTAAAATTTAAGAACATTTAGAATTTTTCTACCATTAAATTTAATAATTAAAAATTATTAAAAGAAATATTATTCAAATGTTCTCTACTATGATTTAATAATACTAAATTCTTATTTTTTGTACTTGTATACACATTTTACATTCAATAACATATTTTTCTTGTCGTATTATAATCCCATAAATTAAAATAATTAAAATATAAATTTATAAAATTATAAAAAAAATCCCAAGTTCTCAAATATTATATATTGAATCAGATCTAATTTATATTTAAGTTAAAACTAATAAAATGAATATAATAAAACTTGGACCAATGTGTATTTTCTTAAACATTTATTTGACCTTTATTGCAAAAACAACCCTTCTTCTTCCTCACATCACCTCACCCAACCTCCCACCACCTACCCCCTTCAACGCCAAATCTTCCTCTCACCCCACCTGCCGCTAGTTTTCCACATACGAAAAATACGGTTCATTCATGAATTGATTTCGGATTTAGGGATTCTTGGAATTTTCAGATCTGAGATTTTTTTTTTTTTTTTTTTTGTGTTCATACCCAATTTCAGAAAATAAGAACAAAATTAATGTGGCTTCTTGCCTTCTTGAAATAGATCTGTGCGGCGCGGTCGGAGAAGAGTGTGACGGAGCAGTGGATTTTTTTAGTTACCAAATAAAAAAATTGAACTCAAATATAGTATTTTTTGTTGGATTGAAGCTCCATCACGTACAGGGACAAGTTATGTACTTGTTAGAAAATAAAAAAAATGAAACTCAAATAATATAGAAAGCAATTGAACTAAAATTGGGCAAAAACAATGGGAAGAAGTCGGTCAATTGGTGGTAGAGGGTGAGGAATTCACTACTAGAAAACACATACACTTCGACAAAAAATTTTCGACAGAAAATTTTTTCCGTTGAAATATTTCGACCGAATAAAATTCGTCGAAATTAATTTCAACCGAATTATTTTCTGTCGAAAAAATTTGTCGAAAAAAAATATAAAAAACGAAAAAAATAAAACATTTCGACGGAAGTAAATATCCGTCGAAATTTTTGAATTTTCGACGGATACTATTTCTGTCGAAAATTTATATTTTCGCGAAGAAATAAAAATAAAAAAATCGAAGGAAATTAAATTCCGTCGAAATTTTTGAATTTTCGACGGATACTATTTCCGTCGAAAATTTAATATTTATACTTTCGCGCAGAAATAAAAAAATAAAAAGAAAAACAAAAAAAATCGATGGAAATTAAATTCCGTCGAAAATTCTAAATTTTGGATGGAATTTGTTCCGTCGAAATGTTAATAACAAAATAAAGTAAGTAAAGTCGAAATTGTAATTAATTCCGACGGAAGTGTATCCGTCGAAATTTGAAATTTGTAATTTAAGCAGCATACGGGAGGAGACAACAAACATTTCTGTTGAAATTTCAAAAATTTCGACGGAAATAATTCCGTTGAAATCCCAAGAATTCGACGGAAACGTTTTCCGTTGAAATTTCTGTCGAAATTTTTTCCGTCGAAATTTGAATTCGACGACACTTTTTTCGACGGCAAATTTCAGTCGGAATTTATAAATTTCAACGGATTTTATGAAAAATCCTTTGAAATTTCTCGATTTTTGAAAGTGGTGGCCCGTGGTGGGAGGAGTTTTGGTGAAGAAGATGAAATATATGTAATTTCATGGATTAATTTGGATAAAATGATGAGGAATTGGATAAAATGGCTTGGGCTTAAAATCCGAAACGAATTGGACCAGAGTAATCAATGAAAGCCCAGGATAGCCCAATCAATTTTTTTTTTAAAATTTTTAAATTAATTATAAAACCGTATAAACGTGTGTAATAAATGATTCCAGATCCATGCGTGCATGGGAGAGTACGTAAAGGCACATAGGTGGAAGCTGCCAAGCAGTTAGGATAAGCTTAGAATTGCAAATTTTACTCACTATTTGAGTTGATCCTGTCTTCTTCAAATCTAACATCTATATATATACACATAATAATAAAAGCGTGAAGTAGCTAGGTCTAGGTGTATATATATACAACACAGAACTGAGAGTGATAAAGTAGTTAAAAAACGATTAAGAAATTGTTGGTCCCAAGTGGTCAGAAGAGGTTTAGAGGGGGGGTGAATAAACCTCTTTAAAAATTTTCTTCAAATTTAACTTTTAAAACTTTCACTCTAACTGAACAGACTAAGCTGATCAGATTAGTTAGTTACAATTCTGTTCGCGAACAAATCTTTGAACAGCCTTGTTGACCACTCGTCTGATTGTTACTTAGCTGATTTTGCTAAAATCAGTTTTAATACTTAGAGTACTTACAGCGGATTTTCAAAGTGTTTTTCACAAGTAATCTTAGTAGTTTGAAAAATGTTTCCCCAGTTTTATAAACTCCTTTAAATTCTTTTTCAAACAGTTAAGTTAATGGGTTTTATGCAAACTGAAAATATGCAAGTAAAAACAAATAAAAACACAAGCAATTTTTATAGTGGTTATATGGATTTGAATATCCTTTAGTCCACTCTTCCAAGTCACACAGATCTTGGGTTATACTAAAAACACACAGTAATCAGTATACTCTGCTTACGCCTTACAACAAATGAACAGGCCGTAAGTTCGCAGTAAGAAATCACAAAGAAATCCTACTTCTCTGAAGTAATATCACTCACTAAGACGGATATCTACTTCTCACAACACTCAATGTTTACAAAATCACTCAGAAGATGTATTTGGCTTGATTCTTCAACTCTGCTTTCGTCAACAAATGACTCAGCTGATGAGTGAGCTGTTCTTGAGACTTAGAGAATTCTGCTTCGAAAATTTCTCAGAGATTGTGTTGCTTATTTCTTCTTCGTCTCTTTCAGCTATTTATACTTGAGGATTGAAAAGTGTCCGTTGAAGAGAGACAAGATTCAAATTCCTCGAGTACTGGTCCTTAAAATCCGCGAACGGCTCTTTTGCAGTCTGTCCGTACTGTGAACAGTACTATTCTGCAGACAGCATTAAATGCACCCAGCTGATGCGAAGCATTTCTTCAATCATTTGTCTTTAATAACCTTGTACTTCAGCATTTATTACTCCAAGGGGCATTTATTACCGTTGGGAACACTTCATGATCTTCTTCACTTTGCTGATGAAAGTACTCGTCTGATGGCGAACAAAGCTGATCTCAAACTTGAACAAATCTAATTTGAGTCGGCTGATCTTCACCAGTCTGATAACTTTTCTTCAGCAGATCAGAAGTCTTGGACCTTGAAACTTTGACTCTTCTGATGTCTTCTTTACTTAGTCAAAATTCCTTGATAAGTTTATCAGCTAAGTTACTCCATACTTAGCCAAATATGAAGTTTTGGAATGCATCAAAACCTCCCTTATCAAACTTCCTTTAGAGCCTTCATCTTCATCCTTATCCAACAATTTCCCCCTTTTTGATGATGACAAAACTTCAGCTAAGTACCTGTTGAATATCTAAGCTAAAGAATGTAATCCTCAAAAATTTTCTGAGATAGAAAATAGTATGTTGGAATGAACTTGACTTTTTATTAATATGATAAGATTGTTACAAACACAAGTACAAGTTCTTCAGATGAGATGTCTGAAAGATAGATAAAAGAGAACTGATTACAAGAATTTATCAATTTTAACTATCAGCTTCTTCATCTGATCCTTCAAGCTCTTCTACATACTCATAAGAAGACTCATCGTCGTCTTCTTCTTCTTCTTCATCAGCTTCATCATCTAGGTCCATGTTTGCTTTGGCAGCTTCCATTTTCTCTTTAAGTTTTTGTTCCTTCAAAGCTTCCATGGCCTTCCTGGCTGATTCTGTGTTTTTGTACTTAGTCAAAGGCTCTGATTGATCAGCAGCAGAGTCTTTCGATTCAGCCATTACTTCATCAGTTTTGGCTTTTTCCTTGGTCTCTTCTTCAGACTTGTCTTCGCCTTGTTCCTTTCCAAGATTTTCTTCAGCAGGTTTGGTCAGTTCAGTAGCTTTATCAGTCTTGTTGGCTTCAGTAGAGGTTTCCTTGGTTGATTCATCCCTTTTCTCTTCCCCCTTTTTGTCATCATCAAACTGGATGACTTCTTCAGGTTTAGCAGTAGGGTTGAGTGCAACTGTTGGAATCTTCATTTCAGCACATAAAGTCTTCAAATTCTGATTCACTACATCGTGACTTGCTGTAAGATGATGAATAGTTGTGTTGATGTCGTCAGTCTTATCGTTGAAGTAGTCAATGTTCAGGTTTGTAGTTGCAATTTCATTTTGGACTGCCTGTACAACAGTTGATACTTCATGCAACATCCCTAAATTGATTTCCTTCTCCTCTTCACTGACTTTGATGAAGGTTGCAGTCAGATCAGCGATCTTGTGTTCAGCTCTTGTAAGTGCAGCATGAAGATGATTAACATCACTCTTCACATCCTCCACATTTCTGTTCATTTCATTCAAGATGTTCACTAACTGCAAGGAATGATCTTGAGGAATAGGAATACTTGTGATTTCAGTCTTGATGATCTTTTCAGTAGACTGTTGCACAGTTTCCAGCTGAAGTTTATTTGACTCTGTCAATTCTTCCTTAAGCTCAGTCTTCAGCTCCTCCTTGACCTTCATCAGCTGCTGTTGATGCTTCTCTTCCAGTTCCTTCATAGAATTTTCCATCAACATCTGGAAAGCTTCTATCAGTGATGAGTGTTCATCACCTGATGAAGCAGAAGCAGCAGCTTCATCCTTTTCTTCAATCTCCTGGTGGACAGGAATATCTTCCATCTTTACGTCCTGATGATCTTCAACATCCTTAGCATTCCACTCAATGGCTAAGGGTTCTTCAGCAGCCTTTTCAGCAGACTTGTCTTCAGCTTGGTCAGCAGACTTGTCTTCAATCTGATCAGCAGACTTGTCTTCAGGCTTGTCCGCAGCTTTGTGTTCATCAGTGACGTCATCATAGAACAGATTAGTTATGGTGCCATCATCATTGAAGCATGTCGTCTGACGAATTTGCCTCACAATGATCCAAGGGTTGACAAAAGCGTTGTTACTCTCTGGCACTTCATAAAAATCTTTCATTTCCCTTCCAAAAATAACATGTTGAATACTTGGCAGTTGTGGGAGTTCACTTGAATGCCCTTGCTGATATCTGGACTTTTCTGCCCACTTATTCAGTGCAGTGATAACAACAATCTTCACAGCCCTTTCTTCAACATCATCAGTCTTCTTTCTTTTCTCAGGCAAGGTACTCTGAATCAGTTTGGCTTCCTCAAGGGCAAGTTCCCTGGCATAGTGATGCATGACATCCCTGACATAATGAGGATCCAAAGCTTTTTGGATAGAATCTGTCTTTAGCCACTGTAGTACCCATTCTTCTTCAGCAACTAATTCCTTCAGATTCTGAAGTTCAATGATGGACCTGTTCAGCCTATTATCTCTCCATCTGATATATCTAGGCTTCTCTTGAGTGAACATGGTCTTCATCATTAACTTCTGATTGTAGTAGGCTAAGGATTTTTCAAACTTTTGGAAAAGCTCTTTGTTGTTGTTTATGATCTTGAAGGCTTTCTTCACTTCAAACTTTTCCTTCGGTTTTTCTGCAGCAGCAGGCATCTTTGGTTTAGGAGGTTCTTCTTCTCCTTCAGCCTTGGCAGGCTCATTTATCTTGATACCACCTCCATGGATAGGACCATAGGCATCAATTTTGCTCTTCTCAATAACCATTGCTAGTTCAGCAGCCTCTGCAGCTTGTCTTTCAGCTTCAGACATCTTTCTCCTTGCCTCATCCTTAGCAGCTTGAGCCTTGCTTAGCTCTAGTGCCTTCTTCTCTTCCTCTTCATCTTGCTTCCTTTGTTCAGCTTCCTCTCTTGCTCTCTTATCAGCTTTGGAAATTTTCTTCTTTTTCCTCAGCACTATCTTTCTTTTACCTTTATCAACTGGAGCAGGGGCTGGACCAGCAGATGAGATGGGAGCAGCAGCTATAGGATGTATGATTTGAACATCTGGATCTTCTTGAGGTTGGGCAGCCTCAACAGTTGGTGCAGTATGAATGGTCTGTTGCTCATCAGCTTTGTCAGCAGTAGAAGCTTCAACAGCTTCAACTGGTTTTTCAGCAGACTCTGGACTTGATCTCACCAAGTCCACCAACTCAGTGTCCTTTGCTAAAAATGTCATCCTCTTTCTTGCTGACTTCTTTGTCAGACCCTGAATAGGCCTTGAAGTAGCAGTGTCCTTCATTTGACTCCTTGTTCTGTAAGAGACATTCTCAGCAGGCTTCTCTGCTGATGGAGTTCTAGATGGTGATGCAGGGGATCCAGTCCTTACATCAGAAATGATATTTTCAATAATTTTAGTGGCTTCAACAGCAGAAGGCACTTTCTCCATCTTCTTTGAAACCTTTTCCTTAGGCTTATCAGCAGCCTTCTTCTTTCTGGACTCAACAGCTAAATCAGCAGTCTTAACCAGTTTCCTTTGCCTTTTGGCAGGAACCTCTTTTGGTTCCTCATCAGTTTCTTCAGGCTCATCAGCCTTTCTCTTCTGGACAGCCAGGTATTTGGTCATGGCCTTGGACTTGTGAATTTCCTTGCCATTCTTCATAGGACACCTCAGTTTGAACAGCAGATAACTGAGCGTAATCCTGTGGTTGGTGTGAGGACCTTTTCCTTTCTTGTCATCAAGGAAATCAGCCAAGATGTACCAGATAATTATGGACCAGTTGACTTCTAGCCCATAGTAAATAGCAGTCATGATGCTGAACCTTTTCATGGTAACAGCATCTAGTGAGAAGGTGCAGTTTTCAATCAGCTTAGACACCATATCAGCAATCCGCTGATATTCATCCTTCAGCTGTCTCTTCTTTATGTTGCCAGTCAACATTTCTCCTTCTTTGGCGCAGATCGCCCAGAAATCTTGGTGTTTGGCTTCAGTCAACACTATGACATCGTGTCGTCCTTTGTTCGGAAGACCAAACGTCTCGTGAAGAACAGCTGGGGTAATAGTGATAGATTTTTCTCCCACTGTAGCCTTTATCTCCAGTGTGTTGTAGTCAGCCTTCGCTGTATCGTAGTATTCCATCACTTGATCAGTCCAGATCACTCCCTCGTTGTATTCCATGAAGTTTACCAAATTTGCAGATTTGAACTTTTCCAGAAGTTCCTTCATCAGATTTGTGCCAGATTGGTAATAGGAATCATACACAAGGTACATACCTTCAGCAGCCATTTTCGATCTGTAGAAGTTAGAGAGAAAAACGAAGAGATTTTGCAGAAAACTTTCTTAAAATTCTCACAAGTACTTTTGAATATTTAGGGTGCGTAAAGAACTACACGGCTGATCAGATAGGGATTTATAGAGTTAGGGTATCTTGGATTCCGTGATACCAGCCAACCGTTAGATCCGTTTCTTGTCAGTGCTGATCGTGCGGCGTCAGTTACGACCTTTCAAATTCAAAAGATATTTAATGAGGAGCGGGAAAATGTACCGCCCTTCTGTCACTTGTAAAAGCGTGTTTTGAAGTAAAACGTTTTTAAACAGTCAGCTTTTACGTGAGCTATCAGATGAGTAACATAAATACTTATCTGATGGACTAGTGTCCTGATGACACAGTTGTTATCAGAGAATGCCAATAGCTGATAACCTTCCTCAGCTGTTTGTCAATCCAGCTAGATAGAGAATCTTCAATCTTCAAGATTTTAATCTTCTGTTGAAACCATAACTTCAACTAACTGACATTAACAGATTTCATCCTTTAATCAGAAGTACCGCTAGTCTTACACGTTCCCCTGACTTTAAGAATTCATAAGTTAACTAGTCTGTTGAAAGTTAATCCTTGAAGATAAGTATGATGTGTAAGCTGTTGAACTCTAGTCTTCTGATGAGTTCCCCCTCAGCTTATGCATCTAATTTTAATAAACCCAGTTCAGCTCTTAGAGTTGAAAACATTGACTCACTTAGAGGTTTTGTGAAGATGTCAGCAATCTGATTTTCAGTAAACACATATTCTATCATGACATTTCCTTTCTCCACGTGATCTCTAATAAAATGATATTTGATCTCAATATGTTTAGTCCTTGAATGACTTGTAGTATTCTGAGTGAGACTGATTGCACTTGTATTGTCACAGTAGATTGGTATTCCACTGATTTTGATATTGTAGTCTTCAAGTTGATGTTTCAACCATAAGATTTGTGCACAGCAAGCTCCAGCAGCTATATATTCAGCTTCAGCAGTAGATATGGATACTGAAGTCTGTTTCTTACTCATCCATGAGATCAGACGACTACCTAAGAACTGACAGGCACCTGTTGTGCTTTTTCTGTCAATCTTGCAGCCTGCAAGGTCAGAATCTGAATATCCAATAAGCTCAAATCCAGACTCTCTAGGGTACCATAATCCCAATTCTTGAGTGCCCTTGATATATTTCAATATTCTCTTGGCATCTAAGAGATGAGATTCTTTGGGATTTGATTGGAATCTTGCACAGACCCCAACAGAGTACATGATATCAGGTCTGCTGGCTGTTAGATATAACAGTGACCCAATAATGCCTCTGTATTTGGTTATGTCTACTGATTTGCCATCTTCATCTTTATCCAAACGAAGACTTGTAGACATTGGAATTGTAGCAGTAGAGCTAGTTTCCATACCAAATTTCTTGAACAGATCCTTTGTGTATTTTGCTTGGCTGATGAAAATTCCATCAGGCAACTGTCTTACTTGCAAACCAAGAAAATAGTTAAGTTCTCCCATCATGCTCATTTCAAACTTGTTCTGCATCAGCTTTGAGAACTTATCACACATCTGTTGATTAGTTGAACCAAAAATAATATCGTCCACATAAATTTGCACAAGCAAAATATGTTCTTCCCATTCAATAGTGAACAGGGTCTTGTCAACTTTACCTTTGCGAAATCCTTTAATTAAAAGAAAGTCAGATAAAGTATCATACCATGCTCTTGGAGCCTGTTTCAGTCCATAAAGAGCTTTCTTCAGACGATATATTTTGTCCTCTTCTTGATAAACTTCAAATCCAGGAGGTTGTTCAACATAAACTTCTTCTTGCAATTCTCCATTGAGAAAAGCTGATTTCACATCCATCTGATAGACTGTGAAATTCTTGTGAGCAACGTAGGCAAGAAAGAGTCTGATTGCCTCTAGTCTTGCTACTGGTGCAAATGTTTCATCAAAGTCAATGCCTTCTTCTTGGCAGTAACCCTTGGCCACTAATCTTGCTTTGTTTCTGGTGACTTCACCATCTTCATTCATTTTATTTCTGAATACCCACTTAGTGCCAATGACTCTTTGATGACTTGGTCTAGGAACTAAGTACCAGACTTCATTCCTTTCAAATTGATTTAGCTCCTCCTGCATAGCTTCAATCCAGTTGGAGTCACTGAGAGCTTCTTCAATTTGTTTAGGCTCAATTTGAGATAGAAAACTAGCAAACATAGCATCTTGTGCAGCAGCTCTTCTTGTTTTCACTTTGTCTAATGGATCACCAATCACTAACTCTGGTGGGTGATTTCTGAGCCATCTGAGATCAGGTTGCAAATCATAATGTTGTCCTTTGTCTTGATCTTGCAACACTACTGTTGGAGATACAGTAGTAGTCTGTTGAACATTTATTGTATGTTGAACAGTCTCTGGTCTATCAGCTGTTTGCAACTCGTCTGTTAGACAATCAGCTCTGTGATTTTGAACAGCACTTGAGTTATCAGCTGAGTTGAGATCAGGTAGTATGATGGGAACATATTCTTCATTCTTTCCAACATTCATCTTCTGTAAATCAGTAGACAGATTTTGATTAACATTTTGATTCTTTTCAGAAGATTGACTTGGCTCATCAAATACTACATGAATGGATTCTTCTATTAGTAATGTTCTTTTATTGAAAACTCTATAGGCTTTACTAATAGTTGAGTATCCTACAAAGACAGCTTCATCAGCCTTTTCTGCAAATGCAGTAAGGTGATTTTTACCATTATTTAAAACATAGCATTTACAACCAAATATCTTAAAGTAATGAATGTTTGGCTTCCTGTTGTTCCAAACTTCATATGGAGTCTTGTTTTGGTGCTTGTTGATCATGCATCTGTTTTGGGTAAAACATGCTGTATTTGTTGCTTCTGCCCAAAATCTTTGTGGCAGCTTAGCTTCAGCTATCATGGTCCTGACAGCTTCTTTTAGTGTTCTGTTTCTCCTTTCAGCAACACCATTCTGTTGAGGGGTTCTGGCAGCAGAATACTCATGATGTATTCCTTTGATGTTACAATACTCTTCAACAGTAGAGTTTGTGAACTCTGTCCCTCTATCTGATCTGGTCTTCAATATTTTGATACTCTTCTCATTTTGGATCAGTTCCATCAGATTGGTAAGATGTTCCTTGGTTTCACTTTTCTTCTTCATGAAAATCACCCAAGTATATCTTGAATAATCATCCACAACAGCTAGGCAATATTTCTTTCCACCATTGCTGACTGGATCAATGGGTCCAAATAAGTCCATATGTAGCAGCTCCAATATCCTTCCAGAAGATTGGTGCTTCTTGCTTTTGAAAGATGACTTGATTTGTTTACCCTTCTGACAGGCGTCACAGAGCTTATCTTTGCTCATGACTGTTTTAGGAATCCCTTCTACCAAATCATTCTTGATTAATCTGTTGATGGTCTTGAAGTTTAAATGATTCATTCTCTTGTGCCATAGCCAACTAACTTCACTTGGTGCGGATGCAACCAAACAGACACTTGAATTCTTGTCAGCAGAATTCCAGTCAACTATGTAGATATTTCCTTGTCGTCTTCCAGATAAAATTACCTTCTTTGTACCAATCTGTTCAACATAGCACTTATCTGTTGAGAAGATAACTGAATACCCTTTGTCACAAAATTGACTTATGCTCAGCAGATTATACTTGAGGCCTTTGACATATGAGACGTCAGATATCTCTATGTTCCCTCTGATTAACCTTCCTTTAGCTTTAATCTTGCCTTCTTTGCTGTCCCCAAAAGTAACTTTTGGACCATCCACAGCAACTGCATCAGTCAGCTCATGTATGTTTCCACACATGTGTCTTGAACATCCACTGTCCAAGTACCAAATCTTCTCTACTTTACTCCTACTCCTAATCCTAACCTACAAAACAAAAATAAAATTGTTTTAGGTACCCTTATTGAGAGGGTCCTGAAGGATTAGTTCCACCTTTGACAACCCAAGATGTTGAAGTCTTAGGCTTCTTAGGTTTATGAGTTTTGACAGGAGTATGAACAGTTTTATTTTCATCATAGTTATCAGATAAGTCATGTTGATGATCATTATGATAAGGAAAATGTTCATAAGCAGGGTAAGGTGCATGATAAGCAGGATATGCATGCATTGGATGAGCAGGATAAGGTGCATAGTAACTAGGAAACTGAGGTGCATGATACATAGGATGATATGCAGCAGGTTGCACATAATATGACTCATTTCCATACCAAGCATTTTGATTTTTCTTGTTCTTATGCTTCTTTGGTTTACTTACAGCTTGCTCATTGACAGACGACTTAGTTTTCTCACTAGTCTTATTAGTTTTAACCTTATCAGAAGACTTCCTAGGACTCTTCTGTTTAGGTTTACTAGTCTGTTTTTCTACACTAGGCTCTTTGCTCTTTTTAGCCTTAGGAGATTTCTTCTCCTTTACCACTTTCTCAGATGAGGTAGGTTTAGAAGTTTGAACATACAGAATGACCTTACTATTGTCAGCAGAAATGAATTTTTCAGTATGATTCAATTCTAGTTTATCCTTTTCTAAAGGTGTCTCCTGTTTACTAGATGTATGCATGGATGCAACAGTTGACTTATCATGAGACTCAATAATTTTCTCAAGTTCCATGATTTTTCCTTTATAGACCTCACATTCAGCTTTCAGAGATTCATGCTCTTGCTCAAGCTGTTTATACTTAGCAGATTCTTTAGGCTTTTCAGCTTTAAGTTTCAGTGAGTTATTTTGCTCTTTTAGCAAGCTCATCTCTTCCTTAAGCTTGACAAATTCTCCAGCAATAGTAGTATTATTTAACATCATTTGCTCTAGAGAATCAAATAGTTCATTATTTTGAGGAGTTACCTCATCCTCGGAGTCATCAGATTCCTTAGCCATCAGGCAAAGGAGAGCAGGTTTCTCTTCATCAGATGTGTCTGAATCTGAATCAGATGAGTAGACAGCAGCAAGCTTTTCTGCTTCAGCTACCATTGCTTTCCCTCTTTGATGCTTTCTTTCCTTTCTGATTCTCTTCTCTTCCTCAGTGTATTTCTATGCTTTTGGATATGGACAATCTCTGATGAAATGTCCCAATTTCCTGCAGTTATAACACATTAGTTTTGCTTTATAATCATCTTTTTCTTGAGAAGAAGAGTTAGGTTTAGAAGTAGAAGCAGCATGATTGTATTTGTTTTTCATCTTTCTCTTATAGAACTTCTTGAAGTTGTTCATCAACAATGCTACATCTCCAGCAGTGTACTCCTTCTTGTTGAGTAGTGATGCTTCATCAGATGAGTCCACATCTTGACTTCTATGTGCTGGTCTCCTGGTGTTTTCAGCAGCAACTAAGGCAGCTGTGAGTCCTGAAGTTGAGGTTTCTTCAATACCCATCCTAGGCAGTTTATACTCGAATGCCTTGAGTACAGAAAACAGCTCTGTAAGGGAGATCTTCCCCAGATCCCTTGATTCTTCCATAGCTGTCACTTTCATGTTGAACTTGGGGGGTAGGGCCTTCAGAACTCTGACAGTGATCTCCTTGTCAGTGAAGGTCTTTCCCAGCTTTAGGACTTCATTCAATGTTCTGGTAAACCTGGTATCCATCTGATCAATGGTCTCTCCAGATTTCATCTTGAAGTTGTCTAGCTTTTCCAAAGCAACACTGAGCTGATGCTCTTTGATGGCGTCGTTTCCTTCACTCATGTCACGAACCTTGTCCCACATCTCCTTTGCAGTTTTGCAATGTTTAACCTTGTCAAACCGATCATTATCCAGGGCTTTGGTCATGATGAAACGGCCAACTTTATCCAGGTTGAACAGCTTTATTTCTTCGGCTGTCAGATCTTTTTCCACCACCAGTTCAGCTTCATCAACTATAATGGTCTTGGTGAATTTGAATGGACCTTTAATGATACATGTGTACATGTTGTCATTATAGGCTGCTAGAAAGATTTCCATTCTAATCTTCCAGTCCTCAAAGGACACACCAGCAATGTGGGGAACATGACTGATACAATCCATTTTTCAAAAAGTTTTGATTTTTCAAAAATATGCTCTTTTGAAAAAGTTTGAAAACCTTTGAAAAACACTTGGATCAAGCTCGTTGATCAGGCAGCTGATTCAAATGAACCACCCGCTCTGATACCACTTGTTGGTCCCAAGTGGTCAGAAGAGGTTTAGAGGGGGGGGGGGTGAATAAACCTCTTTAAAAATTTTCTTCAAATTTAACTTTTAAAACTTTCACTCTAACTGAACAGACTAAGCTGATCAGATTAGTTAGTTACAATTCTGTTCGCGAACAAATCTTTGAACAGCCTTGTTGACCACTCGTCTGATTGTTACTTAGCTGATTTTGCTAAAATCAGTTTTAATACTTAGAGTACTTGCAGCGGATTTTCAAAGTGTTTTTCACAAGTAATCTTAGTAGTTTGAAAAATGTTTCCCCAGTTTTATAAACTCCTTTAAATTCTTTTTCAAACAGTTAAGTTAATGGGTTTTATGCAAACTGAAAATATGCAAGTAAAAACAAATAAAAACACAAGCAATTTTTATAGTGGTTATATGGATTTGAATATCCTTTAGTCCACTCTTCCAAGTCACACAGATCTTGGGTTATACTAAAAACACACAGTAATCAGTATACTCTGCTTACGTCTTACAACAAATGAACATGTCGTAAGTTCGCAGTAAGAAATCACAAAGAAATCCTACTTCTCTGAAGTAATATCACTCACTAAGACGGATATCTACTTCTCACAACACTCAATATTTACAAAATCACTCAGAAGATGTATTTGGCTTGATTCTTCAACTCTGCTTTCGTCAACAAATGACTCAGCTGATGAGTGAGCTGTTCTTGAGACTTAGAGAATTCTGCTTCGAAAATTTCTCAGAGATTGTGTTGCTTATTTCTTCTTCGTCTCTTTCAGCTATTTATACTTGAGGATTGAAAAGTGTCCGTTGAAGAGAGACAAGATTCAAATTCCTCGAGTACTGGTCCTTAAAATCCGCGAACGGCTCTTTTGCAGTCTGTCCGTACTGTGAACAGTACTATTCTGCAGGCAGCATTAAATGCACCCAGCTGATGCGAAGCATTTCTTCAATCATTTGTCTTTAATAACCTTGTACTTCAGCATTTATTACTCCAAGGGGCATTTATTACCGTTGGGAACACTTCATGATCTTCTTCACTTTGCTGATGAAAGTACTCGTCTGATGGCGAACAAAGCTGATCTCAAACTTGAACAAATCTGATTTGAGTCGGCTGATCTTCACCAGTCTGATAACTTTTCTTCAGCAGATCAGAAGTCTTGGACCTTGAAACTTTGACTCTTCTGATGTCTTCTTTACTTAGTCAAAATTCCTTGATAAGTTTATCAGCTAAGTTACTCCATACTTAGCCAAATATGAAGTTTTGGAATGCATCAAAACCTCCCTTATCAAACTTCCTTTAGAGCCTTCATCTTCATCCTTATCCAACAGAAATTGAGATATTGAATTGAAGTAATACATTAATATTTCGATGATGTTTGGAACTCAATTCATACCACCCGCAGGTGTTCGTTTCAATCCAACCGATGCAGAACTTATTATGTTCTATCTTATGAAGAAGGTGAAGGGATTTTCCTTGCCATGTGACCGCGTAGTTGAAAGACAACTTTACGGAAAAAATGGAACGCCATGGAAGATTTTTCCCCAAGGGGACAAATCATGGAACGATTGTGAGGGTGTGGAGAAGAATGTTGTATTTGTGTTGTGTAGGCTTTCAAAAATTGGGAGAAATTCTAATTCAAAAAGAATTTCTCGAACCTCGGGTTGTGGAACATGGGAAGGTAAATCTTTGACTCAAGATGTGAGAAATCGAACTGGTGCCGTTATAGGCCAAAAAAGGGCGTTCACTTTCAAGCCAACTAAAGAATTCAAGTCCGAGGCCAAGGAGAAAGGGTGATGGATAATGCATGAATTATCATTGCCCGAAGAAATCAACAACGCAGTGAAGAATGATAATAATTATGTGATTTGTAGAATTACAAGAGATCGTTATAATGAGCAAGTATCCGGAAAGAAGAGAAAGTCACTAAGATCAGAAGAAGAGGAGGGTGTATGTTGGAAGAAGTCATGTGTCCTTAATTATGAGGAACAAGTTAATATGACCCAACAAGAAGAAGATGATTCGTTTGGAGCTAATATTAAGAATGATGATTTAATTGACATATCATATTGGTTTGATGGTGATATTGAAGATTTCTCTTTTGCCGATCCTGCTGCCTAGCCCTTATTCAATGGAGGTCGATCGACATATGGAAGATGATTTAGAATTTGATTCATTACATTGTACCCGGCCCACTGAATGTAATTTAGAACTCATTAATTTCCAATGTAGTTGTTATGTAAAGGTTTATTTTTTTTAAAATAAACTTTCTAAAAATTATACTGGGTTGAAAAAATTGGAAGAGTCAAATGCAACTTGAAGTCGAGTAGTTAGATAAAAACATGAATGTTTGTTTTGTAATTTTCAACATGGTTTGATTTTTAACTACATCAGTTAACGCATCATATTATGATTTTTTATCATACTATATGCCTTAATGAGATACTACATAATGTTTTGACTAAATTATTTTGAGAGAATTTCACTTTTGGTACCATAAGTAACCATACTTTAAAGTTGCGGTATAATAACTTTATGCAAATTTCCCATCAACTTTCTGTCCGAAGTTGAATTTTTCGTCCGATAATTGATGGAAATACCAAATGTGTCGAGGACAGTTAACATGTGGTACCAAATGTATATGTTTTTAAAGTTATGGTACTGTAACTTTAAAGTAGGGTTATTTATGGTACCAAACATGAAATTCTCTATTTTAATTATTATGTTGTTACCAGAAATTAAAATTGAGATCATAAATACCTAAAACAAAATTTGAAAATTATAAACGAAATATAGTTCACTAGGTGTATACATTAATAATATTCTAAAAATACCATTTAAACGAATTGACAACATCAATTTTTTCTTTGTTAACCATGATATATCCATATAACTAATTTTCACAAGTATTCTAAAAATATCCAATTTTTTTCTTTTTTAAACCATAATATATCCATATAAACACTAGCCCTATGATTATACTCACATTTTATTAAATTTTGATTTCAATTCATCCAAATTTCGATTGATTTCTGAATCCAACTATCAACCTAACATAACATATATATTAGAGACTGATCACTTAATCTACAAATCGATCAAATAAATATAATCCAAAGCTATTCTTATTCTAGCTAAATTTACTAACACTTCATCGATTTTTGATTTCAGTTCATCCAAATTTGAATTGATCTCTTGAGCCACACTATCAAATTAACCATATATCAGAGATTGATTACTTCATCCACAAAACAAATGAATATCATCCAAAGCAATAGCCTGATGATTACACTCGATTCAGCTTAAATAAAACATGACAATCAATGAAATTGCAGAAACAGAGCAAAACATAAATAGTTAGCATCTAAATTTCCGAAGGGGGAAGCTAGCTTTCCCCTTTGAGCAATGGGTGGTTGGATTCAAGGGGACCTCCCCTTGAATCAATAGAGATGGCCATCTCCGTCCCTTCAAGGGAGAAGCTAGCTTTCCCCTTGATCATTGGAGATGGCTTAACAAGTCAGAGACATGTGACTGCAACCTTAAAAGAAATGGGAACTTAGATGCTACATTCCATGCAACGCACGAGTGCATTCTCCTAATGGCACATATCCAAATTTTTTATTTTTTTATTTTATTTTATCAATGTCAGTTCATAGGAAAATGTACCCGTGCAGTTCACGGCTTTTTAGCATCTAAATTTCCGAAGGGAAGGGCATTAAGTGCAAAATATTAAATATGATGGATGGCAAAGTGTGATTTTCCCTTGATTTTTCTTTTGATGTTCCCATTTAGTAATCTTCAATTGAGCTACATTCCAGGGGTGGAAATAAAACGGTGGATATAATACACTGGTGTAGGATGAATGTAACAGGTCATTAAATCAGACCCCATGACAATGTCTTAATATCCCCAGATACAGATATGGTTAAAATTAGATGCACTGGTTCGCTATGAACACGCAATGCCACGAGGGTTGATTTTTTTATAAGTTTTCTTAATCTTCATCATGAACATCATTTCCACTTGCTGCTCCTGAATGAGACTGTAATTCCCCAGTCTTGATAAAACAGCACAATTTGTTGAGAACATCTAGTGAGGAAATACACTGTGGTAAGGAACTTATGAACATATCCATGTTGTTTCCTCCTTCCAGATATTCCCGACAGGCAATCAAGGTTTCCATGCTTTCGGTGAAGTTAGGTGGGCAAAGTGAGATAGCCTTCTTCAACGAATTTATAGCTTCAGCTATTTGATTGTCCTTTATGTAGGCACATGCCAAATGACGCCATGTCACTGCATTAGGACTACCCCCTCTAGATTTTTCTCTGTTTAAAAGAGCTACGGCCTTCTCCAAATTACCATTTCTGCAATATGCATCGATCAACAAGTTCGGAATCCGAAAATCATATGATAAACCACTGCTTTCCCATTCCTCAAAAACAACCTCAACTCCTTCAATATGATCACATTTCAATAAAGCCAACATCATGCTTTGATATACCTTATTGGTCAATTTGTTGTTTAGCTTGTACTCGTTCCAGATTTGGTACAGATCATCTTTATTCCCAGCTTCAGCATACAGTTTGAATAGTATAGCACATGCTACGTCCTTTCTTTCCCCCTTTTCCATCAGAATCTTCACTTGATTCATCATCGATAAAGCTTTCTCCTTTAAACCAACTCTCAAGTATCCGGTAGCTGCAACAGAATACAAATTCCGGCTCGGAGTAATCCGAGGGTCAGATTCCATAATTTTTACGATTTTATCTATTCCGCCAGTATCAGCAACCAGAGTATAAGCTTTTAGGCAAATGATGAGAGTGGACTGGTCATAATGTACACCGTTCTTTTCCATTTCATCCATTAGGCACTCAACTTTCTCATAGTTTCCCAAATTCAGATATAGATTCATCATAATATTATACCATATTGGTTTAACAGCATGACCCATATCCCTAACTTTCTCCATGAGGGCCTCTGCTTTATCAACAGATTTAGCACGAGAATAGCAGTTGAGAAGTGCAATATGAACAATATATCTATATTTCAAATTTTGGTTGAGGTTATAGTAATAATTCTCGACTTGTTCTAAACCGTGAACCTTGAATATCAAGTTCATTCGCATGGCGACATCAGTAGACTCCAAGTCGAAGTATCTTTTATCAGTCATCCATTCAGATACCTAAACATAAATCAGAAATTGAATTCAGGGATTACAGTCTCATGGTAATTAATGTTCATGAGAATCAACTATTGCTATCTATCTCCCTCCGTTTTCTTTTTATTTGTCGATTTTGAGGATTGTACACAAATTAAAAAATATTATAAGTAGCCACATTTTTAAAGTAAAAATTCTAAAATACCCTTTTAATCAGATAATCTTAGCATTAATGACAAGTAAGAAGATTTTACACTGAAATCCTTACACAGACAAATAAAAGTAAACAATTTTTTTTACCAAAAAGACATAAGACAAATACATCATTTAAATGAAAAACAGCATAAGCATGTTTTAAATAAATAGAAATGATAAATATCAACTAAAGAGCTAATTAAAAAAAGACAGACAAAAATGCATCCCTAATAATAATAAAAAAATAGCAATTCCAATTAATTAAGTAAAGAAAAATATGTAAATAGGGTTAAAAAAATACGGAAATGAAAGGAAACCTCAATGGCGTGTTTGAATCTATTGAAGAATTTTAATTCCTTGATAATACTCAGAAGCAATGGTTTATCAACAGAGTTTCCATCACTGATCCACTTGTCGAGGACGGGTACCATTGAGATATTCGGGTCACCCAACCGGGAGATTCTTCGGAAAAGCGAGTCGGACGGCGATCCATTTTTTGATTGGGTCGGACCTGAGCTTAAAAATTGCAACATGATTTTCTGGCATTTGGATTTTGGGAGTGAACTTAGCCAAGAACTGGACACAGAGAAAAGCTTCTCCATTAGCATTAATTTTGACGGAAATGGAGAGTTTAGTTAGGGTTTTAACTTTTAACACATTCCGATATTGAATACGAATTATTTGTGGAAAGAGAAAGTAACAGAAGCTTTCATATTGAATTTTATTTTAATCCGAATTTGATTTGTACCCGCACCGATTTTGAGATAAATGAGCAAATATGGATATAGGCGTAAATTAAAAATCTAGATCCATCCATAGATTAAAATTTCGTTTTGAATGTATGTTACGGTCAGTTAAATATTGAAAACTTTTTGAAATTATTCGGAAATGTCTCGAAAACACTAAGGAAAATTTATAAAAAAAAATGACTAAATTTAGAAGAATAACATAGTTTAAGGCAAATAAATAGTTTTGGAATTAGATCTTGTTTTCGTTTCGCCTGATTCAAACACGAAAATTTTTCGATGTTTTCGATAAAAAAGATGAAAATTTTGATCCATGAATCCAACAAATATAGATAGCGACATAGAGGTTGATTCGATTCGTAAAAAGATTAGATCCGACAATAAATAAATAATTATTTTCTTTCAAGTAACATTAATAATATCTATTATATTTTAACAAGAAATAGTTGACATTTTATGCATATTTTCACTTAACGACATGTTAATAAATAAATAAATAATTGCTTTCAGAAAACAATAATAATAATAATAATGATGAACTAATTTATATATTAATATCATTTTAATTTTTTTAATATTATTTGTTAAATATTTTAATTAAGTTTTTAAATAATGAGTTAAGTAGAATAAAAACGTAATGTTAAACAAATATATTATACAAAAAATATAATGGAGATAATTTTTTAAAAAGATCTTTTATTTGATTTGTACAAGATTCGACCAAACTCAAAAGTTTCACTTTTCACTCGAATTTGATATAAAGGGGAGGCTAACTTGGGTCAGGCGCATGATGCGACCTAAATTTAACTTGCTAACGGACCTACATTTATCATATAGATTTTTTTTTTTAAAATAAATCATTTTAAAAATCGTTCATAAACACTAATTAAAATGAGTGTAACTAGGAAAAGTTAGGATTAAAAGGTCATGAATTCAATTTTCATTAATGCGAATTTTTCTCTAATTTAATATTAGTATTTGATTGTAGTTTATTATTTATAATTATTAAAATAATTTATGATAGTAATATTTGATGATTGATGTATTTAAAAAAAATATAAAAATTCCAATCAGGATAAGATCCAAAATCTATTAAAGGGGCTTTGAGTACTGGATTTGAAATTAGCTTGTGAAGGAACCTCAAGATAGAACAACTAGTTAAAGCCCAAAGTCAAAGCCCGATATATTGAGCCCGTCATTTCTCGTAGTATGGCAAACTTTAAAAAAAAAATTTATAATACCAATCTTTATTGAACAAAACCTTAGATCCCAAAACTGATCAATAACCCTATCTAAATTTACCTTATATCAAACGAGTGAAATTTAAAAACATCCTTTTTTATACATTTTTTATCAACAATTTTTTTTTTTATTTTATCTAACAAAAAATCTTTTTGTTTCTTTTTATTAGCAAAAAAATTATCCCAAATCAAAATGACGATTATACTCACATGAAAGGATAAAAAACACCCATCTTAACCTAAAAGAATACCGGTAACTCCTCTTATTAACTATAAAAATTGACAATAACCCTATGTTCATAATTAAGAAAAACATCTCTATAATTATAACAAAAAAATATCAAATGGACTTTTTTATTAATAAAAAAATAATACAGAATGTTTTTATTAATTAGGCAAAACATAATGGGTGTTTTTGCTCTATTCTAGAAACTACAATATACCAAGATATACGTCAACCCTTACCCACAATTTAGTGCCTTGCATTGAAAGTCTTGATATCCGAAATTCAATAGGCAACCAACTCATAATAAAATCAAGAAGCCGAAATAATAAAGGAAACAAATTAAATAAAAAAATAAAAATTAAACCAATCCTAAATTCAAAAGGAAACAAAATCATAAGTCCCTATATAAAACCATACGTCATTACTTCATTGTCTTGCATCAAACCTTTTTCCGCTAATCTCTTCTTCCAAATCAATAAACAAATTCACAAACTTTTTTCTCCTAGAATTAATGGCGGAACAACATGAACCTTTAAGCCCTAATGACCAAGAATTCAAAAACAGGCACTTTCTAGGATCATCTAATGGATGGCTAGCTAATCATGTTAGAAAACAACATCCCTTCGATTTTCGCAGTCGATCATTTCGAAGCTTCGAATCACGTTCGCGTTCACTTCCCTAGCCTCATGACTTTCCCCGACATGCTAGATTTCGATGGCTACGAATACGTTTACTGGTCAAATTTCATAGGAGAAGTCAAGGTGAAACCGAGTGACATCAAGAGTACTTTCATAAAAAAGAAGTATTCTTGTCCAAAGATCCAAGAGAAGAGGATTGAATTGCTTTAGCCATATTTGCGGAAACCAAAAGGCTTGTCTGTTGCAGAGTTGGTGATGAAGAGTGGACTTTATTACCACAACAAGACACGGTACATGGTTATGAGGATATCGTTTGCGATAAAGAAGGTTGGATTTACGCTGTCAACTATGAAGGAACAATCGTTAGATTCAATAGTTTATTATGGGATTGTATGTATCGACCTGCGGTACCAGATTATTCCGATGGGAAGTACTTGGTTATCGATAATAAGGGACGATTGCTTGTGGTAATAGATACATAGGCTGGGGAATTTATGATGAAGATGAAGAGGAAGAGGTTATAAGTCATGACGATTGGGTTCCTTACAAAACAAAAGGATTCAAAGTTTTGAAATTGGATGAAGAGGTTGGAGAATTGGATAAGGTTTATAGTTTGGAAGATGGGGTATTGTTCTTGAAGGATAGTCAGAGTTTGTGCTTATATTCGACGGAGTTTAAGAAGGATTGTATTTACTTCAGCGATGATAGCGTTCTTGCGTATCAAGAACCGAGGATTGGTGGTCGTGATTTTGGAGTTTTTGACATGAAAGATGGTTGTGTTATTGAAAATTGTTAGAGACATCTCTTTTGTAGTTATCATTTTATCTGATGTAATGATTTTGCTAAGATTGTTTGTAATTTTTATGTTCTCTTTTCATTCTGAAAGTGAAATTTTGTTTCTTTCTTTGTTTTTCCGACTTGTAAACACGCTCGATTACCACCTGTCTTCGAAAAAGATTGCACTAGTAAACTCATGCCCAATAAAATGAGTAAGAATTTCTCGTAGTATGGCGGCAAACTATGTAAAAAAGATCAATCCATATGACCCCGAACGTAAACTATGTAAAAAAGGATCAGTCCATGCAACCCTGAACTCCAAGAAATATGACACGAGTTAAGCCGTGAGCTAGCCTAAAAGCGAAAGGGACATGCTAGCGAGCCGAACAATTCACCAGTCTTGATAAAACAGAACAATTTGTCGAGGACAGTTGACGAGGAAATAAACTGCATCTGCTGTAAAGACCTTAGGAAGAGGTCATTCGTCTCGTTTCCCCCTTCAAGATATTCCCGACAGGCGATCAAGGTTTCCATGTTATCTGTGAAGCTAGGTGGACATATTGAGATCGCCTTCTTCACGAAACTATAGCTTCCGGTACTCGATTTTCCCATACGTATCCACCCGGCAAATGACACCATGTCATCACATTAGGGCCCACCCCTTTCGACACTCGTTTGTTTAAAAGAGCTATCGTCTTTTCCGTATCATCGTTTCTGTAATATGCATCGATCGTGAAGTTAGGAACCCGAAAATCATAGGATAATCCACGAGTTTCCCATTCCTCGAAAATAATCTCGACTCATTCAAAGTGATCATCTGATCTCATTAGAGCCCCCATCACCCCTCTATATACCTTCGATTTGTTCTTTTGCTTATACTCTTCTCAAATTTGCGAAAACACCCATATTTACCTAAAACAATTAACAATAATTCATTTTTTATCTTCGAAAATTGACAATGACCTTCCTTGTGAATTATGAAGGAATTTCAAATTGATTTTTTTTCTAATAAATAAAGAGTTGGGGGGAAGGGGGAGAGGGGTTGATAATAAAAATAACACGGAAGGATTTTTGTCAGTTTGACAAAAACAGGGTATATCTCTGCATTTACGTCAATGACTCAATTGTATTCTCATTTGTAATGAACGCTAGATTTCTACAAACCGAATTTAAAATTGAATAAACTATTGTATCCATGAGAATTCATCAATTTTACAAATAATACATCACTTTTTTAAATTAAGAGGGGTCATTTTATAATTTTTAATATGTCAGGAGATTCTTTTTAAAAAAACCAAATTTCTTTTATTATTTGCTCCTTTAAAATTTTCTTTCTTTTTACTCCATCAGTCCAATTTATTTTGCTCCTTTGGTATGATCAAATGATCAACTTGAATAATTTATAAAAATTATAATAAATTATTTAATTAATATATTTCACTAATAAGTTGATAGTATTATGTGACACCATATATATATTAATATTTAAAATGTTTAATACATCACAAATATGAATAATTTAATATGAGGGAAACACCTTATCATTAATTTTTTACAGAGTCTTTTTCTCACGTTAGTCCCCACTATTAATTATTTGTTTAACTTTGGTTATTTTCAGGTGGTCCGAGGTGAATTAAAGTGCCATAACAGTTTTACGAGGATGAGGAACTAAGTTGGTACGTAATAATTTTATGAAGGACTAAAGTTTAACGCTATATGTAAAAAATCATTTGTAAATGACCAAAGTGAAACAAATAATTTATAGTGGGAACTATCTTGAGAAAAAAATACAAAATAGATCACTTTATAAAAAGTTAATAATAATGAAGGCTATTAGTGATATTTATCCTTTAATATAATAAATAAAAAGTTTCATGTAACAAATGCATAAGATAAATTGGACGGGGACGGGAGGAGTATTACTTTTTCACCCCCAAACAATTCTTAAACCCTCCAAAAACCCAATAAACCCTATTCTCATTCAATCAACAAACATTCAAGGGGCTGTCTACCGTTCCTCGAGGGTGTACTTGAGGAATCATTCCATGTATGATCAAAGCCATTAAAAATTTAAAATCTTTAATCTAAACCATTCAATTTTGTACAAGAGTGTACAATAGTAAGTTATTAAAAAATATGGAGTATAACATGATGGTTGATATCATACTTTCTATATTTGACATTGTACACTATCAAAATTACTATTACATCCTTGAATTAACTAACTTGAAAATTAAGCCTTTCCCATTTCAAACCCCTCTCTCCAATTTTTTTCTCTCCCGGTCTCTCCGGACGACTTCAAATGGCGGTATTCCTCTCACATCAATGCCGGAAAATCTGTTTCGCCTATACCTTTGTTCAACAGATGTTTTATTTTTCAATCACGTTATTGCTCTTCTTTTGCAATACTGCCCTCTAATCGACTTCTTCTTGTGATTTAAAAAAATGATTAAACAAATCTTTGCATCATCAGTTCATCTATCATATAATTTATCCATTCTTGACTCCATTTTCACCAATCATCAAATCCCTCTTTCACTGTACCTCTAAATTAACCCACTACATCAATTGCTAATGTAAATTCACAATACGAGAGAATGCAGTATTGATTAAACTAATCTTTGGATCTCTACCCATCTGCAGATCAGTTCCAAAAGAAAATCACCAGTTTCCAAAAACATAATAAGTACACCAAAAATCGACTTCTTCTTGTGATTAAAAAAATGATTTAACAAATCTTTGCATCATCAGTTCATCTATTATATAAATTATACTGCATTATATAAAAATTAATTACCTGATTTTTTTTTCTTGTTTGAAGGGAGTACTTGTGTCTGGAACACAAGGAATTGAGTTCATCTTAACTTTGTAAAAAGAAATTAACAATTAGATATAATCAATAGATGATATTTGGAAAGATGAAGAGGTCGACCATGAAGGGTACAAATTTGAGTGAAACAGGGGGCTATGAAGGAAAATGAATTGGATTTTGGAGAAAGGATGGAATTGGAGATGTACATGGGAAAAGTTGTGATAGCTGAAGGAATCAACATTTGATTAGTTAAAACTAAAACTATTAAAAAGGGTAAAAATGTCTTTTTAAATTAAGTATGGGTGTTGTACATTTGAGCATGTGTTAGAATTTAATTGGACAAAACGATTCCTCAAAGTACACTCTCGAGGAACGATAGACAATCCCAACATTCAATTCCAATTCAACTCAAAAATGCTATCCAGTAGACATGGATTCAAAGCTTTAACTCGAACGTACATCATCTGCTGCCGATCGTACTACACAAAGAGCAAGCAAAAGACACAGTGCATCATTGTCGTGCACATAAAGTGAAAACCTCCCCCAACAGGGATTCGAACATGAGTCTGCAACTTTTGTAGTGACTATTCCCTTCCACTAGACCAATCACGTTTAGGCATATATTAATATATTTTCACTACTTAATTGAACATATCATATATGTTAGTTATTTGTATAATACGTATAAGAATATGACCTGATCAAAGTTTATTCAATATTTTAGTTTAATGGCTCCATGTTAATTGTAAATTAATATAGATTTTAGTTTGTGGTTTATTTATGTAACACACGTTTCCATTTCCAGAGATTTAAGAAGAATTTATTATATGGTAAAATATGTAATATGTAAATTTGAGGTTACAAGTATTCACCCGGATTAATTAATTCGGCCATATCTGGGTGGATTATAATCTAGTCTCAATATCGGGTTGGAAAAATTTATTCATTTGACCTCCCATATTAATACAATGCCACTAAATATTGTATTAACCTATATTATCCTTACCATCTATTTTCTCAATATCGGGTCGTATTGATAATAATTTTAAAAATGTTTTGCAGGACTCATTTAATTGGCTTTTCGGAAAGTCCATTTTAAAAAGTTTGACTAACAGTGTATATAATTATGATAATGTAATAATGGAAATATAGACGTGTCTATTTTCTTTTCTTTTTAAGTTGACGCAGTAAATCGCGCTTTTGATCTTTCTTATGGTTTAAAGTTTTATACTTTCGTTTCTCTTAAACTTTTTATAGCAGATTGGTATCTCTTCTCATATAGTATATCACATTGGTCCTTCTTATAAAATATTCGTCCCTCTTAAAGTTTTTGTTGCAAATTCGTCCATCTTATCAATGTAGTGTAACTAACGCATTAGTCTTTCTTAAATTATCAAGTTTGTTCTTTAGATAATGTATATATAAAGCATATATAGATGGAGGTCATAAGTTGTAGCAATCAGATGGTCAAAAACTATGGATTCCAGACATTGCATGGCAAATGAGTTGCAAGCAATGAAAGAGATTCAAATGAAATCTTCACCAAATCAAGACTCTATAAATGATTTAATTTAAGAAAGACTCGAGGTTGCACTGAATCGGCAAGAAGCCGCAGAAGGTAAAGGAGCTGATTTAGAGTGCATGCAAATTCCATCACAATATGGATCAAAATTTCCATCTTTTCCTTCGAAAACATCGAAAAGTTTCCGTTTTTGAATCAAGCGAAACAAAAATAAGATGTAATTTCGAAACTATTTGTTTGCCTTAAACTCTGTTATTTATCTAAATTTAGTAACTTTTATTATAATTTTTCCTTAATATTTTTGAAACATTTCCGAAATATCTCGAAAAGTTTCCAATATTTGATTGGCCGAAACATACACTCGAAACGAAATTTTGATCCATAATCACAATCATTTTAATTACCAAATGAGATAGAATCCTGTAAATATATAGTTTGCAATATATTTGTTCAAAAGGGCAACATGAACAAAATGTACTTTTAAGACTTTACCTAATTCGCATTCAATCTAAGCTAGCAATAAGCATTTGTGAACAATGGGAGAATTCTAGACAATACCTAATTCGCGAACCATATCAATCACAGAGTCATCTTTCGATTAAATATATAATAGTGTTTTTTTTTAAAAAAAAACTGCTAACTGATCAGGTATGATGAAGTGAATAAATTGACTATGAAAAATTCAGGTTGAGAAACACACGAATAACGAGTGAATAGCAGATTAACTCCCTGTATTATTCAAAATAGGTAATTTAACTCCTGTGATAAATAAAAGGGCAAAATATCTCCCTGTGATATCCTAAATGGACAATTTAACTCCTTGTGTTAAGAAAAATGGCAAAATAACTCCTTGTATTTTTATAAAAGAAGCACATTGCATCCCTCTAAATTGCTTATTAATTCATATCACATGGAGTTAAATTGCTCATTATTCATTTCATAGGAAGGTATATTGCCTATTTTTATATCACGAGGAGGTAAAATGCTCATTATTTCATTTCACGAGGAGTTAAATTGCCTATTTTTATTTCACAGGGAGGTAAATTACCCATTAGACATATCACAGGGAGTTAATTTGCAAAAAAATCCCACGAATAACAGGTGAAAACGCAGCTTCGAATAATTATTAATGCAGCAGTCATAATCTCAGATAATTAATTCCGCAGATCTCCTGTTTAAGGGTTATTATGAAACGAGAAAATAGAATACGGACTTGAAGCTCTGAACCAAAATCAAACGCACAATCAGCAAGAAAGAAAAGTAAAATCATACCGTTTACCATTTTATTTGCTTTTATTTGAAAGAAAAAATTGCAAAAAAATTCCCAAACTAACTAGTAATTTTAAATTTTCGTCCCAAGTTATTTCACTTCGTCAAATTAGTCCGCAATTTTATATTTTTTGGGAATATCGTCCCACTTGTCTAATGGATGCTTACATGTCATAATGTGGTAAATTTTATCATATACAATTATAGTATAAGATTGCAGAATTCTTCCCAAACTACTTACAAATTTTGATTTTTCGTCCCAAATTATATCAATAAGCTGACTTCTGCCCCGTAATTGAAATGACATGGGAAATTTTTTTGTTCCAAACTAATTATAAATATTTATTACTTTATTAATGCACAAAATTTTTCTAATGAACTGAGATAGGATTTTTTCCTCAAAATCGCACATGATTTTCAAAAATCGATACTTTTTTACTTTTAAGGAAAAGTTAATTGGCAATTTACTTCCATTTAAGTTCATAATATTCAATTTACCTTAAATTGCTTCTTTTCAAATTATAAGTGGTAAACTGAATATAATGAATACCATAGGGGATAAATTGTCGTTAGTCCCTTAAAAAAATAAAAGATGAATCGTCATTTCCATAAAATTAGAAATTTAATAATGGACTAAATTCATAAATGACAATTGTGAGATGAAGTTCGATGAATTAATATAGTTTGGGACGAAAAATCAAAATTTATAATTAGTATGAGATGAACTCTGCAATCTTATATAATTGTTTATGATAAAATTTATCATGTCGTGACATGTAAGCATCCATGTGGCAAGTGTGACGATATTTCCAAAAAATATAAAAGTACGGGACTAAATTGACTAAATATAGCTTGGGACGAAAATTCAAAATGAGACTTTTTTGTAATTTTGCCTATTTGAAATCTACTTATTTTGCTCCACATTCTGAGAACATCACCACTATAACTCAAATGTATTTAAATCAAAAGAAAAATATAGGGTTGTGCAAACAGTAAAACCGTACCGAATCGTACCGAATTTCGGTATTTTGGTCGGTTCATTAATTTCAGATCGTGTACCGTTTGCCAAATCGAAAATTTCGGTACGGTCTGGTAAAATACCGATTAGTAAGATTCGGTACAAAAAAATATCGAAAGGAGTTGTTTTATGCTTCTTTGTCCAGTTTTTGCTTTTTTTTTTTTTTTTTTTTTTTTTAAAAGTCTCAAACTCCATTTCCTGTTGGAGGAGGAAACATACAAGTCTTAAAATTCTGACCAATCCTATCACATTTATAACAAAAGACACCCAATTTTTCATACTTGAAATCAATCCAAGTCCCCTATTTCAGCCAAAACCCACTGACTAAGCTACTAGTTTAGTAGTTCAATACTTCAATGCAATAAAATATTCCTCCATACTCTGACATAATCTATAATATTCACGCTGCTGCATAATATTAAAATTGGTTTTAAAACTTCAATTAAAATGAGATTTATGGTCCCAGGCAGTAGATGAAGCTTCTTTAACTATATACCATTAAAATTTTCTTACTTCTATACTTTCACAAAGGTGGCTTCTTAATGGTCAGGTTCAAAGAGGGGCTGGGTTTTGAACTATATCTTTGGGCCGAGAGAGATGGTGGCGGAGGATCAGGGGTGTGCGGCAGCGGTGGGAGACTTGGTTAGATAGTGACTTAGAGATGAATAACTATATTCCTAAATTGGTAATTCGTAACTTGGCAGAGAGAAGGGAAATAAGGAATATAATTTAAAAAAGAAAAATTTCGGTTTACCTTTACCGGTTCGGTTCGGTAAACCGGTCGGTATACCAAAAACCGAAAGGTAACCTGGTTCGGTAATTGGGCGCCGTACCATTTACCGAACCGAAATTTCGGTTCGGTAAACGGTACGTACCGAATTTTTGGGTCCGGTTCGGTACGACCGGTTTACCGAATCGTGCACAGAAAAATACATTGTTTTTGGTGAGTATATTTTGAGGGAATGTCATTGTTTGCATTTTAATCCTTTTTTTAATACAAATTGTTACTTAAAAGGATGGCGATACGATTTCGATTGCCCATTGTCTTTATATATTTTTACAAAAACTAAAAATAAAGGATGTGTTTGTAATAACAAAATTTCAAATAAAAAATAAAGTAATTTCACCTAACCTCGTGAAAGGTGAATGCTGAAGTCTCATTCAGGTGGATGTAATTACCCCAATTAATTAGTTATTCTATTTTTATATTTCATGAATAGTTCTTCTTCTCATTAAAAGTGACAAAATAAAGAAACCCTTAATTTTATTCTTATATTATCATTATCGAACTAATGATAATTTACTCTCCCTTAAGTCTCCGGAGCGCACAACAACCAAACCATTTTACTTCTTCAATCTATTCGCTTGGATATACGGTAAGTAAGGGCATCTCCAGTGTTGCTTCAGTCCAAGTCCAGCTTTCCCTCACTCAGTCCAGCTTTCCCTTTCCTTTTCATAAGTCATCTAAAATGTATCAATCTATCAATTCTATTTAATTAAAATTCTAATTTTCCCCACTCTCACTTAATAATAATAATAATAATAATAATTAAACAATAATAAAGTTCATTAAGTTAGGGTTATATCTTTTTTAATTTATCGAATCATATGTAAGGTTCATTAAGTTCTTTTAAGGTTTATTATCAAACAAAAAAAAAGTTCTTTTAAGGTTTCGTTTTTATTAAATTAAATTTGAGTTTCTAATAATTAACTTTTAAAGGGATTTTTAAATTGGTGCACAATAATACAAAAATTAAATACTTGATTGACATGATTTGGAAATAATAAAAATAATTTAACATTGACATTAAATTTTTCAACATAATAGTTACATTAAATTTGATTTTATTAAATAAAAGTTACATTTTTATACTAAAATTAACCTTTTAAAAATAGTACACAAATTAAATAAAATTAAAATTAAATAAGAATTACATTTTATTTAATAAGGCATTTTAAAGAATTTTTTTTTAAATTAAAAGGGTTATTATTTAAAAAAGAAAAAAATAAAAAATAAATAAATTGGGCTTGAAGAGCAGCTGAATGACTCAAGCGGTGAGGCAATCCAAGGTTGGACTGTCTCACCCCTTCAAGCGGTCCAAGTGAAGATTGAATCCATTTGTCCCTTTTTTCCCCCTCTATACATTTTTTTTCATTTTTTCAACCCCCTAGATCCAAAAACCCCCAAATCCACCCTCCCCTTCATACACTAGAGATGCCCTAAAACGAAAGCAAATCATAAGTTTAATTCAGGGCGGCAAAGATGGTCAAAACTCATTGGTTGACCCTTTACCAATCCGGCTCAATCCATATATTTCTTATAGTTAATGGGTTTGGATTAGGTTGAGTTGATTTTGTAAACTTTTTATATGGATTTTTAGTGGTTTGATATACGGGTCTTTAACGAGTCTAGTGAAAATACATACATTTAACTAAATTAATTAATATTATGATTTAATTTTGATTTAACAATATTATTTTATTATTCTCTTCTAGATTCGTGAAATTTTAGTTACAATATTGAATTTTTAAACATATTTAAGTTTCAAATAAACAAATAAAAATATTAAATAGCTTTAAAAAAATATTTAAAAATATTTAGAAATTATTATATTAATTTATTCTCATTTAGTTATAATTGAATACTGGATTAAAATTTACTTATTATAATGATGATGTACTTATTTAATTTTAATTTAATAAAATAAATACTAGTGTCACACTTAAACGGGTCGACCCGACCCACTAACAATCCCATATCAAATGACCCATTAACGATCCTACCTGACCCGTCCATTTGCCACATTTGCTATTAAATTATCGTTGAGCTTTTATGAAATATATTTTTACCTTCCTATATAGTTATTGGAGATTCGTATAGATCCCTGATATTTTTTAATCTTTACTTAAATGTACTCTATACTTATACTATTTGAAACATGAAACAAGGGAAAATTATTTTTTTTACCATATGACATGCTGACTTGCACTTTTGGTACCATTAGATATGAAAATATAAATTTAGTACCATAGGATATGTTTTCATTGCAATTTTGGTACCAAACCCAATTTTTCTACAAAGTTAATGGCAATTTACCCCCTACTAAATGCATATTGTTCAATTTAACCCCTCATGGTTTAAAAAAGAGCATTTTACCCCTTGAAATTTTGTAAAAATTTCACATCGCCTCCCTGATATTTTTATAGGCGGCACTTAATTCACTTTTATTATGATAATATGATTTTTTACCCATTGTGTTATGATAAATGTGGCAATTTACCCCCTATGTTAAATAAAATAGTTTGCATGCGTACTCTCAATTTCGGCAAGTGAGTTACAATCTCCGGCTTAAGGGGGTAAATTACTTCATTAAAATTTTACAGGGGGTAAATTAATTTTTTTCAAATTATAGAGGGATAAATTGAACATTATGCATTTTATAGGAGGTAAATTGCCATTAACTTTGTAGAAAAATTGGGTTTAGTACCATATTAGAATTCACCACATGGATTGGGCTAAGTCCACTTACTTGGCTTGGGCCTAACTCAACCTCAAAAGCTAGCTTGTAAGGTGAGGATTGCCCAAGACCTTATAAGGTGGACTTAACTATTGTTTTCAACCAATGTGGGACAATTAGTCTCAATACTCCCCCTTCACGTATGGGCGGGCTGAATGTGCGGGTGAAACAAGCCCAACACGTGACATATGAAAGCCCAACCTTGTGAATTTGCGACATGTGGGTGAAGATCCAACACACGAATGAACTTACTGAAGAATAGCATAGGCTTAGACAGTTTTAATAATTGTAACAGTTCTGACCCTTGTTACATTTGCCCTTTGGCAAAACATAAAAGACTTGTTTTTCCTAAATCTACTACTATTTCTACTACTATCTTTGAATTATTGCATTGTGACATATGGGGACCATTCCATACCTCATCTAAAATAGGTCATAGATATTTTGCTACTTTGATAGATGATTTCTCTAGGTTTACATGGGTTTGTTTCCTAACAAATAAATCTGATATCATTGCTCTTCTACCAAGTTTTTTAGCAATGGTTAAGAATCAATTTAATTGTACAATTAAAACATTCAGGAGTGATAATGCACCTGAGTTGGTTTTTAAGGACTTATTTCAAAAACATGGGATCATTCATCAATATTCTTGTGTTGAGACACCTCAACAAAATTCCATAGTGGAAAGAAAGCATCAACATTTATTGAATATTGCCCGTGCATTATATTTTGAATCTAAATTACCAATTACCTTATGGACAGAGTGTATATCTACAGCTGCCTATCTAATAAACAGGACACCTTCAGAGGTCATAAACTTTCAATCACCATATCAAAAACTTTTTAACAAAAACTTTGACTACACTAGTCTTAAAACTTTTGGGTGCCTGGCTTTTGCTTCCACATTAAAACAGGGAAGAAGTAAATTTGAACCAAGGGGTAGAATATGTGTTTTCATAGGATACCCTTTTGGCATTAAAGGTTATAAATTGTTTGATATTCAAACTCAAGAGATATTTGTCTCTAGAGATGTTATTTTTCATGAAGGTGTTTTTCCATTTCATAACATGTTATCTAAAAATTCTGACACTGACTTTTCAGATAAGAATGTTTTTCCTTCTAATAAATTTATAGATGATTTTTATCCTTTTGGCCAAACTGATCAAACAAATGATCCAGATTACATTCCCCCAGCTGAACTAAATGAAAATTCAGAAAATGAAGATTCTGAAAATTTTCAAAACACTAACCTGGCTCTGATACCATATTAGAATTCACCACATGGATTGGGCTAAGTCCACTTACTTGGCTTGGGCCTAACTCAACCTCAAAAGCTAGCTTGTAAGGTGAGGATTTCCCAAGACCTTATAAGGTGGACTTAACTATTGTTTTCAACCAATGTGGGACAATTAGTCTCAATATACCAAAATTACAATTAAAACATATTATATGGTATCAAATTTGCATTTTCGTATGCAATGATACCAAAAGTGCAAGTCAACATATCATATGGTACCAAAAAAGCAATTTTCCCCATGAAAAAATATAAGGGTCTGTTTGTCTCGCGTTTCGGAAAAAATTTTCGTCTTTCCGAAACGCGAGACAAACAGGTCTGATGATTTCCGAAAGTTGCGGCTAAAATGTTTTGTTTCCGGAATAAGTTTATGAAAGCAGGCGTTTTTGACCAAATTCTGAAAATAACTCTACACCCCTACCTATTTCTCTATCCTATTCCTCTGTCTCCTCTGTCAGTCTACTTTCTTTCTTTTCTATCTTCTTTATTTCTTTTCTCTTCTTTCTTCTTCTTCTTGTTTTTTTCTGCGGCCTATCTTCTTTTTTCTTTCTTTTGTCTTCTGCTCATTTTTTTTTTTTTTTTTTGTCTTCTCTCAATTCACGGACCAAACAATTTTCTCTCAATCACACTGTCGTCATAGAGCTGTCCGAAAGTTTGAACGTTGATCCTCCTGCTCTTCATCGTCGTATCCCGCCAGGAGCAATAATTCATGACATCTCGAGCCAGACATCATATTTCAACGATGCGCAAACCATACATCAAAACTCGATGCCTGGTTATTCGATTAGTGATGCAAAATCACATGTTGGTCCCGTTGACAACTGGGAGCGTGCAGCGTTGTTGACTCGAAGGCGGTTGGCCCGACGTGGAGGAAATAATAGTCATGATTGGTCGGATAACAGATGGGGTCCATTCCCACCTTCGTGGAATTAGTGACATTAATTGTAAAATTGTCGTTAATTTTTATTCTGCTCGACAATATGAAGACAACTTAATATGTTATTTTCGTATGTAGATTAATCTGGATATTGTGTAATAACTATTAGGTCAATATTTTAAGGATATTGTGTAATTTTTAGCATATTTAATATGTCATTTGAATGAATTCGTCGATGAGATAAAATGATTAAAATAATTTTATTATAATATTTTTAAAAGCAAAAATCAACAAATTGAAAATTAATCTACTTTATTTTTTATTATTTTAGAAAATACAAATAATTAATTATAAAATATTATTTATCACCTATATTACATATAATATATATATCAATTAATTATTATATATAACTAACTGATGTGACATAAAGTCTTACACTATTCTTACACCTAATTAACTAATTCAAACCTACAAAAAAAACCTACACCTACTTTTTTTCTCAAACAACTCTCCAAAAACCCAAACAAACAACATTACGCAAATCGAAATTATTTCTCAAACCTCTACCACTTTCCCAAACCACTCTCCAAAAAGCGAGACAAACAGGCCCTAAAGCATCTAGTCTCCATGTGTTATTTTACATGGACGAGTTTATCATCGTCCATGCAAATGTGAATTACCCCTATCTCTGTCTCCTCCTCTTCAATTGATGTGAACCTACATTAAATAATTGATGAGGTACTGGACCCTCTTGAATTGGAGCGACTCTTAGCTATCTGGTCCTATCCAAAACCTAGTGGTGGTTGGATCTATTTAAAAAGAAGAAGACCAAGACCCAATCCTCAAACTCAAATTAATTACACAACTACCCTCCAATAATAATTGCCACTCATCAACAATCCCAAAAACCAATGATTTTAAAATCGGACCGGAGAGCGAACTGATTAGCAATTTTACTGGTCGAACCGAGCGAACCGCTGATCAAATCACTAAAACCAACGAATTAATCAGACCGAATCAGTTTTCGGTTCGAGGTCGAACCGGTCGGACCGGTCGGTCCGGTCCGGTTTTAATAACATTGCCAAAAACCTTTTAATCCTCTACACGATTTATTTGTTTATATATATATATTGCTGCTAACAAATTCTCCTCAACAAAGAAAACAGTGACTGTCATCAATGACAAAAATCAACACCATTCCTCAATTGGAAGCAGCCGCAGTAGCGCTTCTGCTTCTATTCTTCATCGGAACTCAATCTCTCACCACTGTTACTGCGGCGGAGGGGTACTACAAGTGCAACGGTACCACCAGAATCGCCGATTGCTTGCCGGAAAATGAGGAGTCCATGATGGAATCGGAAATGAGCAGAAGGTTTCTGGTTTACGATACGGTGCAACCACCATCCCCCTGCTTTCCACAAAATGTCGGCAGTTGTGTTGGGGCCGAAAGCAAAATATACAAACCTGGACGGAATTGTGCAGGATATACAGGTTGCGCGAGGGCCGCTTAGCAATTAATTTGTAGTTGGCTGTTTTGTTATATATTTTTAAGAAAGTTTGGGTTTAATTATTACTATTATTAATTGCAAACTATGTAACTACTTGATTTACTATGTTTTTGTGATTTGTGAATGAATAATAATTACTGTTTTACTCCTTGAAATAAAGGATGTTAATTATTTGTTTACTCATTATTGTTATTACCAATTTTTAACCCCACCCAACTCAGTGTTTGAGCTAGATCAACCATTAATTAATAAGAATAATAATTATGTGAACATTGCAATTAATGTCCTATAATTGAAGGAAATATATAAATCATATTTGTCCATCACACTACTAGTCAATTTTAATGGAATTGTTTCGTTCATAAGAAAAGAAAAAAAAATGTTATTTTTATCCCATTATTTTTTTAACAGTGATTTTCATTGAAAAAGAGTGTACAATTCAGAGGAATCTTTGAATTCCCAGAGCAATGGACTAAAATTGTAGTCAAATGTGAAGACCCCTTTGTGCGCAGAGTGTACAGCAGTATGGTGGGAGCTCGGGGCGTGGTGGAGGCACATCCTGCGATTTACATCTTCAGGGTTTTAGGGCAAGGGTTCTGAGAGTCCAGAATTAGTGTAGTGTAAGCTTGTACACCTGGATTATCAAAAAAAAAAAAAAAAAAAACAATTAAAAATAATTCATTGACTTCATTCAATGCAAAGATTTCCAAGTCTTCCTGGCACTATTTTTCTCCTTATTTATTGTCCAGTCTCTAGTAAATCTTCTTCCCCACGGCAATCATGCTCTACTTTGCACCCTGCTACATTTTCCTACTCCAAATCTTCACCACCACCACCACTGCCACAACTCCGCCGTATAGAGCCACCAACTTCATCCTCCTCAACTGTGGATCCTTAACTAATTCAACAGACAGCAGCCACCGGAGCTGGGACGGTGACGAGCGTTCAAAATACGCGCCATCTAACGCCTCCACATTATCCTCAGCTCTTCAAGCTTCTTCCCAACTCTCTTCTGTCAACAGAGTACCTTACATGACGGCGCGTGTTTTCAACTCCCGGTTCACCTACACTTTCCCAGTTCTCACGGGCCCCAAATTCATCCGCCTTTACTTCTACCCCAACACATACTCCAACTACAACACCACACAATCATTTTTCTCAGTCTCTGTTAATAACTTCACCTTATTAAATAACTTCAGCGCTGATCTGAATTCTCCCTCCCCTTCAAATCCATCGTTCATGAAAGAATACCTAATCAACATTGAAGAAAATCAGAGAATCGATTTAACATTTTCCCCAAATCAGAACTCCTTTGCTTTCATTAACGGAATCGAAATCATTTCGGTTCCAGATAAGCTCTACTTCAAGGGAAACGGTGTGCCGATCAAATTCATCGATCAATTGTATTATCTCCAAGACGACACCACCGTTTTAGAGAATCTCTACAGGCTAAACGTCGGTGGTACCAACATCGAAATTCAAGACGATAGCGGCATGTTTCGCGCATGGTATCAAGATAATGACTACATATTCGGAGCAGATTACGGCTTTTACCCTCACTTGGATGTTCAGATCCATTACACTCCCCAAACGCCGCCGTATAGCGCACCGGAGAAAGTGTACACCACCTCTAGGACGATGGCGAACACTAGCAAAAGCCTCGAGTGGCTTTTTCCCGTCGATTCTGGATTTTCTTACCTGCACAGGTTTCATTTCTGCGAGATTCAGTTGGAAATTACGAAAACCAATCAGAGGGTTTTTACGATTTCGATCGATAATCAGACGGTGGATGGAGAAGTTGACGTCATTTCTTTGACCGGCGGCAGTAAGATACCAATTTACAAAGACTATATTACGTGGGTCCCAGACGATGGCCGCCATGGAAAGAAAGATTTACGCCTTTCTTTATTTCCTTTCCTTGATACACATCCCATGTACACTAATGCTCTTTTGAATGGTCTTGAAATCTTTAAATTGAGTGATCCGAGTGGGAGTCTTGCCGCGGCTAACCCTGAACAATCATTACCCGATGATGGAGAATCGGGAGGTATGGCAACCCAACCAAAGAATGAGAAGAATAGTAGAAAACATTTGGTGATTATCGGGAGTGTGATTGGTGTTATTGCACTTATTATTATTGCAGCTATAATAATAAGCTTCTTGAGTTTCCATTCAGGTATTACGAATCCCGCCGAATCATATTTGTTGATTACTCCCCCTCTCTCTCTCTCTCTCCTCTTTCATTTATTTAATTATTTGACAACTTTAAGATAAAATAAATTAATAATTTGTCATACTTACGTTGAAATATAACTTTTTATTCTGAAAAATAGAAGAAAAGAGATGCATGGGACCTTCGGGCGGGAAGCTCATTTTTCGTTTTATGTTAAAATTTAGTTTTAGTGAGATTTTTAATAATGTCATTAGGCCATCTCCAATAGTCATGGTAAAATACCCGTTTTTCCTCTTCCCTACCTCGTCTTAAATGGTTAGGAGTTCACAACCACTCTCACTATAATAATAATATTAATAATAATAATAAGAAGAAAAACAACGTAATATTAATTATATAATAAGAAAATCGTATTATATATGTATCAAGCTATTTTATCTAAATTATTAGACATATTTAAAAATTTTAAATCAAAACTAATAATGCTAAAATTTAATTTAAAATATTATTTTATTAAATCATACACAAAATTTGAAAAAGAAACTTTTCCATTTAAGTTAACAAAAATTTAAAATAATACTTATTGTTTTTTCAAATTTTAATATTAAGAATTAAAAAAATGTGAGAAGTTGGTGATGCCACCTGCTTGGTTGAGCATGCAATGACTTGCTTCCGCCCTCCCTTTCACTCTCACCATTGAAGACTATTTTCAAGCTCTCCGTCCCCCCTCCTCCTAACTATTGGAGTTGCTCTTATGTAGTAGCAGTAGTTGAAACTAGAAGAAACAATACGACGAATCAATTTATCAATCAAGTAATTATATTTTAAATTTTTATGTCTTTGTTAATGCTCATTGTACTCAGGTTCGGGTACCACGAATCCCACCAAATCGTCGTGGATCCCTCTTTCATACGTGTCAAGATCGACCACGAGAACTAGTGGTTCAGGTTCATCACTACCGTCTAATCTCTGCAAACATTTCTCACTTGATGAGATGAAATCAGCCACGGATAACTTCAACGATAATTTTGTTATTGGAAAAGGAGGATTTGGAAACGTATACAAAGGGTACATCATGAACAACGGTGCAACCGCTGTCGCGATTAAAAGATTAAACTCATCATCAAATCAAGGAGTTCACGAGTTCCTAACGGAGATCAATATGCTTTCGAAGCTAAGACACCTTCATTTGGTTTCACTCCTTGGCTATTGTTACGAAAATGGAGAAATGATCTTAGTTTACGAGTACATGGCTCATGGAACACTACGGGAACATCTCTACAATTCCGAGAATTCTTTATTACCATGGAAGCAACGCCTTCAAATTTGTATTGGTGCAGCAAAAGGATTACATTACCTCCACACGTCCACCAAGCACATGATAATTCACCGTGACGTAAAATCCACCAACATCTTACTAGATGAAAAATGGGTGGCTAAGGTATCCGATTTCGGCCTTTCGAGAGTCGGCCCAACGGGCGGGCTCCACACCCATGTGAGTACGGTGGTGAAGGGTAGCTTTGGGTACTTAGACCCTGAATACTACAGACGACAACAATTGACTGACAAGTCGGATGTCTACTCATTTGGTGTGGTCTTATTTGAAGTCTTGTGTGCTAGACCACCAATTATTCCAGATCTACCGAAAGAGAAAGTGAACTTAGCCGAATGGGCTAAACAATGTTTTAAGAAAGGGACACTGGAACAAATTACTATCGATCCTAGTCTCATAGATGAAATTGCACCGGAATGTTTGAGTAAATACATAGAAACGGCATTAATGTGTTTGAGGGACAGAGGAGCCGAAAGGCCTGCAATGAGCGATGTCGTGTGGAGCCTCGAGTTTGCAATGCAACTGCAAGAAGCAGCGGAGAAGAGAGACGTAGATGTGTCCATGGATATTGTTGGGGGTGGTTTCAGTCCATTAGAGAAACCAATATCATTTTCGCTGTTGTGGAGTGGAGGCCCAAATTCGACTGACCATGAGGAAATGTTTTCAGGGTCGAGTGAAGCTGCGTCAAGATCAAAGAGCAGTGGTTTTTTATCCGCTTCTGCATCCAGCAGTCAAAAAATGAATTCTGGAGAAGTTTTTTCCGAAATCCTGAATCCAACAGCACGTTGATAATTAGATGATTAATTACCAGCATTAATTAATATTGATAAATTTTGTGTTTTTTTGCATGTCTTGGGGGTAAATGAAAAATGCTCCCATGTGTTATATTAAACCTGTAAAAAATTACCCCTGTAAAATTTTTATTTCGCCAAATTTCCATGTGTTTTTAAAAATCCTGCAAAAAACACCCAATTTATAAAAATAGGTAATTTTGGATCGATATTCTTCAAGAAATCATTTCAAAAATATATAACGTGAAGTTGTAGGAATCAACTTGAAGTGTTTTAAAAATGATTTATTGAAATATACCGTTCCAAAACGACCTATTTTTTTATAAATTGGGTGTTTTTTGCAGGGTTTTTGAAAATACAAGAAATTTCGACGGAATAAAAATTTCACATGATAGTTTCTTGCAAGTTTTGCATAACACAGAGGAGTATCTTGCATTTTTCCCCATGTCTTGGGTCATTGTTCAGCTAAAAAAAGGGTGGTGGGATCCGGATAGAAATTATTTGTAGGGTGGGTAGTTCATTCAGTGCTCCATAAATGTGTGTATGAGATCGACAGTATACAGTAGCTTTGAATTTTCTGATAACGATAGATCTATTGATATTTCATTTTTCTTTTCCCCTTTTTGTTTTGGAAGGAGCCAGAGATTCAAAGAGAAAGTTCACATTATTACAATCTATTGACTAGAACAAAATACCTAACAAGTTTTTTTTTTGCAAAAAAATTTTTCTCCTTATCCCCTCTCATTCAACGTTTATATTTTGCTCATGTGACATTTAGTTGTCCCCGCATCTATATTCCGTGGACTCTTTATCTCAAAAATATCTATACCTTTTTTTATAAATAAGCAACAATTTTTAATTATTTCTTCATTCATCGATCAAAGTAAATTATGTCCAATTTTTTCATTTACTTATTTCCTTTCTTTTTGGGTCTCTTTTTTCTTTATTTTCAACTTTTTTTTTTTCTTTATTTTCATTTCAGTTTTTATCTATGAATTTTAATTATACAACACACGTGATTACTTTTTAATAATATGTACAAGTTCAAGTTTCATAATAGTCAAATTTTAAAATTACATTAGTGAATTTTGTCTTGAAATTACTGTATTATTAGGCAAATTATATTATCAAATCGTCCAAAAACATTGTTTTCAATATTCGGTATAGAAAACCTTATTTGAATATCTGAATTGAATTACTAATTTATAAATTCACCTTTTTTTTTAACTCAAAGAAGTAGTAATTTTCGAAACCAAATAAAAAGGCCCCATCTCATTTAAAGACAAACAAAAGAAAAAAATATCTCCTATGTTTTGTCTAACTCCGAAAAAAATCTCTGTTTTTTATTTTTAACTATCAAAAACTCTCATGTGTTTGGTTTTAAATATCAACTCAACCAAAATATAATTTTACTTTTTTGTGGAATGATAAGATTACCACTATGTGTTTGTATTTTTTCAATTTTTTTTTTTAAAAAAATTAAGTATACACTACTTGGGTCGAGAGTGGTATTTAAAACCAAATGCAAGGGGATTTTGAGGATTTAAAATGACACTTGAGAGGTTTTTTGGGAGTTAGACAACACATATGGGGTATTTTTCTCTTTTAATGTTAGAGGTAAAATTGTCATATCAAAAACAAAATGTGAACAAATAATTACAATTTTGAATTATTCAAAGTTAATATCTTCTATTGATTTTCCTTTTCTATGATTATGTTAATTGTTACTCACAGCTTTCATGTATTGTTACTTCTGTTTTGGTGCTGTGCTGTTAAGCTAATTATCTGCCTTGATCTTTCTTGTCTAATTTTTTCTTTTTAGTTTCAAGATATTTGTATAGTACATCAGCTTTTTGCTTGTAGAAGGCATTAGGTTGCGGTCATGCTTCCTGAAAATGCATTAGCTTCTTGAGCTTTGTGATTATCAGTCTTAAATTGCTGAGGTCTTTCATTTTGTCACTGTAAGTTTTGAAGCTAAGGTTACATTAGCTTTTGATGTGTTAAAAGTTTCATGATGTTCTTTTTTTTTTTTTTTTGGGAGGTAGATTGATTAAAAAAATAGGGAAAATTATTTTTTTGGTACCATAGAATAGGTTGACTTGCACTTTTGGTACCATTGGGTACGAAAATGCAAATTTGGTACCATATGATATGTTTTCATTGCAATTTTTGTACCAAACCCGATTTTTCTACAAAGTTAATGGCAATTTACCCCCTATGAAATGCATAATGTTCAATTTATCCCTCTATAATTTGAAAAAAAAAAAAATTTACCCCTGTAAAATTTTAATGAAGCAATTTACCCCCTTCAGCCGGAGATTGTAACTCATCACTTGCCGAAATTGAGAGTATGTATCAAACTATTTTATTTAACATAGGGGGATAAATTGCCACATTTATTATAACACAATGGGTAAAAAATCACATTATCATAATAAAAGTGGATTAAGTGCCGCTTATAAAAATATCAGGGAGGCGATGTGAAATTTTTACAAAATTTCAAGGAGTAAAATGCTCTTTTTTAAACCACGAGGGGTTAAATTGAATATTATGCATTTAGTATGGGGTAAATTGCCATTAACTTTGTAGAAAAATTGAGTTTGGTACCAAAATTGCAATGAAAACCTATCATATAGTACTAAATTTACATTTTCCATATCCAATGGTATCAAAAATTTACTTTTAATATCCAATGGTATTAAAAAATATCATATCTAGAAAGGAAAATGCAAGAGGAGTTTATGTTACAAAATATAATAAATCATAGTTAAATTTTGGGTAGGAACCTTGAGATTAGGTAGCTACATAACAAACTTATTCTTATTCCACGTAGCAAACCAGAATCTTAATTGTTTCAAACTTTTGAAGTTCTACTTGGGTGATTATTGCTAGTTAACTATTACTGTGTGGAAAGATTCTGTTTTTGTATTTAGAAAAGATTGTTTTTAACTGGAGAACAATGTCTGTAGGTTGTGCTAAGGAGCATCATGTATGTGCCAAATGTTCATGTTCAACACGACACATAATTGGAAGGTAAAATGAGCCCCCGGCCCACCCCTATTTCTTCAATCATTCTACCTGAAATGCTGGAAAGATTAAAACTCGTGCTGATAACGTATTATAAAATTTAGGATAAAAGTATGAAACAAATTGTAGTAAGACAAAGTAATATGTAAAGAGTGATATATGATCATGTAGTTGTTCTTATTCTTGTTATTACAAAATGAGGGATGAACTCATCTATTTATAGAGTTCAAGAGTACACATGTCATACAAAGAAGATTGATGGGTGGCCTCATATGTGTCTTGCAAAGGAAAGTGATGGGTGGCTTCACATGCATTGTGATACATGGTTGTACTTAGGTGCTTCCACTTGTTCTTGCCTTGCCACCCATACTCCTTCATGTCTTGCCACACATTACATGCAATGCCACACCTTTTCTTGTCTTGACACATAAGGAGATATGTGTTGTTTCTTTGTTTCACCAAGTGGAAGAGTCTTGTGTTGACACCATATAATTTTGAAGTTTAAATTGCAATGGGCATCCACAACATATGTATATATTTCATAACAGAAACAAAGCTTTTTTATATTGATTAATTAAATCAAGAAGCCGAATTAAAAAAAAAAAAACAAAAAAATAAACCAATCCTAAATACAAAAGGAAACAAAATCATAAGTCCCTATATAAAACTGTACGCCCTTACTTCATTTTCTTGCATCAAACCTTTTTCCTCTAATCTCTTCTTCCAAATCAATAAACAAATTCACAAATATTTTTCTTCTAGAATTAATGGCGGAACAACATCAACCTTTAAGCCCTTATGACAAAAAATTCAAAAACATGCACTTTCTAGGATCATCTAATGGATGGATAATCATGTTAGAAAACAACAGCCCTTCGATTTTCGCGGTCGATTCTTTCGAAACTTCAAATCACAATCGCGTTCACTTTCCTAGCCTCACGACTTTCCCCGAGATGCTAGATTTCGATGGCTACGAATACGTTTACTAGTCAAATTTCATCGGAGAAGTCAAGATTGTTGGGATTCGGTAAGAAAAACAGCCCTAGGCACAGCGGAATATAAAAATTTTAGGGCCTCTTAAAGAATCTTGCCAGGATATTCTCTAGTTGTATATATATGAATATAATTAAACGATAGTATAAGTTTTCTCGTTTATACCTATCTCCTTGCAAATCCTTGGCTAGCAAGACGAGCTCTGAATTTTGCCCCGGTAAGATCGACCCACACCTTTTGAGTAGCGCCCCACGTGTTGCGCCTCTACGAGTTGATACACCACAATATCACGAAAATTAATATATCCTAATCAACTGGAACATATGGTATATTAATATCTAGGTTTTAGAACAACTTTGGAACGAAAAATCGAAGACGAAAAATTCTTCCAAAGTGGAAGTAGGTTCGGCCGATCTAGTGAGGGAGAGGGAGAGAATTTTTGCTCTTCTTATTTTTCTTGTAGAGTTGTATGTGAGATATGAGACATAGTCTCTTATTTATAGATATCTCTCGTACCCTAATCCTTCTAGTATCCTAATTTTTGCTCTTCTTATTTTTCTTGTAGAGTTGTATGTGAGATATGAGACATAGTCTCTTATTTATAGATATCTCTCGTACCCTAATCCTTCTAGGATTAGGATACTTATTCTCCAACATGGGCCATGACCCTCTTTAATTAGAAGACCAAGTCTTCCAATTAATTCATGGCCCATATTAATTAATCTTTCAGGGCTTTATTTAATTGCCCAATTAAATAGCCCAATTAATTAAATCATCTCCCAATTAATTAATTTAAACTCCAAGTCCAATTAATTAATTATTCCATTAATTAATTAAATAATAATTAATTAATTTACTCATAAATTAAATTCCAATTTAATTTATAATCTTGACCCAATTCCAATTGGATCCATTTTTGTTCCATATGGGTCGACCTAGTCGACCCACCCATTTAATCGACCCAGTCGATTTTGACTTAGTCGACCCAGTCGACTCGTTCGTTCTTGTTTCCTCGCTTTTGCTTCATGTGTATTGTGTATGCCCCCGTAGGTTCACCACATAATTGGCCGCGGGTTATAATTAAATATTATTTAATTAATCGAGCAATTAATACTCTAAATTAATCGAACACTCTGTCGATTAATCATTCCAAAATTAGCACCCCTGCTAATTTGGGAATTCTCCCACACTCCACGGTCGATGTCCAGTCACAAGCCCATGGAGCCCAATCACTGGTGAATTAATTCAGTGAACCTTTTATCATTTACAATTTCCATATACGACATAATCTCTCCATCGATCAATCTCCCAGTCGAGACTTAAGGGTATGGTCTTTCATCGGATTCCCTTTCATTTCGTCTCGACCTTATGTATTCTGATCTTGAAATAAATTCTCTTTGACTTAATCTTTATGAGCTACTTACATAAAGTCGTCAGATACCTTGGCCAAGGATTTTACCAGAATTAATTTCTCACAGAAATTCATAGGAGAATTTCCCAACCTATCAAGTCGGGTCAACGGATCCTTTGTTGATGATATGAATCTGCATACGAGTTCCTCTATGCCCAACGTGAGTCCTCAGAGACTTTCTGGTGATCCCCTGTCAGTCGGAACTCACATCAAAGCATAGACGTTCTCGCACCAGATAAACCCTATCACCTCAAGTATTTAGGGATCGTTCCTCGTATACTATTGTAAATTAGAATAACTTCATCCCCGCTATGCGACTACCGCTTCCATGGTGAGTTATTTCCTAATTGGGGTATTCAGTGCGCTTGCCATCCCAGCAAGCCACCCACTTATGTGTATCGACTATCCCAGTCACGCTCGTGGACCCCAGCGTCCTCCAGTTCATCGGAGTATACACAACAGTGAGAGTCTAACCGAATCCAACGATGTCATATCTCGATTGGATTCTACGACTCTTGAATATATTCTAGATCACGGCCTTGGAGATCAGTCCACGGGTTGTCCCATAGCCCTGTGATCTAAGGACTTCTATCCTTATGCGTAGATAATTATTACATAAGATTAAGTTGACCATTTAATAAAATGCATTTATTAATCTAAATTGAATAGTTCCGCATTTATTACAATAAATACTAGCCATACAGCTGGCTTGCAGGACACTATTTCTATCAAAGATGAAACCAAGTGACATCAAGAGTACTTTCATAAAAAAAGTATTCCAAGGATCCAAGAGAAGAGGATTGCGTTGCTTTAGCCATATTTGGGGAAACCAAAAGGCTTGCCCATTGCAGAGTTGGTGATGAAGAGTGGACTTTATTACCACAACAAGACGAGGTACATGGTTACGAGGATGTCGTTTTCGATAAACAAGGTCGGATTTACCCTGTCAACTACGAAGGAATAATCATTAGATTTAATAGTTTATTATGGGATTTTATGTATCGACCTGCGGTACCAGATTGTTCCGATGGGAAGTACTTGGTTATCGATAATAAGGGACGATTGCTTGTCGTTAATAGATACAAAGGGTGGGGAATTTTATGATGAAGATGAAGAGGTAGATGTTATAAGTCATGATGATTGGGTTCCTTACAAAACAAAAGAATTCAAAGTTTTGAAATTGGATGAAGAGGTTGGAGAATTGGAAGAGGTTTATAGTTTGGAAGATGGGGTATTGTTCTTGAGGGATAGTCAGAGTTTGTGATTGTATTCAACGGAGTTTAAGAAGGATTGTATTTACTTCAGCGATGATAGCGTTCTTGCATATCAAGAACCGAGGATTGGCGGTCGTGATTTTGGAGTTTTTGACATGAAAGATGGTTGTGTTATTGCAAGTTGTTAGAGACATCTCTTTTGTAGTTATCATTTTATCTGATGTAATGATTTTGCTAAGATTGTTTGTAATTTTTATGTTCTCTTTTCATTCTGCAAGTGAAGTTTTGTTTCTTTCTTTGTTTTTCCAACTTGTAAACACGCTCGATTACCACCTGTCTTCGAAAGATTGCACTAGTAAATTCATGCCCAATAAAATGAGTAAGAATTTCTCGTAGTATGACCGCAAACTATGTAAAAAAGATCAATCCATGAGAACCCTGGACTCCAAGAAATATGACACGAGTTAAGCTGCGAGCTAGCCTAAAAGCGAAAGGGACATGCTCGCGAGCCGAACAATTCACCAGTCTTGATAAAACAGAACAATTTGTCTAGGACAGCTGACGAGGAAATAAACTGCGTCTGCTGCATGTAAAGACCTTAGGAAGAGGTCATTCGTCTCGTTTCCCCTTTCAAGATATTCCTGACAGGCGATCAAGGTTTCCATGTTATCCGTGAAGTTAGGTGGACATATTGAGATCGCCTTCTTCAAGAAACTATCGCTTCCGAGTATTCGATTTTCCCTTACGTATCCATCCATCAAATGACGCCATGTCGTCACATTAGGACCAACCCCTTTCGACACTCCTTTGTTTAAAAGAGCTACCGCCTTTTCCGTATCAACGTTTCTGTAATATGCATCGATCGTGGAGTTAGGAACCCCGAAAATCATAGGATAATCCACGAGTTTCCCATTCCTCGAAATTAATCTTGACTCATTCAAAGTGATCATCTGATCTCATTAGAGCCCCCATCACCCCTCTATATACCTTCAATTTGTTCTTTTGCTTATAGTCGTCTCAAATTTTGCGAAAACACCCATATTTACCTAAAACAATTAACAATAATTCATTTTTTATTTTCGAAAATTGGCAATGACCTTCCTTGTGAATTATGAAGGAATTTCAAATTGAATTTTTTTCTAATAAATAAAGATTTTTTTTTAGGGGGGGGGGGGGGGGGGAGGGGTTGATAATAAAAATAACAATAAAAATAACACGGGAGGATTTTTGTTAGTTTGACAAAGACAGGGGATATCTCTGCATTTACGTCAATTATATTCTCATTTGACATCTACCACTACTTTTCTCCTCCAAACCCCAACAACCAAACCTCAATCCAAGTCATATCTCAAAGTTTCAAAATCCATTAACTATTATTTAATAATATTTTACAATCTCAATATTCCATTGAAACAATTCTCCAAATCGAGTTTCAAAGGTTTCGCCGAAACCTCTGAAACAAATTATTGAGATCAAACCGAGACCAAACCCAGTCAAACTACTTCCATATTAACCCTAGATTTCTACAAACCGAATTTAAAATTGAATCAACTATTGTATCCATGAGTATTCATCAATTTTTCAAATAATACATCACTTTTTTAAATTAGGAGGGGTCTCTTTATAATTTTTAATATGTCAGGAGATTCCTCGTAAAACAACCAAACTTCGGATGTGCCATGAGGAATCATCTTTTTTTATTTGTAATCTGCTTTCATGTTTTTAAAAAATGAGTACTTTCTTTTACTATTTGCTCCTTTAAAATTTTCTTTCTTTTTACTCCATCAGCCCAGTTTATTTTGCTGATTTGGTATGATCAAATGATCAATTTGAAAAAATTTATAAAAATTATAATATATCATTTAATTAATATATTTCACTAATAAGTTGATAATATCATATAGCATCATGTATATTAATATTTAAAAAGTTTAATACACCATAAATATGAATAATTTAATATGGGGTAAACATCACAATAGTCCTCCTTATCATTAATTTTTCACATAATGGCCCCTCTTGTGTTTTTTTCTCACGTTAGTCCCTACAATGAATTATTTGTTTCACTTTAATCATTTTTAGGTGGCCCAAGGTAAATTAAAGTGTCAAAATAAATTTATGAGGGACTAAATTGATACAAAATAAATTTTTTTTTGGGGCGGTTGGGGGAGAATAAAATGTAACGCTATACATGTAAGATCCTTTGTAAATGACCAAAGTGAAACAAGTAATTCATAATGGGGACTATACAGTGTAAAAAAACATAAGAGGAACAACTCTGTAAAAGGTTAATGATTAGGAGGACTATCAGTAGTGTTTACCCTTTAATATGATAAGTAACTTAGGGGCGGTTTGGTAGGGTATATGAGATTAAGGGGATTAGATCGGAGCCGGATTGAAGGGCGTATTAAAAATATGTTTGATATATTTGATTGAGTCAGGTTACATTAAAACAATCAACCGCAATACGTTTAATAGAGTTATGAGTTTAGGCATATTTTTTTTTGTTTCCCAAGGGTTTAATCCATTTCGAGGCGCGACGGGCATATAAAATGAAAACCTCCCCCAACAGAGATTCAAACATGAGTCCGCTACTTTATAGTGATTAGTCTCTTCCACTAGACCAATCACCTGTTGGTAAGTTTAGGCATATATTAATATATTTTCATTACTTAATTGAACATATTATGCTATTATTTGTATAATACGTATAAGAGTATGACCTGATCAAAGTTTATTCAATGTTTTAGTAATTTAGTCTGAATGGCTCCATGTTAATTGTAAATTTATATAAATTTAGTTTGTGATTTATTTATGTAACATGCGTTTCCATATCCAAACTTTTAAGAAGAATTTATGATAGGTTAAAATATGTAATATGTAAATTTGAGGTTACATTATTACAAGTATTCACCCGGATTAATTAATTCAGCCATACCTGAGTGGATTATAATCTAGTCTCAATATCGGGTCGTAAAAATTTAATTCATTTGACCACCCATATTAGTACGATGTCACTAAACATTGTATTAACCTATAAGGTCATACCAAATAGCCCCTTAATAGATAGTTTGACAAGGTGTTGTAACAAATACAGCAAAATAAATGGGATCGGAAGGAGTATTATTTTTCACACCCAAACAAGTCTTAAACCCTCCAAAAACCCGCTGAACCCCATTCTCATCTCTTCAATCAACAAACATTCAATTTCAATTCAACTCAAAAATGCTATCCTGTAGGCATGGATTCAAAGCTTTAACTCGAACGTACATCATCTGCTGCCGATCGTACTACACAAAGAGCAAGCAAAAGAACAGTGCATCATTGTACGCGAAAATCAGCCCCATGGGAAACCCTAACCTGAATGTTACTCCGGAGCTTGAAAAATGGGTTGAAAATGGCAACAAAATCCGATTCGCGGAGCTTCAACGCATTATTCTCGACCTCCGCAAGCGCAGACGCTTCAATCAAGCCCTACAGGTAGAAATACACATTACTGTGTGTAAATCCTCTTGTATAGTTTTATCTACTTTTTATTTCTCTCTTATTTGCATTTCATGTTGAATTGAATCGGTAATTAAGGTCGAATTAATAGATTGCTGCTCTTAGAGAAAAAAATAATTCCGTAAAGAATGCAACCTTGCAAGTTTGAAGTGTTGTACTTTTGATGTTGTACGTTGCCTGCATTTATTGAACGTCTAAGATTTTTGCCATGATTATTTGAATCCTAATTGCTTGCATGTGAGAGTGTAAAGAAACAATATCGATGTTTGTGTATGTAATAATTTTTATTTGCATTTTAAGTTTATATAGTTTGTACTTTGTAGCCTTGTCCACTGATGAGAATGGAATGAGATTGGATGAAACAAACATAGGCTAACAAATTGTTTTTTTCTAATATCATGCCTATACTATATAGGTATCTGAGTGGATGAAAGATAGCGGTGTATACACCTTCACCCCTGTTCAGCATGCAGTGCAGTTGGATCTGATCGGTAAAGTTCATGGACTAGTCTCTGCCGAAAGCTACTTCAATAGCTTGAGCGAGCAAGACAAGACTGAAAAGGCATATGGTGCCCTTCTACATTGTTATGTCCGACAGCGCCAAACTGAGAAAGCATTGGCCCATCTGGAGAAAATGAAGGAAAAGGGTGTTGCTTTATCTTCTGTTGCTTTCAACGACCTTATGTGTCTTTACTCTAGTATAGGTGAGAATGTCAAGGTCCCCGATATCTTTCAGCAGATGAAAGAAAATGGTGTTCAGCCTGATAATTTGAGTTATCGAATTTGTATTAATTCGTATGGAGTGAGATCTGATATTAAGGGATTGGAAAAGGTTTTAAACGAAATGGAAAATGATTCTCACATTGTAATGGACTGGAACACATATGCAGTCGTGGGAAATTTCTATATTAAGGAAGGTCTTGAGTATAAGGCAAATATTGTCCTTAGAAAAGCAGAGGGAAAACTAGATAAGAAAGACGGTCTTGGTTATAACCATCTTATCTCGCTCCATGCTCGATTAGGAAACAGAGATGATGTTTTTAGGTTGTGGGATATGGAAAAGAATGCTTGTAAAAGGTGCCTTAATAGAGATTACATAAATATTATGGAGTCTTTGGTGAGGCTCGATGAGCTTGAAGAAGCAGAGAAAGTGTTCAAAGAATGGGAATCATCCGGCAACTGCTATGATTTTCGAGTGCCGAGTGTGGTCATTGTTGGGTATATAGAAAAGGGCTTATGTGAACAAGCTGAAGCATTACTTGAACACTTACTGGAAATGGGTAAGGCATCAACATCTAACATTTGGGGCAAATTAGCAGCAGGGTACGTGGAGAAGGACGAGATTAGTAAGGCGTTCGAGTCCTTAAAAGTAGCCCTCTCTTTACATGATGCAAGCAAAGGGATTAAGCTTGATGATAAGGTGATTACAAATTTGTTGAGTTTAGTTGGTGAGAAAGGAAGCTTTGATGATGCTGAAAATGTGATGAATTTGTTGAGACCAGTTTTACCCTTGACAAGAAATATGTACCATGCCTTGTTGAAATCCTATGTTATTGCTGGTAAAGAAGTGGATAGACTCATAGACGCAATGAAAGCTGATAAATTTGAAGAAGATGAAGAAACATCGAAGATTCTTTCCATGAAGCAGAATGAAATGTAGGACTTCTTCAATGTCGATGGGGGATAGTCCCAAACATCCATTTCATTTGCATATTAAGGCAAAGATAATTTTCGGCTACATGAAATATGGTCACTTTTAAGTGTTGACGTTCATCAGAAACCCTACACCTTCACAGTTAATTGATTGAAACACCAATTTCTGCGGAACCATGGTTGCTTCTTCACGCTCTAGTTGTATCTACCATCTTCAGCAATGTGGTAAACCTAATGCCGAAATATAGAGCTATGACACAATCAAACCCGAACAAACAAAGTGTTAAATTGTATCGTACTAGTCTCTATTGGGGGTTATTACTCATTTTGTACTTGTTTTATATTTGTATTATTTCTTAAATTAGGACAAATGAAAGAAAAATGAACTATGTACTGTATAGCTTTTGTAGTTCTTAGACTTACATGCTAAGTTCCCTGCCAAGATATATAAATAAATAACATGCTCTACATAACGGTTAGTTTTAAAAAGAGACTCGTAACTTAATAATGTAAAGTAATTTAGGATATTAATCAATTTGATTCATAAGCGATGATTATCTACTTATAAATAAATAAATTATGCATTACATAATATTAATAGTATTTTATTTCAATTATTATGTTTGAAGATATCTAATCATAAATGTATGAACTTTACATGCATTATATATTTTCTATAACTAATTCTATTATTTCTATATCATTTATGGAATTCTATTATTTCGGAAGGAAATTCAAGTGAAATAATTAAAGCAATAGTCGGAGAGTCAAATATTCGTTCAGATTTTGACAATATCATTTTAGATTTGAAGTTTGATTCAATAAGTTTTGGGCTTTTTCGGGCACAACATGTCAAAAGAGAAGGAAACGGAGTGGCGCATGAAGTTGAACGTCTATCTAATAAGAATCATTATGCTTTAAATATTTTACCTGATTCGATTTTAAACATTGTATTGATTCAAGCTGTTTCTTTATTTCATTCTTCTTGGTTAAAAAAAAAATGCTCAAAGATAGTTCAATGATTATATGTATTCAAAAACTGAAGAAGTAGGGTCATAGGGTGGATTTTACTGGATTCGAACGTTTTATTAGAGAAAATCAAACCTGATATCCAGTAGTTGAACATCTGACATTATTGATCATATTTAGAAAAATTAAATGTGTACGAATACGAAGCTGAATATATCAATCCAAATACAACACGAATGACGAACCGTGCCTAAACAGAACAAGAACACAACTTACACGTGAAAAGGAAATCATCACAACCTGACAATAATGGCTAAAAATTTATGAAAAAGCTCGCGCATCATATGGTCAACAGAGTACACAATAAACTATAGGTGCCAAACAACGCAATCCTTAAAACAATAATAATTAACTATAGTTTCCAAACATGGCTATCCCATAAACATTAAGGACTGCAGCAAGAACAATATCTAGTTAATTTATTCAGATAAGGTCTCCTTAAGCTCTCCACTATTACGCAGCTCGAGCACAATATCACAGCCTCCAATCAACTCTCCTTTGTAATACAACTGCGGGAAAGTTGGCCAATTAGAAAACTTCTTCAATCCCTGTCTCACCTCTTCATCAGTCAAAATATCAAAAGAACCGAACTCCACTCCTTCCTCCTTCAAAGCATTTACGACCTTCGAGCTAAAACCACATTGTGGAGCATCCGGCTTACCCTTCATAAAAAGCATTACGGGTGAAGAATTTATCAACTGTTTCAAACGATCTTCGAGAGTCTCACCAGAAGAGATCCCTTTCTCGGCTAGAACCTTTTTAAGCTCACCACTCTTTTGCATCTCCAACACTATATCTGATCCACCAATAAGTTCTTCTTTTATGTAGAGCTGAGGATAACTTGACCAGTTTGAATATACTTTAAGCCCTTGACGAACTTCATCATCTGTAAGAATGTCAAAACTCTTAAATTTAACATTTTCTTGCCTAAGAATATCAACTACCTTGCGACTGAAACCACATTTTGGTTCATCAGGGTTTCCCTTCATAAACAAAATGACTGGAGCTGAAGTTATCAGGCTCTTCAGACGAGAACTAGTAGATGCACTCAAGCCTGAGGAGGGTTCAGAGATACCGCCTTTTTTACCATCAGGTTGAGTGAGTTTTCCCTCTTCGGAATCAAATGTTTGGATTCCATGTTCTCTAAAAACTTCTCCGAGCTCTCCATTTTCATGCATAGCAATTGCAATGTCAGAACCACCAAGAAGCTCCCCTTTACAGTAAATCTGAGGATATGTTGGCCAGTTTGAGAACTTCTTCAATCCCTCACGGACTTCATTATCTGTTAAGATATCAAAGCTTCCAAATTTAACCTTTTCCTTCTTCAGTATATCAACTACTTTTTGACTAAAGCCACACTTGGGGGACTCGGGGTTTCCTTTCATGAAAAGCATGATTGGATGAGCATTAACAAGTTCTTGAAGTCTCTTTTCGAGCTTGTCAGTTTTACTGGAAAGCACTTGGCTAGTTTCCTGAGATGCACCGTTTTGTTTAGCAAACTCCTGGACTGTTTCAAGAACAGTGGCCCCCGCAGCCATCCCAAGGCTAGCAGGAGCTGCGGGCTCCCCAGGAGTGATTGGTCCTGCAACTTTAGCGACCTTGTTGGCCAAACTAGATGGATCCGCGCCTTCTAATGTATCAACTGCTTTCCCATTCTAAAAGAACATAAATCATTTCAAAATAATAGTGATTAGAGTTTCAAAGATAAAATGTGTGACTCTATCTAATGTCATATTCAGTCCGCGCATCTGCTGGAGTCTGGAGAGGAAAACTAGGAGAGCTCCAAATTGTTTAAGAAGTAGGAAATGATTGAACATTTGGAAGTCAATGAAGTTTAAGTGGGAAAGAAAAGAAACAAGAAGCAATAAAAAATATGGACTCTCATAGCAAGTGCAGCGGCTCGAGAAGGGAATAGGGGAACTCTAGAATTTAAACCACAGGTGCCATTCAGAAACTGGGGGAGCTCCAAATTGTTCAAAAAGAAGGATTTAATGTATTCAAGTAATTATATTTGTTATGTAATTTCATGTCATTTCTAAAACAATTGCTCCCTCTTTTCTTTAACTTAGTATATGCACAAATTTATGCTAAAGAGTCATTACTATGAAGAGAATTTTGCAGTCTTTTGCATGCAACAACTCATTATATATTTTTATGAGAGACAGATGCAAATAATAATGATATCAATATGTCCATACCTTAAAGAACACAAAATAAGGAACAGCAGACACTGAGTATGCCTCTGAGATTTCAGGTTGTTCTTCAGCTTCAACCTATAATATCAAGAGAAAATTACATCAGCCACGTAGAACATACTAGATGACCTTATTACAATGCAAATCACACACGGCGTTCAAGTTCATGACATAGCTTTATCAAAGCAATAAAGCATCTTAGAAAAAGTAAAATTACTAAACTTGACCTAAGCCACGGCTTGCAAACAAAGGCATATGGTAGGCACAATACAACCATTTTTTTTTTTCCATTTACTTTTTTATGAGAATTTCCAGAGCTTCTGACATAAGTGACACAACCAACAATGTAGGGCAAGAAATAAAGGCTGGTCCTTTCTAGCTTTCCCATCCCCCATCCTCAAATCCCAACCATTATTTCTTTACTTTACACCTTATGAACCAACAAACCTATTTTTTCTGTTATCAGATCCTCCAACAATTACTTCATCACATAACTTGATTAAATCAATAAAAAACTATTACTATATGATTACATCTCTAATTCGATCAACTGCGTGACTACTAAGCCACTCAATTTCAACAATGCTTCTCATAATTCTCCAACGAAATTAAATACACACAAACACAAGCACTAACATAAGCAACCTTAAATCAGTACACTGTTATTATAAACATCTTCAATTAATCAAAACGAAGAATCATATTGGCACGAGAAAAGTGAATACGAACCCTAAGGAAGTGAGCGAGAGGGAAATCGATGGAGAGGTGAGAGAAGACTTTGTCCATGTGTTTGGAGGCCTCGCACCACGACGCCCAGAAGTGCAAAATTACCGGAGCGCCCTCGACGATTCTGGTGTCGAGTTCCGCCTTAGATTTCACCTCCTTCACAGCTCCGCCGCCGGACGCCATTCTTTCTGCGTACTAATTTCAGTTCACCGGGAGAAAGAAAAGGGAGTCGAAAGTGAATTTTGCATTGTGGCACTGGGTTTTATAAAGAAGTCGTGCCCTTCTCGAAATCAAAGGCGGTGTTCTTGGGAAAGTGCGACTTTATATTTTAGAAACGACTTCGACAGGAGACCTTTTTATCTTTTACTTGGAATAATAAAAGTTTGATAAGTTTGATTCCAAAAGCGACTAAATAAAATACACAAAATTAATGCTTTGGAATAAACTTTTTAATATGGTTTAAATTTTGATACGATCTATTTGAAAGCCTAACTTTTTTTTAAGTTAATCAAATTAAAAATATGGAATAGATGTTCTTACTCAAACATACGTGATATCATTATTTGTTATAGAAAAATATGATATTGTTCTTAGGTAGAATTGCAGTAAACGTTTCAAATTAATCAGTGATTTTTTATTTTCGTCCCAAATTATATCATTTCATAGAATTTCGTCCCGTAATATAATATTATTTTATAATATCGTCCACCGTTAATATAGGACCAAAATTGTGTGTTTGTCCGTTAAATTGTCACACGGCTGCTTATGTGTCATCACGTGGTGAATTTTATTATGAACAATTATACAATATTGTAGGATTCGTCCCAATTAATTACAAAATCGAACGGTCATTTTCATTAAATAAGAAATTTAATATTGACTCAATTCATGCGAAATGATAAATTACGAGATGAATTCAGCGACTTGATATAGTTTGGGACCAAAAACTAAAATTAGTAAATAGTTTGAGACAATATTTCGAAAAAATATTAATTTACAGGATGTAATTCGGTGCGGTGAGGTGATATAGTTCTAGATAAAAACCCAAAATCACTATCTAGCTTGTGACTTTTTTACAATTTTGCCTTGTTCTTACTTGGTTCAAACTTTAACATAATTATAATTATCCGAAAAAGAAAGAAAAAACTTTAACATAATTATTATGAAGGAATACATGAAAAGAGATTAAACAATAAATATTGTGTCATGTCTACTTTATTTGTTCCGGATTTCAGCTCAACTTAATATAGTTTGATTTGTTATTTTAGTCCATTAATCACATTGTTATAAATTATATAAAGAAAAGTCACGAAATCACATGTTTTAATAACATACTAAACGTAAACGCCCTTGAAGATTACCTCACCAAATATGAGTAATAAGTGTACTTAAAGGAAAAGATTTACGTACGTGTTCATATATTTCCATCTGTATATTTGGTAACTAAATATGTATGTGTAATAAAATATCGATCATGTCCATAAAAGTGAAAATTAAAAAGGAAAATTGAACCTAAACCACAGCCTCAACTTGACCTAACTTCTAAATAACTTTAAGAGTGAATAGCATTTTTGGTCCTTCTTATGTATCAAATTTTTCATTTTCGTCCCTCTTATACACATTCTTCCCTCTTAAATTTTTTGTAGCAAATTCGTCTCTCTTATCAATGTAGTGTAACACATTAGTCCCTCTTAAATACAAAATACATCAACTTTCGTCCATTTTAGAATATATTTTGAATTTAAGTGATATATTTTATATTTAAAGGTACTTATGTGTTACACTACATTGATAAGATGGGCGAATTTGATATAACAAATTTAAGAGGGACGAATATGATATACTACATTAATAAGATGGACCAATCAAAAGTTAATTCATAAGAAAGACTAAAAACGCTACTTCCTCTAACTTTAACCTACCCCAAAGGTTATAGAAGGAAAAAAGAAAAATAAATAGCAATTTTGTATGTTCAATAAATCCAATTTTAACCTAAGATATCAGTCCTATATTGGATCGGATCATTGCTAACCCAATTATGCAAATGGCTCTTATCTTGTGGCTTGGAAGAAAAATTTCTTCGTAGAGGAAGATATAATATTTTTGTTCCCATAGAAAATTTAGGAATTTTAATTGATTTTGATTTAAAAAAATGGTTTGAATAGTTTAACGAAATTTTTGAAACATCATTTGAATTGAGTTTAAATTTTGGATTTTATTACTTTTTTAAAATTGAGATATGACTTGAATATTGAGGAAAAATTAGGTGATAAATATCGAATTTTATTAGATAAAAAGTAAATTTTAAATGTCAAATCAACATTTTTTTTTTATAATTTTAGAGTTTAGTGAATCATTTAAACCTTAATTTCAGCCTCCAAAATTTCACTTTTCATCTATATATAAGATTTTTCCACATTCCTTAAGACTGAAATTTAAGGTCCATCTATAATGATCTTTTCCCTTTGCTTGCCTATTTTTAAGCTCATTTTTTGTTTTTGGCATATATACTCAGATTTTGTGTTTTTTCTACTTATCTAGACTCAAAATTAATCTCAAATATAATCAAAATTTGAAATGTATTTTTTTTTTTTTAGTTTGCATCTTATATAGTACTACAAACTGAATTGTGTCACACTATTCATAAAATAAGTCCAATATATAGTTAAATTTGTGATTACGTAATATTTTGCTTAATCATCTACGACATATATGTTTCTATAAAACAAAAATAAAAAATAAAAATACAACATATATGTGATTGAATTGATAATTTAGAACTATTCGTTTAGACAAGGGACCAAACCTGGCTAACTTATTTCTTTTCCTTTTTATAATTTTGGCTAACATTATTAAATTTATTATTTGAAGGCCAACAACTTTATTTCATACAATTTTCATGCTCCTTAATTTATGAATGCAAACCAATTGTAGAAGTAGTATTTCTTTTTGTTCCACTTCTCTTTCAACCAATGATGTGTGTTTACACATTTGGGGATACTTCACTATATAAGGTCTCCAAGTCATAGTGCCATACCATTCAGATTAATCCACTTATTTGTTTGATCTTCTTTCAAGAAAATGGTTTCACAAAAATGGCCTTGTATTCCATTGATTGCATTGCTAAGCTTAGCAATGTGCAGCGCCCACAAGGTTAAACCTTTGGGCTTTGCCACCCTTGATGGAGGTGTGGCGGGTTTTGGTGGTTCTAGTCGTGGCATCGCCCACAAAGTTAAACCTTCGACTTTTGCCACCACGGGTGCAGATAGCACCAGTGAGTCGAAACTAGGTGTCTTGGATGACACTACTGGCAACTCTGATATTGCATGGAACGGTCGTACTCGTGGAGTTGTGCCAGATTTTGGTCGTCTTGGACGTGTAAGCGCTCACAAGGTTAACCCTATGACATTTGCCACCCGTGAGGCAGATAGGACCAGTGAGCCGAAACTAGGTGCCATAGATGAGACTACCGACGACTCTAATATTGCATGGAGTGATCATACTCTTATAGGTTGGCGCCCAACTGATGGTTTTCGTCGAAACGTTCACAAGGTTAAACCTTCAACACAAGATGGCACTACCGACGACTCTAGTATTGCACGAAATGATCATACTCTTATAGGTTGGCGCCCAACTGATGGTTTCGGTCGAATTCGTCCACAAGGTTAAACCTTCTGCCCAGAGGCGTAGCTAGGGGTGCATATGTGGACAATCGCACCCCCCAAACTCCAACAACTTTACTTAGTCTTCCCCTACTCTCACTTTCTCAAGCCCAACTACAAACATATTAAGAAATAAAGGAAATCTAATGTAATTGATAAATTAAGTACATCCTATATCAATATATCAATTTTATGCACTATGTTTTACAATATTTGCACAAAATAATTAATTCGTCCAATTAATTAATCAAAATCACACTAGAAGAAGAAAAATACCATTCCAATATGAGTCACCAATAAAATAATTTATGTTCATATTTCAGTTAGATTTTAGAAAAAACTTCCAACCACTTTTTCTTTAATTATTAAATTATGTTACAATGTAAATCCAACACAAATGGGTCTTCAATTTTAATTTATTAACAAATATCTGGTTGATTAAGATAATTAAGCTATCCTAAAATCTGAATCAGTTGGACCTTTTTGAACTTAATATCCAAATAACAATGTTGCTGGACATCTTTATATAAGATTTTTCCCACATTCCTTAAGACTCAAATTTGAGGTCCATTAGTCCATAGTGCTAACAATTGGTAACATTCGCTTGAATGATCTTTTCCCTTTGCTTGTCTATTTTTAAGCTCATTTTTGGTTTTTGGTATATGTACTCAGATTTTATGTTTTTTCTACTTTATCTAGACTCAAAATTAATCTCAAATATATGATCAAATAAACTATCATATTTTTTTTTAGTTTTGCGTTTTATATGATATTATCAAATTACTATTAAAATAAAGTAGTTATATTATTTATTATAAAATTATAAAATTTAGTTGACTTGACTAGTCAATTGTAGCCATGAGGAAAAAATAATGAGACGGAGGTAGTATTTCATTTTCTAAACATTGTTGTTATAATGAAATATTGAAATATTTGATTGACAAGTGTTATTTATTTATTTCTTTTATTTTATTTATTTCTTTCTTTCATGAGACATTTGTCAATTATCAGAGGTTGCAGACCGCTACACTGCACCCTAGCCTCAAACCGACATGTAATAACTACTAATAACATCCATTTATTTCAGTTATATCTTATCAGGGCATTAAATCAAAATCAATTTAATGCATTAAAAACACAAATTATAATTAGAAGCATATACAAAATACCAAAAAAAAAAAAGAGAAATCTTGTACAAAACAGACTATATATAATAAATCAATATGAAAGGCCGTGAGAGCATTGGGATTTTTTTTAACTACCGTGTAATGCTGATAATGATAATTATATCGGGAATTAATATGGTGTCGGATTGCCAATTAATTGAAGGGATTTTCAGTGAATTCTGCACCGCCAAATGCAAAATTATGTTCTTGAAAAGGCCCTCTCTTGCTTGGCGTTGCAGGAAGGAATTATGTAAAGACAATTCTACTTTCTAATTATTATTATTAATAGAAGATGGAAAAATGCTCTATATATCTTGTTATACTTAATATCTCTTTAATTAATTTAGATTATATACGTGTTCAAAGATTATTCCTTTAATTTGTCGTTTCATATCATAAAACACACTATGAAATTAATATATAAATTTTGAGCATCTCTCTGTTTATTTCAATGGTGTCTTTAACATTATTTATCAAACTAACTATTAAAACAAGTACAACCATTTGATTGAATAAAACTAATTCAAAATTAGAATTCAATTATACGATGACTTATACTTCTATTTTTTGTCCACATATTCAATAAATTGAAACTACTATGTAATTGAATGACATACTGGATTGTTACATGATTATATATTTGAGACAACTCTAGTATGTTGGGATTCTTACGGGAAAATGAAATGCAGCGAAAATATAAATTTTTTATGCTCCAATTGGAAATCTTGTTAGGATACAATTCGATATATATTTAAACTAATATTAAACAAGTATAATAATCGCTAGATTAAGTTATACCTGCTTCCTAGCACTTCCGAGCCAAACGCTGATGTGTAGGAAATTATCGAAAACGCAAACTCGAGCTCTTTCAATTTTCATATTCAGTCTCAAGTTTTTACTTAGCGCTCCACGTGTTAAGCCTCTACGGTTTAGTATACCATATACATACGAAAACATTGAGATCTCTGATTGACTAGAACACAAAAGAGATCAAGATACAAAACTCGAGAAGAAAAGACAGAAGTCGATCGACGTTTGTCAGGGTAGGGGCGACGGCTAGGGCATAGGAAAGAGAGAGTTTTTATTTTCTTGCTTTTGTGGAGTAATACAAAGTGTGTACTTTGTATGTTCTCATGCTTTATAATTACTTTGTATGTTTCGAAATAAATTTGTTAAATATATTTCTAAACTATTTTTGTTTTTTACATCAATTAAAGTTATCAACTTTAAAGAGATTTTAAAAAAAATAAAAAAAGAAGCTATTTAATTTGATGCACAACCATTAGAATATAATATTTAACTAAATCTCGTCCCCCTTAATCTTGAATCCTGGCTCCATTACCTTTGCTTCTGCCTTAGCCACCCCATAGGCCCAAAATCTAGATGGCCAATCTTGTAGAAATACCCAACTATATAGGTATATATATATTGAAAAAACTTATGCTTTGGCTTTCTTTGTTTCTCTCCCTTAATATTGATTATGCTCTATGCAATAATGCAATTAAAAAACTCGTTTGAACTCGAATCATTTTATCGAATCAAACAAGTTTAAAAATTTTTTTTTAACTGTTATTGTTAGATTTTATGGGTATTAACCCAATTGGATTGAGCCCAATTGGAATTAAGCCCACAAAATGAGAAATGAATGAAGCTTAGAAGAATGGAAAATGCATTCATCCCACATGGAGGAAAGTAAGAAGTTTTTTGTCATTTATAATACAAAAAATTGTATAAGGGTAGGGCCCCTTGGGGGTACCAAGTTTTATGAGGGGAGAAGACGTAGATGACAATGGTTTCCCACACGCGCGAGCGCCGCCGCCGCCGCCGACCGACTCGACTCGGCACGGTCGGGTTCGGATTTGGATTGGACTTGGCCTCAACATAACATTATTCTTTTTGGACAAAATTTAATTAATTTTTTTAGCCCATAATTAAAAGGCCCAATTTCTAAAATCCATATAAAAATCAGATCCGCGTAGATCCGGTTGACCCGAACAAGATCCGCGTAGTTGACCCGTCTCTGAAAAGATCCGCGCGCTTATTTTGAATTGTGGCAACGGTTCGGTTTGAATCGAACCGATTCGCACCCATTCGGACCGAACCATCTCTACTGGTTTAATCCGAATGGTCATGTCCCTCCAGAAACACCCCTTCTGCAGCTATAAATAGGAGGAGAATCTGGCCAATTCTCTCATCCCGTTTTCTAGCAATCAAAGCAGAATCCTATCCTCCTCTCTCTATATTCTTCTTTTCTTCTTCTCTTTTCAAGTATTTTATTTGTTAAAGTTCGCTGTGGACTTGTTCTTAGTGCAAAGAAACAAGTATCCGACTGTTGAATCTTGGGAGACCACCGGGACGAACTGTTGCACCTTTGACAGCCCAGAAATATTGTCTTAAGGATATTGCATTTGCAAGCCTCGGTCGATTTACGGTTCAAAATTATTTCAGTAAGTACGCTGTTATTAAATTCTGATTTTGTTTGTTCTGCGAGAATAAACTATACTAAGGTTTATAATTAGAGTAAATTATAAATAATTATTCTGTTGGAATAATTTACTATAGTTTTATAATATAAAGTATTTCATAATATTTTATAATCTACTATAGTACTTAGAAATATAAAATATTCTATAGTATTTTATATACACAGATTGTTTTAAACATATTTAACAACAATCTTAAGACAATAAATTTAATCTGTTTAATTCATCTGTGTAGATGGCAACAAACACTGAAATAGTTGAAACGCCAAAAGTTGCTGCTCCGCCGGCAATACCACCATTCAAGTTCAAAGGGACTGACTTTGGAACGTGGCAAAATAAGATGTACTTTTACATCACATCCTTGAGCATGGCTAGATTTCTCACCGAGGAGGTACCTAAGCCAAAGGAGGGAGCCAGTCCGGAGGAACTTGAAGAAATGGCACTAGTGTTAAAAGCTTGGAATAACTCGGATTTTATGTGCCGAAACTACATTCTTAGCTATTTGGATGAATCTTTGTACAAGATTTATAGTCAATTTAAGACTAGTAAACTCTTGTGGGAAGGTTTAATCAAAAAGTTTAAGACTGAAGATGCAGGCTACAGAAAATTCGTGGTGGATAAATTCCAATTTTATCGAATGGTTGACAGTAAAACTGTGAATGAGCAAGTCGAAGAACTCCAGAATATGATTCACGACATCTTGGCCGAAGGACATGAACTTTGCGAGTCTTACCTGGTTGCATGTATCATTGGCAAGCTTCTTCCTGGTTGGACGGGGTTCAAGCATCACTTGAGGCACAAGAAATCTGTTGCAAAGTGGAAATTGCAAGATCTCACAGAATATCTGAAAACCGAAGAAAACAATCGGTATACTGACAAAGGCAGCAGTAACTATGTGACTATGCCTCAGCTCGGAGGGGCTAAGGTTCATGTCGTAGAAGGCTCAAAGAAAAGCAAGAAGCGTAAGGCCAATACCTCCAACAAAGGACATAAGGGTAACAAGAAGCGAAAGTTCAATGGAGCTTGCTTCACATGTGGAAAAAATGGACACCTTGCAAAGGACTGTCGTAGCCGTGCTCAGCCAAAGGATGAAGCAAATGTTAGCATCAACCTAGCTCCATCTGACATCGATAACATGCATTTATCTGCAGTTGCTGAAGCATTCCTGACAAGTGAATCCAAAGGCTGGTGGGTGGATACTGGAGCTACCTGTCACATTTGCTCTGACATAAACATGTTCACTTCATACAAGAAGTTTGATCATGAAGAGAAGCTGTACACGGGAAATAATGCTCACTCCGTGGTGGAGGGACAAGGCACAGTGGTTCTCAAATTCACCTCAGGAAAATATGTTACTCTAAATGAAGTTCTTCACGTCCCAGACATTAGGAAGAATTTAATTTCTGGTTCTGTCCTATCTAAGAAAGGTTTTAGATTAGCCTTTGAGTCAGATAAATTTGTACTGACCAAAGGGGGTATGTATGTAGGCAAAGGATATGTATGTGATGGCCTATTCAAGGCTAATGTAGCCGTTATTGGCAAAAACAACAAATTTATTAATAATAATAATTCTTCTGCATACTTGCTTGAGTCCACTTTACTTTGGCATGATAGATTAGGCCATATTAATTTTAGAAAAATGAAAAAATTAGCAAACTTAGGATTAATTCCTAAATTTGACATTGATAAATCTTATAAGTGTGAAATTTGCATTGAGGCAAAGTTTGCGAAACAACCTTTCCCTTCAGTGGAAAGGAGCTCACAACCATAAGAGCTAATTCACACAGACTTGTGCAATCTCAAGTCAACTCCAACTCGAGGAGGGAAAAAATACTTCATCACATTTATTGATGATTGTACACGTTATTGCTACGTTTACTTATTGAATAAGAAAAAGGAAGCAATAAATGCCTTTGTAAGATACAAGGCTGAAGTAGAAAATCAGTTAAATAAGAAGATAAAAATTCTTAGATCTGATAGAGGTGGTGAATATGAATATCCCTTCGCACAGTTGTGTGCCGACTCGGGGATAATTCACCAAACAACGGCACCATACTCACCTCAATCAAATGGAATAGCCGAAAGGAAAAACCGAACCTTAAGAGACATGATCAATGTATTACTTTTGAATTCGAAATTTCCCTAAGAACTTGTGGGGGGAAGCTCTATTTATGGCTAATCATATATTAAATAGAGTTCCGCACAAGAAAAATGATACCATTCCGTATGAGTTATGGAAAGGTAGACAACCAAGTTATAAATACCTCAAAGTGTGGGGGTGCTTGGCAAAAGTAGCTGTACCAAAACCTATGAAAGAAAAGGTTGGACCAAAAATTGGACCAAAAACCGTGGATTGTTACTATATAGGTCATGCAGAAAATAGTAGCGCTTACAGATTTCTAGTGTTCAAATCTGAAGTAAGCAACATACACGTGAATACTATAATTGAATCACGTGATGCTACATTCTTCGAGAATGTATTTCCACATAAGAAAAACTCGGATGTTACTTCTCATAAAAGACCATATGAATTAATTTCTAAGGAAGATAATTCTCAAATCAGCAATGAGGTTGTTGATCATTGGTCAAATAAATCAATTTCTAAGGAAAATGATTCTCAAATCAATAAAGAGATTGCTGAAGAATCTGACGAGCCCCGAAGAAACAAGCGAGCTAAAATTGCTAAATCATTCGGACCAGATTTCTTAACTTATATGTTAGAGGATGATCCTAAAACATATACTGAAGCCATGTCTATTCCTGATGCCTCTTATTGGAAAGAGGCAATAGACAGTGAATTACAGTCCATTCTAAGTAATAATACTTGGGAGTTGGCTAATCTTCCTAAGGTAAGTAAGCCAATTGGATGTAAATGGGTATTTAAAAAGAAACTAAAACCCGATGGCTCAATTGATAAATATAAGGCTAGATTAGTAGCCAAAGGTTATAGTCAAAAGGAGGGAATAGATTTCTTTGACACCTATTCACCAGTGACTAGGATAACATCCATTAGAACATTAATAGCTTTAGCAGCTATATATAATCTAGAGATACATCAAATGGATGTTAAAACCGCTTTCCTCAATGGAGAATTGAATGAGGAAATATATATGGAGCAACCTGAGGGTTTTGTTGTTAAAGGCAAAGAGAATAAAGTATGTAAACTTGTTCGATCTCTTTATGGCCTTAAACAAGTTCCTAAACAATGGCACGAAAAATTTGATAGTGTCATGATTAAAAATAGTTTTCAAATCAATGAATGCGACAAGTGTGTCTATATTAAACAATTTGGACAAGCAACTGTCATAATATGTTTATATGTAGACGATATGTTAATACTTGGGACTAATATGGAGGTCATTAAGTCCGCAAAGAAAATATTAACAAAACACTTCGATATGAAAGATCTCGGTGAAGCGGATGTTATTTTGGGAATTAAAATAACAAGATCACCGGATGGGATTAAATTATCTCAGTCACACTATATAGATAAAGTGCTTGAGAGATTTAAAAACTATGGAATTAAGGGAACAAATAACCCATTTATTCCATCTCTTGTTTTACACAAGAATAAAGGTGATAGTGTATCACAAAACGAGTATGCTCGTATCATTGGATGTCTCATGTATATCATGAATTGCACGAGGCCAGACATCGCTTACTCAATCAATAAATTGAGTAGGTACACGGGCAATCCAAGCAAAGAACATTGGAACGCTCTGAAGAGAGTGCTTGGATACCTAAAAAATACATCAAAATATGCATTACACTATGGAAAATATCCAGCTGTCCTTGAGGGATATAGTGATGCAAATTGGATTTCTGATTCAGAGGAATCAAAATCCACAAGCGGATATGTATTTACTCTGGGGGGAGCGCTATTTCTTGGAAATCTTCCAAACAAACCTGTATAGCTCGATCCACTATGGAATCAGAGTTTATAGCTTTGGATAAAGCTGGAAAAGAAGCTGAGTGGCTTCATAACTTTCTGGAAGATATTCCACTATGGCCGAAACCTGTGTCGGCTATATGTATTCATGGTGATAATCAGGCGGCATTACATAGAGCTCATAACTTTATGTATAACGGTAAATCACGACACATTCGTCGTCGACATAATACCGTGAGACATTTACTCTCAAATGGAATAATTTCCATTGACTTTGTGAAATCAAAAGATAACCTCGCGGATCCGTTTACTAAAGGTTTATCTGGTGAGAGAGTAGAATGTGCGTCGAGGGGAATGGGCTTAAAAGCCTAAAATATAACTAAGTTACCTTGTACGGAAACCTAACTTGGCGACTGGAGATCCCACGGACCAGGTTCAATAGGACAACCAGTCTTGGTTAACTTAAAAAGTGGAGCACTTTAGAGTCCAACTCTAGCTCATTCCTATGATGCAAAAAGTGCAACCTACAGCGTTTGATTAGGTTAAGCTTATGCTTTTAATGACGTTTATATCTTGTCAAGAACAAGTGGAGTATAGTAGGATACTCTTAATAGATGCGGTCACCTATGTAAGTGTGAGCTGGGTCGGCTCGTTGAGAATTCTTATAAGGCGGGAATCCTCTAAAGCACTCGCAGAACCCAAGAATGTTCAGGGCCAAAACGAACACAACCGAGAACTCTTAACAAATCGGTCTAGTGCTGTGTTAAGTTTATTGTTTTGGTTTACATAAACAGCCGACAGTTCAAGATGAAATATTTCACTGATTGGCTAAGTAAATCCGATAAACTCTAACTAGGGAAGGTTCAAGATGGAATATTTCACCTATCTCGATGTAGTACTATTCCTAATAGATATTTGACTTTGATATGTCCCATGTGACGAGATATGAAGAATAATTTCATTCATATGTGGGGGATTGTTAGATTTTATGGGTATTAACCCAATTGGATTGAGCCCAATTGGAATTAAGCCCACAAAATGAGAAATGAATGAAGCTTAGAAGAATGGAAAATGCATTCATCCCACATGGAGGAAAGTAAGAAGTTTTTTGTCATTTATAATACAAAAAATTGTATAAGGGTAGGGCCCCTTGGGGGTACCAAGTTTTATGAGGGGAGAATACGTAGATGACAATGGTTTCCCACACGCGCGCGCGCCGCCGTCCGTCCGACCGACCGACTCGACTCGGCACGGCACGGCACGGTCCGGTCGGGTTCGGGTTTGGATTTGGATTTGGATTGAGATTGGGCTTGGGCCTCAACATAACATTATTCTTTTTGGACAAAATTTAATTAATTTTTTTAGCCCATAATTAAAAGGCCCAATTTCTAAAATCCATATAAAAAATCAGATCCGCGTAGATCCGGTTGACCCGAACAAGATCCGCGTAGTTGACCCGTCTCTGAAAAGATCCGCGCGCTTATTTTGAATTGTGGCAACGGTTCGGTTTGAATCGAACCGATTCGCACCCATTCGGACCGAACCATCTCTACTGGTTTAATCCGAATGGTCATGTCCCTCCAGAAACACCCCTTTTGCAGCTATAAATAGGAGAAGAATCTGGCCAATTCTCTCATCCCGTTTTCTAGCAATCAAAGCAGAATCCTATCCTCCTCTCTCTATATTCTTCTTTTCTTCTTCTCTTTTCAAGTATTTTATTTGTTAAAGTTCGCTGTGGACTTGTTCTTAGTGCAAAGAAACAAGTATCCGACCGTTGAATCTTGGGAGACCACTGGGACGAACTGTTGCACCTTTGACAGCCCAGAAATATTGTCTTAAGGATATTGCATTTGCAAGCCTCGGTCGATTTACGGTTCAGAATTATTTCAGTAAGTACGCTGTTATTAAATTCTGATTTTGTTTGTACTGCGAGAATAAACTATACTAAGGTTTATAATTAGAGTTAATTATAAATAATTATTCTGTTGGAATAATTTACTATAGTTTTATAATATAAAGTATTTCATAATATTTTATAATCTACTATAGTACTTAGAAATATAAAATATTCTATAGTATTTTATATACACAGATTGTTTTAAACATATTTAACAACAGTTAAAACTAGGTTTAAGCTCAATTAGAAAAATTGAATTGATAAAATATTTATAACTAGGTTTAAGCTCAATTAGATAAATTGAAAATTGATAAAATATTTATAAAATACAAAACTACTTGATACTTAACGCGAGCTCATTTGTTACAAGATCGTACAATTTCAGTTCATTATCAATCAAATCAGGAGAGAATTGCATTTTTGGTACACAGCTATAGGCCAATTCCCACTTTTGGTACACAGCTTTATGTGTCAAACACATTTGGTACACCTCTTTAACAAAGTTCGACACATTAGGTACAACCGTTAAATAAATTGCAAAATCACCGTTAATTCCGTTAGTTCGACACATTTGGTACACCTCTTTTACAAAATTGACATGTGCACGACACATGGCTGCCCAAAAAAAAATTAAACTTGATAAACTTTTATAAAAATTATCATATCATATTTATATAATGATAAAAAAATATGTATTTATTATTTATATGACATGTAAAATATAATAAACTATATAATGTAATTTATAGTTTAATACTGGAAGAAGAATAAAATATAATAAACAAGTTTATCAAGTTTCAATTTTTAAAAATTATTTATAAAAATAGTTTATTATTTTTTATAGTTTATTATTTATAAAAATTATTAAAAAATATGTCTTTATTATTTATATGAAATGTAAAATATAATAAACTATATAATGTCATTTATAGTTTAATTTTGAAAGAAGAATAAAATATAATAAAAAAGTTTATCAAGTTTCAATTTTTAAAAATTATTTATAAAAATAGTTTATTATTTATAAAAATTATTAAAAAAATATGTATTTATTATTTATATGACATGTAAAATATAATAAACTATATAATGTCATTTATAGTTTAATATTGCAAGAAGAATAAAATATAATAAACAAGTTACTTTAATTTATCATATTTATAAAAATTATTAAAAAATATGTATTTATTATTTATATGACATGTAAAATATAATAAACTATAATGTCATTTATAGTTTAATATTGGAAGAAGAATATAATAAACAAGTTTATCAAGTTTCAATTTTTAAAAATTATTTATAAAAATAGTTTATTCTTTCTTATAGTTTATTATTTATAAAAATTATTAAAAAATATGTCTTTATTATTTATATGACATGTAAAATATAATAAACTATATAATGTCATTTATAGTTTAATTTTGAAAGAAGAATAAAATATAATAAAAAAGTTTATCAAGTTTCAATTTTTAAAAATTATTTATAAAAATAGTTTATTATTTATAAAAATTATTAAAAAAATATGTATTTATTATTTATATGACATGTAAAATATAATAAACTATATAATGTCATTTATAGTTTAATATTGCAAGAATAATAAAATATAATAAACAAGTTACTTTAATTTATCATATTTATAAAAATTATTAAAAAATATGTATTTATTATTTATATGACATGTAAAATATAATAAACTATAATGTCATTTATAGTTTAATATTGGAAGAAGAATAAAATATAATAAAAAAATTTATCAAGTTTCAATTTTTTTTTTTTTTTTTTTTTTTGGGCAGCCATGTGCCGCGCACATGTCAATTTAGTAAAAGAGGTGTACCAAATGTGTCGAACTAACGGAATTAACGGTGATTTTGCAATTTATTTAACGGTTGTACCAAATGTGTCGAACTTTGTTAAAGAGGTGTACCAAATGTGTTGGATACATAAAGCTGTGTACCAAAAGTGGGAATTGACCTAAAGTTGTGTACCAAAAATGCAATTCTCTCATCAAATCAGTCTCAAACACAATTTCAAGCTCGATATAATATTCAAGCCAAGCTCATAGATTCTACATTTTAAGGAATTCGAAAGTTGAAGACGAGCAGCAGAAGGTCATCCAAGTAAAACCAGGTCGAGTGTTTGATTCTGGTTTCGAGTTCCGCCTTAGATTTCACCTCCTTCTATTGGAGCAAGTAAGCAGCAACAAACTCAACGAACGATCTGCCATTGAAGTCCTTATCTCAAGTTTTGTAAATTGGGAATTAGGGATTTAAAGTTTATTTAATGTTATATGTTTTATTATTTATAAGTTGTTTACTGCTTTCACGCTTCTTTTATTAGTCAAGTTAGTTTAGCACTTTTATGTATAGGCACCGACTTTAGTTTGTATAAATAGGTTCGATCCTTGTATTGTACATACAATTTTTCAGTTTTACAGAAATAAGAATTACACTTTTCTTCTTTGTTTTTTCTTCCAGAATTCAATATTCTAATCTCACAATTCTCATTCCGAATTATGAAACTAAAGGTTTCTAACATGGTATCAGTTGTATTCTGATTACGTTTCCGCATTAATTCATTGAGTTTCATCTCAAATTCATTCAATTTTTTCCTCTGTTCTTGAGGTTTTTCTCACAGTTGAGGTTTTGCCTTCACTTTTTCTTCCTTCTTTCTTGAAGTTCTGTCTTCAAGATCATATATTTCTCTTTGACGTTTTTATCTTCTCATCATCATCATGTCTGAAACTACTCCTACCGTTACTGCATCCAATTCTGGAAATTCACGATCAAGATTACCCATGGAAGATCCAAGCAGTCCATTCTTCATCCACCCTTCTGATGGTCCTGGCCTCCTCTTGGTCCAAAACAAACTTACTGCTGATAATTACACAATTTGGGCACGCTCCATGTCTTTATCCCTGAGTGTCAAACGGAAAATTGGGTTTATTAATGGTACTCTAACTGATCCAGGTATATCTGATCTTACTCTTCAAGATGCATGGGCAAGAAACAACGATATTGTTGTTTCTTGGATCTTAAATGTTGTTTCTTCTTAAATACATTCTAGTATTCTTTATACAAATAATGCAAAGGATATATGGGATGATTTAAAAACAAGATTCCAACAAGGCAATGGGCCGAGGGTTTTTCAGTTAAGAAGGGAGATTGCAACTCTACAACAAGATAATCAAATTGTTAATGTTTACTTTACTAGACTGAAATCCCTATGGGATGAGTTACAGAATTATAGGCCAGCAATGGTTTCATGCCCTTCCAATTGTGGCAATGCTCAGAAAATTTGTGAAAACCATCAAGAAGAGTATGTTATGTCCTTTTTAATGGGGCTGAATTCTTCTTTTGACAACTTAAAAGACCAGATTCTAATTATGGATCCCCTCCCACCTATGAGTAGGGTCTTCTCTCTTGCCACACAGGCAGAAGGACAAAAACAAATAGGACAAAGATCCAACAATGATCTCTCCAATTCTCTTGCCTTTACTACAAAATCTTTCAATCAACAGAACCAACAAAAACGTCCATACAACCAATTCAAACAACAACCATTTAACAACCAAACCAATCCCCCCAATACCCCTACTTTTAATCCTTCTTTTAAAAAGAAAGATAAACCTATTTGTAGTCACTGTAATATTCCAGGCCACATGGTTACCCTATTGGTTATCAACCCAAACCCAAACAGAATTCCTATCCTTCTCAAAATCCTGTTAATCAGGTCTTTGATGAATCTTTGGGTAACCAAAACACTGGTTCCTATCCTGCTCATGATATTCACTCTAATTCTTCCATGATGCATCCTATGGCCTCACTACTTCAAAGTCTTAATGCTGACCAATGTCAACAACTAATGAGCTTATTTTCAAATCAACTGTCTCTCACATCTCAACAGTCTGATTCTCAGAATTCTGATCAAGCTCATGTCTCTTGTGTATCAGGTATCTGTTCTAATGCACATACTCTTGATTTTAAATTCTTCTTTAATAATTGGATTTTGGATTCAGGAGCATCCAAACATATTTGCAATAATAAATCATTGTTTTAATCTATTTTTCCTATTACTAATGCTAAAGTTACTCTCCCTGATAATTCCAGTTATGCTGTATCTGAAATAGGTTCTATCACTCTTAATCCTAGTTTCACACTTCATAATGTTTTCTACATTCCAGACTTCAAGTTTAATTTGATCTCTGTTAGTGAGATACTAAAATCTACAGACTTTGTTATTAATTTCACATCCACATCCTTTCTCATCCAGGACAAACAAGAGAGGATGATTGGAATGGGTAGGATGCAACAAGGACTATACATTTTGGACTTACATTCTCCTATTACCAGTTTTCATGCTCACTACAATAAAGTTTCATCTACCATCTGGCATAAAAGACTAGGACATCTACCTTACAAGTCTATTGCTGGATTAAAGAGGATTTAGGTCTACCTAATTCAAGTAGTTGTAATAATTCTCCATGTACTATTTGCCCTTTGGCTAAACAGAAGAGATTACCTTTTCCTACTTCTACTACTACATCTAGTTCTATTTTTGAATTAATTCATTGTGACTTATGGGGCCCTTTTCATACTATTTCTCACAGTGGTTTTAGATACTTTGCTACACTGGTGGATAATTTTTCTAGGTTCACATGGATTTGCTTTCTTACACAAAAATCTGATGTTATCCAATTTATTCCTAGTTTCATTTCCATGGTAAAAAATCAGTTTAATTGCAATATTAAAACATTTAGAAGTGACAATGCTCCTTAACTTAGTTTCACTAATTTGTTTCAAGACCTTGGTATAATCCATCAGTATTCCTGTGTTGAGACACCTCAACAAAATTCTATTGTTGAAAGAAAGCACCAACATCTACTTAATGTTGCTAGGGCTTTATTTTTTTAATCTAAAGTTCCTATTACTCTTTGGTGTGAATGTTTATCTACTGCTGCCTATCTTATTAATAGAATTCCTTCTAAAAATCTGGACTTTCAGTCTCCTTATCAAAAACTTTTTCAGAAAAATGTTGATTATCAAAGTTTTAAAACTTTTGGGTGTTTAGCTTTTGCCTCAACCTTACAAAAGGGCAAAACTAAGTTTGAACCTAGGGCCAGAGCCTGTGTTTTTATTGGATATCCTTTTGGAATAAAAGGCTACAAATTATTAGATATTCAAACTAATGACATTTTTATATCTAGGGATGTAGTTTTTCATGAAGATATATTTCCTTTCCATACAAATTCTCATAACAGTTCTGAACATGTATCTTCTAACACAAATTTATTTCCTTTTCCAAAATTATGTTGAGTATTCTGATCCATTTACTTATTTTTCACCTTCTTCTGAACATAATGATCCTGACTACATACCTTCTCCTGATCACAGTCTTGATCTTACAGAACATAGTATCAATACTGATAATTCAAGTCCTAATAATCCTACTGATATCTCTTTAAGAAGATCTACTAGGATCAGTAAGATTCCTACCTATCTTTCTGACTATCATTGTAGTTTATTACATAATATTGACATGACCAAATCTGATACTAAGTATCCATTATGTAACTTTGTTACATATGATAAATTATCACCAAACCATAGATCTTTTGTTTTAAATATATCATCTGAAATGGAACCTGATTATTATTTTCAAGCTGTTGGTCATCAACACTGGAGAGATGCAATGGCATCTGAAATTAAAGCTTTAGAAGAAACTCAAACATGGAAAATTGTTCATTTACCCCCTGTCAAATCTTCTATTGGTTGTAGGTGGGTTTATAAAATATAAAGAAAACCTGATGAGTCAGTGGATATGTATAAGGCTAGATTGGTGGCTAAGGGTTACACACAAAGGGAAGGCATAGATTTTTATGATACCTTCTCACCTGTAGCTAAACTAGTTACTGTCAAAATTGTTTTAGCTGTAGCAGCTTCTAAAAATTGGGGTCTTTATCAATTGGATATTAATAATGCTTTTCTTTATGGTGATCTAGATGAAGAAATTTATATGGATTTACCTTTAGGGTTTCAAAAGACTACTGAATCAATTAAACTTGTTTGTAAATTACAAAAATCTTTGTATGGTTTAAAACAAGCATCCAGGCAATGGAATGCTAAGTTTACTAGTTCTTTGCTTGAGTTTGGATTTGAACAATCCAAATCTGACTACTCATTATTTACTATTGGAAAAAATGATTCTTTTATAGCCTTGCTTTTATATGTTGATGATATTGTTATAACAGGGCCAAATGTTCATCTTATTTCTACATTGAAAAGTTTCTTACAGGGTAAATTTAAACTTAAAGACTTGGGGTATTTAAAATATTTTTTGGGCTTAGAAATAGCTAGATTTTCTAAAGGTATTTGTTTGAATCAAAGGCAATATGCCTTGCAAATTTTAGATGAAACAGGTTATTTGGGTTCCAAACCATTATGTCTTCCTATGGATCCAAATCTGAAACTTAGTTCAGAGGATGGTGATCTTTTGGAGGATAATACTACATACAGAAGATTAATTGGAAGGTTGTTGTATTTAACAATAACCAGACCTGATATAACATATGCAGTTCACAAACTAAGTAAGTTTGTGTCCCAGCCAAGGGTTCCTCATATGCAAGCAGTTCATCATATCTAAGATATGTGAAGTCTAATCCAGGTAAGGGTTTATTTTATTCATCTAATTCATCTCTAACTATTAAGTCTTATGCTGATGCAGATTGGGCATCATGCAAAGATACAAGAAGATCAACTACAGGGTTCTGTATGTTCTTAGGAGACTCACTTATATCTTGGAAATCAAAGAAACAACCTACAGTTTCTAAATCTTCGGCTGAATCAGAATATAGGGCTTTGGCCAGTGCATCTAGTGAAATTATTTGGATTCAACAAATCTTATTGGATTTACAGTGTCCTATTTCATCACCTACAGTCCTATTTTGTGATAATCAGTCTGCCATACATATTGCTACAAAACCTATATTTCATGAGAGAACTAAGCACATTGAAATCGATTGTCATTTCATAAGGGAGCTAATCAATTGCAAGAAAATAAAATTAATGCCAATTTCTACAGAAAATCAGCTAGAAGATGTCTTTACAAAAGCTTTAGCTTTACCTCGTTTTTCTGCTTTGTTGTCCAAGATGGCTTTGCTCGATCTACATGCTCCATCTTGAGGGGGGAGTATTGGAGCAAGTAAGCAGCAGCAAACTCAACCAACGATCTGCCATTGAAGTCCTTATCTCAAGTTTTGAAAATTGGGAATTAGGGATTTAAAGTTTATTTAATGTTATATGTTTTACTATTTATAAGTTGTTTACTGCTTTCACGCTTCTTTTATTAGTCAAGTTAGTTTAGCACTTTTATGTATAGGCACCGACTTTAGTTTGTATAAATAGGTTCGATCCTTGTATTGTACATACAATTTTTCAGTTTTACAGAAATAAGAATTACACTTTTCTTCTCTGTTTTTTCTTCCAGAATTCAATATTCTAATCTCACGATTCTCATTCCAAATTATGAAACTGAAGGTTTCTAACACCTTCACTGCTCCGCCACCGGCCGCCATTCTTTCTGCGTAATAATTTCAGTTCACCGGGAGAAAGAGGAAGTCCAAAATGAATTTTGTAATGTGGCACTGTGTTTTATGAAGAAATCGTATTGTCCTTCTTTGTAATCGCTTTTCTCGAAATCAAAGGCGGTGTTCTGCGACTTTGTATTTTAGAAACGACTTAGACAACAGACCTTTTTTATCTTTTACTTGGAAGCATAGATCAAAATTTCCATTTTTTCGTCGAAAATATTGAAAAGTTTTCGTTTTTGAATCAAGCGAAATGAAGATAAAATGTAATTCCGAAATTATTTGTTTGGCTTAAACTCTGTTATTTTTCTAAATTTAGTAACTATTTTTACAATTTTTCCCTAGTGTCGTTTCCGAAATATTTTCGAAAAGTCTCGAAAAGTTTCTAATATTTGGCTGATCGAAATATACACTCGAAACGAAATTTTAATCCATGCTTCGAAGTCGGAATAATAAAAGTTAGGGTGAGTTTGGCCCAGCGATTGGAGCTCTTAAAATACTTTTACATCTCTATTGTGATTTTTGAAGTGTTTGGCCCCGATTATAAAAATTACTTATGTTCAATCGTGATTTTCATGGTGTTTGGCCCCCAAGATCATAATCACTTTTGGGATCCTCAGAAGCAAAAAATCAACTTATTTTAGAAGCAACTAAAGTGTTACTTTTACAAAAGCTATTCTACAAAAGCAATTATTCCATAATTAATTATTATCATAATCAATTATTACCAAAATCAATTTTAGTAAAATTAATTATCCTATAATTGCTTTTCGAATCGCTAGGCCAAACTCACCCTTAGATAAAGATAAGTTTGATTCCAAAAGCGCCTACATAAAATACACAAAATTACTACTTTGGAATAAACTTTTTAATATGGATTTTTATTTTCATACATTCCGTTAGGTTAACTGAAATAAGAATATGGAATAGATATTTCTACTTCAAATTTCTTCATAATCTCTACTGTTGGTCCCAAGTGGTCAGAAGAGGTTTAGAGGGGGGGGGGGGGTGAATAAACCTCTTTAAAAATTTCTTTCAATTTTAACTTTAAAACTTTACTCTTACTGAACAGACTAAGCTGATCAGATTAGTAAGTTACAATTCTGTTCGCGAACAAATCTTTGAACAGTCTTGTTGACCACTCGTCTGATAGTTACTTAGCTGATTTTGCAGAAATCAGTTTTAATACTTAGAGTACTTGCAGCGGATTTATAAAGTGTTTTTCACAAGTATTCTTAGCAGTTTGAAAAATGTTTCCCCAGTTTTATAAACTCCTTTTAATTCTTTTTCAAACAGTTAACTTAATGTATTTTTATGCAATCAGAAGATATGCAAGTTTAAAAACAATGTAAAAACACAATCAATTTTTATAGTGGTTATATGGATTTGAATATCCTTTAGTCCACTCTTCCAAGTCACTCAGATCTTGGGTTATACTATAATCACAAAGTTTACAGTATACTCTGCTTGCGCCAATCAACAAATGAAACGGCCACAAGTGCGCAGTAAGAAATCACACAGAAATCCTACTTCTCTGAAGTAATATCACTCACTTAGATGGATATCTACTTCTCACAACACTCTTGATTACAAAATCACTCAGAAGATGTATTTTTCTTGATTCTTCAACTCTGCTTTCGTCAACAAATGACTCAGCTGATGAGTGAGCTGTTCTTGAGACTTAAAGAATTTTGCTTCGAAAATTTCTCTCAGAAAGTGTGTTGCTTGCTTCTTCTTCGTCTCTTTCAGCTATTTATACTTGAGGATTGAAAAGTGTCCGTTGAAGAGAGACAGGTTTCAAATTCCTCGAGTACTGGTCCTTAAAATCCGTGAACGGCTCTTTTGCAGTCTGTCCGTACTATGAACAGTACTTTCTGCAGGCAGCATTAAATGCAGCATTAAATGCACTCGGCTGATGCGAAGCATTTCTTCAATCATTTGTCTTTAATAACCTTGTACTTCAGCATTTATTACACCAAGGGGCATTTATTACCATTGGGAACACTTCATGATCTTCTTCACTTGGCTGACGAAAGTACAAGTCTGATGGCGAACTCGGCTGATCTCAAACTTGAACAAATCTGATTTGAGTCGGCTGATCTTCATCAGTCTGATAACTTTGCTTCAGCAGATCAGAAGTCTTGGACCTTGAAACTTTGACTCTTCTGATGTCTTCTTGTACTTAGTCAAAATTCCTTACAAAGGGATCATCAGCTAAGTTACTCCATACTTAGCCAATTTTGAAGTTTTGGAATGCATCAAAACCTCCCTTCTAAATTTGTCTTCAGTGCCTTCATCTTCATCCTTATCCAACATCTACTATTATAAAAGCATGAATATTTCTTAACTTTCTTGTATGGACTAAATTGTCCTTATTTAAGAAGTAAAGTGAAATTTAATTTTATGGCAAATATGTAAATGTCATTGAAGAGATATAATTAGACATGAAGTTTATTATATTTATCTCTTACATAAACTCTTAAAATTTATAAATTCTATCTTGCATCAATTTTTATAAATTTAATCTTCTTCTATTATAAAATAATAGATAAAACAAAATATAAAACACATTATTATTTTAAACAGCCCTTAATATTTCTAAATACCAAAAAAATTAAATGAAATTCTATTAATATCATTATGTTAAAAAAATTAAAATAAATCATATCATACTTATGAAAGAATAAAAATATACTTGTGACTTAGTTAAATACGTAACTTACTTTGACTAAAATATAAGAATATAATTAATATTCAATAGTTCTTAAAAAAATATTAATTCAATAATATCAAGATGTGCATAACCTTGAATTTATGAAATTCTTTTTGTGAAAATGGATGAAATAGGTGAAAAATGTGAAATCAGTGAAGTTTGTTGAACCGATAAAATAAATCCATGAAATCATTGAAAACATATGAAATCGATGAAAATTTAGGTGAAATTGGTGAACATTACACTGACAAAGTTGGTGAAAGCATGGGCGAAACCGATAAGAAAGTGCCCCTTAACATCAGTGAAAAAGGGTGCAATCAGTTAAAACTGAATAAATTCGGTAAAAAAAATCTATGAAAACACGTTAAATCAAATGATAGTTTAATTGATAAAAACAAGGTGGAACCGATAGAAAAATAAGTTAAAACGAAAAATAAAATCAAAAGCTTAATTGGCTCTATTTTATGACATAACAAAATTAATTTTAGTCTAATTTATAAAAAATACCATTAAATTAACTAGACACGTACAACGTACGTGCACTTTTTTAGTAAAGGAACACATGTAAAGAGATTTTTTTTATCCAAGTAAAGAGATTAAACCATAAATATTGTTTTTATTTGTTCCGGATCGATTTCAGCTCAAATTAAATAGTTTGATTTGTTATTTTAGTCTTAGTGAAACCATAAATCACATGTTTATATAAAGAAAAGTCACAAATCACATGTTTAATTTGAGTAATTTAGTGTAATATAAGGAAAAGATTTACGTTCGTGTCCATATATTTCCATCTGTATATTTGGTAACTAAATATGTATGTTTAAGAAAATATCGATCATGTCCATAAAAAAGAAAATTGAACCTAAACCACAACCTCAACTTGACCTAACTTCTAAATAATTTTAACCTACCCCCAAAGTTATAAAAGGAAAAAGGAAAATTAAATATATTAGCAGTTTTGTATTTTCATAAATGAAATTTTAATCTGAGAGAGCTTATATCAGTCCTATATTGGATCGAATCATTGCTGACTCAGTTTACTTGATTATGGTTTCAAAAAATAGTTTGAATGGTTTTAGCGAAACTTTTGAAAGGTCATTTGAATTGGGTCTGAATGTTGAATTTTGTGATTTTTTGAAAATTAAGTTTCGATGGAAAAAATATGTGACAAATGTCTGATTTTATTATAAAAGAAGTATGTCGTAGAAGTCAAATCAATTTTTTTTAGAGTTCATTATAGTTCCAACAATTGTTAACATTCGATTTAATGATCTTTTCCCTTTGCTTGTCTATTTCTAAGCTCATTTTTGGTATTTGACATATACTAGCATTTATCCCGTGCTATGCACGGAATCACTAAATTCTTGTTTAATAGTTTATAGGTTGATTCTAATAAATATAATGTTCATTTTGTCCGTCATTTGATTAAGTGATGAGCATTTCACCATGAATTTAAATGTCGTTTCGAGCATTTGTTTCGATTAGCTAAATATTGCAAAGTTTTCGGTAATATTTTGAGAACATTATGAAAAAATTGTACTAAATTAAGAAAAATAAGAGAGTTTCATGCAAATAAATAGTTTCGAAATTACACATAATTCCATGTTATGCACAAAGTACGTTGTTTTGGATAAATGTCAATATTTATAAAAGCGATTAATTGATTTAATTGAATATGTAATTCTAATAAGAAACCGTAGTTACTGGAACACCCCCGTAAAAATAGTTAATTGAGTTCGAAATAATTATGATTATAATTAGCAACTTAATTCATCTATATAATGCTCAAAAAACAAAGTTCAGTATAGATAAAAAATGTAAAGCTTAAACTTAAAGAATTATGAAAAATATTGACTAAATAGAAAATTTATGTATTTTGGTGGGAATGAGTTGATATCAATATTTATAAAAGCGATTAATTGATTTAATTGAATATGTAATTCTAATAAGAAACCGTAGTTACTGGAACACCCCCGTAAAAATAGTTAATTGAGTTCGAAATAATTATGATTATAATTAGCAACTTAATTCATCTATATAATGCTCAAAAAACAAAGTTCAGTATAGATAAAAAATGTAAAGCTTAAACTTAAAGAATTATGAAAAATATTGACTAAATAGAAAATTTATGTATTTTGGTGGGAATAAAATCTTGGTTAGACAAAAGTTTTCTTTTATCAACTATGTAATTTATAGAATCATAGTTAAATTGATGAAAATTTATTGGTAGTTAAGAAAAATATTACATAAAGTTAAATCTACTACAAAGTATTGTAAATAGATAGAATTTAATTCATTTAAGTCTAACCTAATACTAAAAATATTTATTATCAAGTTTGACATAGATTAAGGATAAATAACTATCAACCATATATTATTAGGCAGTGTTACATAGATTAAGGACAACTATCAAATAAGTATAACAAATTTGGAAAAATTGCAAAAATATATAATGCATCAACCTCAGTCCTGTTTGATATTGTTCTCGCACTCGATCTTCTTCTTGCTATTATTTTTGTTTTATGAAAGATAGACATTACAAACTTAAAACAAAAATAAAAGTTAAAAGTTAACCTAGTGTGATTATTAGTTGAAGGAACTATATTACTAAAAAAAATGTGATATTATACCTAATTTTTATTGATGTGTGAGTGGCATGTATACGTTCAATCTAACTAAGATTTTTCTTCGTTGTCTTTCTCAAAAATTTTGATGTTTGTTATACATAAACATTCATAAACTGATATAAATATATAAACAAATATCAATTGATAATGACCATTCAAAAAAATTTAAACATTGTAAAATGTAATACAATGTAAAAAGAAAATATGAAAAAAAAAATAGATGCATTCAAACTAAAAAATTAACCTACATTACGCATCCAATACTCCCAATAAAATTATAAGTCAATCATCTTATTTTCAATGGACACAAGCATGCAATCAATATTCTTGAGGTGCATGAACATTTTAGCAGAGAAAAAATTATGAGACATGAGAAGAGAAATAAGTGGGTGCATTGGATTTTTATAGATAAAAAAATGGATGTGTCACAATCTTATATATATATATTGTAAAATCGATTATTTTTGGCAATCTTAACCTATGGTTATAGTCATGTGTAACGGCTTAGTTAATCATGTATAATCAAATATTAAGAACCGTGCTATGCACATAACTATTTTAAGTATATATATAATACAGAATCATCAATATATTTCGAATATGAAAACAAAAACTTAAAAATCTTTTACAAATTTTATTATATATAATACTACATATAATTACTTTCTAAAAAAACCTTCTTATTATAAGATCATATTTTAGAACAATACTTATTATAATACAAATATAAGAAAAAACTAAAAAGAATTTTAATAAAAATAAATAAATATGTAAAACAAATGACCGATCTTCATGAAGTCAAGGACATATATAATTAATTAAAGAAAAAAAAGAAATAATAATAAAAATTATAATTTATAGTAGTAAAGAATGGCAAATTCTTTTAACCGTAAAGTACAAAAAATAAAAAGTTAAAGATCAATAAAAAATAAAATTTTATGAGTTGAATTTTCCATTGCTTCTCTTTTATGGTATACAAATCTCTAGTTAAAAAATTTATACTTGGAGTCAACATTATTCTTCATATGTGTGTTTGTATAGATAGATTTAAAACTATAATGACAAATGCAAAATAGTGGGGGAAAAAAGGAAGAAGAACTTGCGAAAAAAAAATGAAATAATCTAAAATCAATATAAATCAATTTATAATCATATTATATCATAAAATGAAACCCAAAAGAAAGAAGATGAAATTATCTAAAATAAAAATAAATAAATATATAATCTCATAAATCGAAAGATGAACCCCAAAATAAAATCTATAAGAAAAACAATGAAAAATGCAAAATACTAAAACAAAAATTATGAATATATCTAAAATCGAAAGAAATTAATTAAATCAAAAAGCAAAACATAAGGAGATATGATAAAATTTCAAAACATGAATGACAAATGCATATATTACAAAAAAGATTAAAATTCAGTTGGAAAAGGAATAATATAAGATCAAATAAAATATCTATCATCAATTACGTCAAAACGCAAAAAAAAAAAATAGTGAAATATGAATAATAAAAACTAAAATATGGGTATGTCTAAAATTCATCTATAAATAAAAATAAAGTACAATGATATATAAATAAAATAAAGTGTGAAAATTTCTTAAAAAACAAATGATTATACCTCAAAATCACAAGATCTCGTACTATTTTATTTGTTCTCCGCATGCCACAACAATCTGCACAAATATATATATACATCAAATTAAAACAAATTAAGAGAAAATCATCAAAAAATACTGTTAGCAAAACAAAAGAAACAATTAGCATGAAGAATGCGAATAATATTTAAATTAACAATGTGTAAAAATAAAAATTAAAAAAAATGACTAAAAGTAAGGACATCAATGGAGTAACAATAAGAAAATATTAAGTTTGAAGTTTAGGGAAATGGGAAAAGCAAAATATGCAAAATGCACAAAGAAATGTGAGTACTTATATACAGTACCTTTTCCTTTTCCAATCCTCTTAAATGTGCCATTTATTTAGGAATAATTTGCATTAAATTTCCTTATTTTAATGCAAAATATTAGGAATTAATTAGATTTATCAGTTATACTATTAGATAACTATAGACAAAACTCGGTGAATGAAATTTAACAAATTTAGAACCTAGAATTCCTAATATTTAGCATGATTTGTAGGGAGTTTAAATCAAAATTACGAAAATATTCAATGGTAATTATCATAAATGTTTACTTGGCAACTAATTAATTGCATTATTCTATGATTAAAAATAATTCAAAATTAGGAGAAAAAAGAATTTGGTCCAATTTGGTCAAAAGACCATTCTCCTATATATATATATATATGATATATGATATATGATATATGATATGATATGATATGACTAGCGTATACTCGTGCTATGCACAACACAATATTAAATTATTATTTGATATAATACCATTTTTTGTGAGATTATTGATATGACATACCTCAACTTGGTTCTTTAGTATAAGCAAAAAAGGAGTTACTAACTATTTATCTCCATATAAAAGTTTTACATTATTTTTCTGACATTTTTAAACTAAAAATTATAAATTGAAAGTGATACCCCTCTTATATACTATAGTTTGACCCAATCAACTTACAATATTGCACTTTTAACCCCATACTTAGATAAATGTAGTATTTTACCCCTCATGTTATGATATATGTGACACTTTACCCCATATATTATAATAAATATGGGACTTTATATCCCTTTATGGGTACTTCAATCTTTTTAAGCAACAATTTTCATGCATACTCTCAATTTCGGAGTGCGTTATACTTTCCATTGGAAGGAGGCAAACTGCTCATTTAAAAATTTCACAAGACGGGTAAAATGCTATTTTTCAAATCGGGGAGGTGCGGAGGGTTTGGGATCAAAGATTATGCATTTCAAACAATTTACTGAGAAATAAATTTGCATTAACCCATTGAAAAAGTAAGTAAATCATGGATCAAATCCAAACATATTTTGTGTAAATGAAAGGGAAAAAAAAATAAAAAAAAATGACATATTTTGATTTATTCTCATATGTTATCATTTAATCATCTAATTAATTCTTTATTGACTTGATCTCATTTTTAAGTTTGTTTCTGTCTAAGAACTTCTAACTTGCATTTTTTTATAACTATTACAGGAAAATATTTGCATAGTTTGACCTCGGTACGTACAATCTTCTTTTTAAATAAATATAACATAAGCTTATATTTATTTTTCTCTTATATGTTTAGTGTATTGTGAAATTTTTGTGGTATTACAATAGTTTAACTATTGTAGGATTTTTGTTTGAGTGGTTTATTAAATTGTATGATAATTTTGAGAGTTTTTGGCACTTTGTACCTCAGAATTATAGGATTTTGGTACTTGGTGTCCTGAAAATACAATTTACTTGGCACTTTGCATCCTAGTGTATGGTTTGAAGAAAAAATTATTTGATGGAAGGATATAATAGTGACTTTTTAATATTGTTGGCATTTGCGCCCTAAAAGTATTTGACACTTTACACCCTGAAAATATTGAATGTTGACCTTTTGCAACAAAAAAAATATAATTTTTGGCATTTTCAACCTCGAATTAATATGTCAATCTAGATAATGTAAATAACATGCTAAATTTGTAAACATGTATTTTAGATATAAACTAAATAATCCTAGAGGATACTTGAAATTTAAATGAAGACAATGTCTTTTTTTTAATCTAAATTTAATTGAGAGAAAATGTTAAAATAATTTATCATAAACTTAAGTAAATTAAATTAATAATAACATTTTTATGTTTGTTGTGCATATAAATGATCATTTTATCTCAACACCAACGATATTCATGAATTTTCTTAAGGAAAATACATTAGGGTGTAAAATGTCATACATATTATATTTTTAGGGTGCATAATGCCAAAAATTTTAAATCGGGGTGAAAAGCACAAAATTTTATAAATATAGGGTGTAAAATATCAACATTCTATATTTCTAGGGTGCGAAATTTATATTGCCAGCGTGCAAAGTGCCAAAGAAAATCGAAAATAACTATTATGCCCTTCTACTAATGAATAATCTCATAAAAACACACATTATAGTGTAATGTGTCTAATAAATTATATTTTCATGGTACAAAGTACCAGTAATTTTAAATCAGGATGCAAAGCGCCAAAATCCTATAATTACATAGTGCAAATGCCAAAGTGACCAACTTGTAGCTATTTGCTAGAGACAATTGCCTATACGCACCTTAAAATGTAATGCAATTACTCAAATATTCAATTTGGTTACGCAATATTTTTATTAATAAATTAATGCATTGTGGAAAAATATAACATGTATGTCATAAAACTCATGTAACCTAAAAAATATCGTAAAATTCATATAAAATCACAAAATTGATCACTTGAAATTGAAAATAAAATTAACACAAAAGATAAATTTGAAGAAGGAAATAATTAATGGATGATATATTATAGAAAAATGGAAAGGAAAAAAAATTATTGAACCCTTCTCCATATCTGTATACCTTTTAGCTTTTAGTTAACTCTCTCTGATCCAGAATATCAATGTTCATAAATATAATTGGCTGAAAGCAAATAAAAAATATTAATATGAATAATTCAAAAAATTAGATTTAATCTGAAAAAGTTCTATGATGCTACAATGAAAATTATGCTACCAACCGGAAACTTACCATTCATTAGATTCAATTTCACTGAAACCTCTTATGCGTAAAAAAACAACATTAGATCTAAAGATATCTAAAAATTTCAATAAACGAAAAAAATATAAAAAAAATACAGTAAATTAAATAATCGAAGGAAAAAAGGATATGAAACTAAAAAAATGTGCAAAGGCACGAAGAATATTATTATGAACAAAAGTTCAAGACGTTCAAACACGAACCTGGAAAAAAAATACATGGTTAATCTATAATGGAAAAGAAAGAAAACAAAAATATAGAGAAACAAAGTAGGTTAAATTATCGAAGATGAAAGGAATTTAAAACTAAAGAATGAGCAAAGGCCTTACCAATGTTCGGAGCAAAATTAAAATTGATCACTTGAAAATGAAAATAAAATTAACACAAAAGATAAATTTGAAGAAGGAAATAATTAATGGATGATATATTCTAAAAAAATGGAAAGGAAAAAAAATTATAGAACCCTTCTCCATATTTGTATACCTTTTAGCTTTTAGTTAACATCTCTCTGTTCCAGAATATCAATGTTCATAAATATAATTGGCTGAAAGCAAATAAAAAATATCAATATGAATAATTCAAAAAATTAGATTTGATCTTAGGATCTGAAAAAGTTCTATGATGCTACAATGAAAATTATGCTACCAACCTAAAACTTACCATTCATTAGATTCAATTTCATTGAAACCTCTTCTGCGTGAAAAAACAACAACATTAGATCTAAAGATATCTAAAAATTTCAATAAAAGAACAAAATATAAAAAATACAGTAAATTAAATAATCGAAGGGAAAAAGGATATGAAATTAAAAAAATGTGCAAAGGCACGAAGAATATTATTATGAACAAAAGTTCAAGACGTTCAAACACGAACCTGGAAAAAAAAATACATGGTTAATCTATAATGCAAAAGAAAGAAAACAAAAATATAGAGAAACAAAGTAGGTTAAATTATTGAAGATGAAAGGGATTTAAAACTAAAGAATGAGCAAAGTCCTGACCAATGTTCAGAGCAAAATTTAAGAAGTCGATTTTTATAATGAACTATATAATTCAGATCTATATTCCAATACTAAATTCCGTAATTATGGACAAATATTTGGGGGGCATGATCTTAGGATATCAATTAAGAATTAAGACAAATTTAAAAATCTTAAGCTTGTAACGTGCAGTTTTAAAATGTATTAAATTCATATTCCAATTCTTTTTCCTTCATAAAGGAAACTATTTGTGTGGCATAATTTTGACAAATCAATTAATTAAAAAGAGAAACGGCAATTAATTAGCTATACAATAATCTTGAACAATTGATTTAAAATCTGAAAAACTTTCAAATTTTAGATAAGAGATTACCCAATCATTAATTTTTTGACAATAAAAAAAACTCTAAATTCTAAGAAAAAAGAATTGAGTCAAAGTTGCATGATTTGGGTCAAAAGACCATTCTCCTATATATATATACTAGCATTTATCCCGTGCTATGCACGGAATCACTAAATTCTTGTTTAATAGTTTATAGGTTGATTCTAATAAATATAATGTTCATTTTGTCCGTCATTTGATTAAGTGATGAGCATTTCACCATGAATTTAAATGTCGTTTCGAGCATTTGTTTCGATTAGCTAAATATTGCAAAGTTTTCGGTAATATTTTGAGAACATTATGAAAAAATTGTACTAAATTAAGAAAAATAAGAGAGTTTCATGCAAATAAATAGTTTCGAAATTACACATAATTCCATGTTATGCACAAAGTACGTTGTTTTGGATAAATGTCAATATTTATAAAAGCGATTAATTGATTTAATTGAATATGTAATTCTAATAAGAAACCGTAGTTACTGGAACACCCCCGTAAAAATAGTTAATTGAGTTCGAAATAATTATGATTATAATTAGCAACTTAATTCATCTATATAATGCTCAAAAAACAAAGTTCAGTATAGATAAAAAATGTAAAGCTTAAACTTAAAGAATTATGAAAAATATTGACTAAATAGAAAATTTATGTATTTTGGTGGGAATGAGTTGATATCAATATTTATAAAAGCGATTAATTGATTTAATTGAATATGTAATTCTAATAAGAAACCGTAGTTACTGGAACACCCCCGTAAAAATAGTTAATTGAGTTCGAAATAATTATGATTATAATTAGCAACTTAATTCATCTATATAATGCTCAAAAAACAAAGTTCAGTATAGATAAAAAATGTAAAGCTTAAACTTAAAGAATTATGAAAAATATTGACTAAATAGAAAATTTATGTATTTTGGTGGGAATAAAATCTTGGTTAGACAAAAGTTTTCTTTTATCAACTATGTAATTTATAGAATCATAGTTAAATTGATGAAAATTTATTGGTAGTTAAGAAAAATATTACATAAAGTTAAATCTACTACAAAGTATTGTAAATAGATAGAATTTAATTCATTTAAGTCTAACCTAATACTAAAAATATTTATTATCAAGTTTGACATAGATTAAGGATAAATAACTATCAACCATATATTATTAGGCAGTGTTACATAGATTAAGGACAACTATCAAATAAGTATAACAAATTTGGAAAAATTGCAAAAATATATAATGCATCAACCTCAGTCCTGTTTGATATTGTTCTCGCACTCGATCTTCTTCTTGCTATTATTTTTGTTTTATGAAAGATAGACATTACAAACTTAAAACAAAAATAAAAGTTAAAAGTTAACCTAGTGTGATTATTAGTTGAAGGAACTATATTACTAAAAAAAATGTGATATTATACCTAATTTTTATTGATGTGTGAGTGGCATGTATACGTTCAATCTAACTAAGATTTTTCTTCGTTGTCTTTCTCAAAAATTTTGATGTTTGTTATACATAAACATTCATAAACTGATATAAATATATAAACAAATATCAATTGATAATGACCATTCAAAAAAATTTAAACATTGTAAAATGTAATACAATGTAAAAAGAAAATATGAAAAAAAAAATAGATGCATTCAAACTAAAAAATTAACCTACATTACGCATCCAATACTCCCAATAAAATTATAAGTCAATCATCTTATTTTCAATGGACACAAGCATGCAATCAATATTCTTGAGGTGCATGAACATTTTAGCAGAGAAAAAATTATGAGACATGAGAAGAGAAATAAGTGGGTGCATTGGATTTTTATAGATAAAAAAATGGATGTGTCACAATCTTATATATATATATTGTAAAATCGATTATTTTTGGCAATCTTAACCTATGGTTATAGTCATGTGTAACGGCTTAGTTAATCATGTATAATCAAATATTAAGAACCGTGCTATGCACATAACTATTTTAAGTATATATATAATACAGAATCATCAATATATTTCGAATATGAAAACAAAAACTTAAAAATCTTTTACAAATTTTATTATATATAATACTACATATAATTACTTTCTAAAAAAACCTTCTTATTATAAGATCATATTTTAGAACAATACTTATTATAATACAAATATAAGAAAAAACTAAAAAGAATTTTAATAAAAATAAATAAATATGTAAAACAAATGACCGATCTTCATGAAGTCAAGGACATATATAATTAATTAAAGAAAAAAAAGAAATAATAATAAAAATTATAATTTATAGTAGTAAAGAATGGCAAATTCTTTTAACCGTAAAGTACAAAAAATAAAAAGTTAAAGATCAATAAAAAATAAAATTTTATGAGTTGAATTTTCCATTGCTTCTCTTTTATGGTATACAAATCTCTAGTTAAAAAATTTATACTTGGAGTCAACATTATTCTTCATATGTGTGTTTGTATAGATAGATTTAAAACTATAATGACAAATGCAAAATAGTGGGGGAAAAAAGGAAGAAGAACTTGCGAAAAAAAAATGAAATAATCTAAAATCAATATAAATCAATTTATAATCATATTATATCATAAAATGAAACCCAAAAGAAAGAAGATGAAATTATCTAAAATAAAAATAAATAAATATATAATCTCATAAATCGAAAGATGAACCCCAAAATAAAATCTATAAGAAAAACAATGAAAAATGCAAAATACTAAAACAAAAATTATGAATATATCTAAAATCGAAAGAAATTAATTAAATCAAAAAGCAAAACATAAGGAGATATGATAAAATTTCAAAACATGAATGACAAATGCATATATTACAAAAAAGATTAAAATTCAGTTGGAAAAGGAATAATATAAGATCAAATAAAATATCTATCATCAATTACGTCAAAACGCAAAAAAAAAAAATAGTGAAATATGAATAATAAAAACTAAAATATGGGTATGTCTAAAATTCATCTATAAATAAAAATAAAGTACAATGATATATAAATAAAATAAAGTGTGAAAATTTCTTAAAAAACAAATGATTATACCTCAAAATCACAAGATCTCGTACTATTTTATTTGTTCTCCGCATGCCACAACAATCTGCACAAATATATATATACATCAAATTAAAACAAATTAAGAGAAAATCATCAAAAAATACTGTTAGCAAAACAAAAGAAACAATTAGCATGAAGAATGCGAATAATATTTAAATTAACAATGTGTAAAAATAAAAATTAAAAAAAATGACTAAAAGTAAGGACATCAATGGAGTAACAATAAGAAAATATTAAGTTTGAAGTTTAGGGAAATGGGAAAAGCAAAATATGCAAAATGCACAAAGAAATGTGAGTACTTATATACAGTACCTTTTCCTTTTCCAATCCTCTTAAATGTGCCATTTATTTAGGAATAATTTGCATTAAATTTCCTTATTTTAATGCAAAATATTAGGAATTAATTAGATTTATCAGTTATACTATTAGATAACTATAGACAAAACTCGGTGAATGAAATTTAACAAATTTAGAACCTAGAATTCCTAATATTTAGCATGATTTGTAGGGAGTTTAAATTTTAAATTTATATTTAATGAAAAATTATATCAAAATTACGAAAATATTCAATGGTAATTATCATAAATGTTTACTTGGCAACTAATTAATTGCATTATTCTATGATTAAAAATAATTCAAAATTAGGAGAAAAAAGAATTTGGTCCAATTTGGTCAAAAGACCATTCTCCTATATATATATATATGATATGATATGATATATATATATATATGATATATGATATGATATGATATGATATGATATATATATATATATATATATATATATATATATATATAAAAGATACTCAGATTTTAAGTTTTTTCTACTTTATCTAGACTCAAAATTAGTCTCAAATATATGAGCAAAATTTGAGACGTTCTAAATTTGAACTCTCTAAATACATGCACTGAAAGGTATTTTTTTTTTTTAGTCTGCGTTTTAATCATGTAGCAAACTATTTCAAATAAACTATCATATATTTTTTTTTTTTGTTAGTTTTGCTTTTCATATGATATTATCAAATTACTATTAAAATAAAGTAGTTATATTATTTATTATAAAATTTTAAACTTTAGTTGACTTGACTAGTTAACTGTAGCAATGAGAGAGAAAAATGAGACGGAGGTAGTACATAATCTTCTAACCGTTGTTGTTCTAATGAAATATTGAAATATTTGATGGACGAGTGTTATCTATTTATTTCTTTTAACTTATTTTTTTCTCTCTTTCATGGGATATTTGTCAATTATCAGAGGGTGCAGACCGCTACACTGCACCCTAGCATCCAATAAATCAAAATCAATTTAAAACCGACATGTAATAACTACTAATAACATCTATTTATTTCAGTTATATCTTATCAGAGCATTAAATCAAATCAATTTAATGCATTAAAAACACAAATTATGTTAGAAGCATATACAAAAACCAAAAAAAAAAAAAAAGAGAAATCTTGTACAATTAAAACAGACTATATATAGTAAATCAATATGAAAGGCCGTGAGAGTATTGGGATTTTTTTTAACTACCATGTAATGCTGATAATGATAATTATATTGGGAATTAATGTGGTGTCGGAATGCAAATTACTTGACGCGATTGGCGGCACGATTGGCGGCGCGATTGACTCGATTGGCGGCGCGATTGGCTCGATTGGCGACGCGATTGGCGGCGCGATTGGCGGCAAGATTATCGGTTATTTCTGCCCCGTCGAATGCAAAATTATGTTCTTAAAAAGGCCCACTGCTGCTGCGAGTTGCAGGAAGCGAATGTGTAAAGAATAATCTACTTTTTAATAATTATTATTGTTAATAGAAGATGGAAAAATGCTCTATCTTGTTATTATTAATTTTATGATATCTCTTTAATTAATTTAGATTATATACGTGTTCAAAGATTATTCCTTTAATTTGTGGTTTCATATCATAAAACATACTATGAAATTAATATATAACTTTGAGCATCTCTCTGTTTATGTCTATGGTGTCTTTACCATATATTATTTATCAATCAAACTAACTACTAAATCAAGTACAACCATTTGATTGAATAAAACTAGATCAAAATTAGAATTCAATTATATATATATATATATATATATATATATATATGAACATATTAAGTGAGTACCTCTCCCAACAGGGATTCGAACCTGAGTCCGCTACTTTGTAGTGATTAGTCCCTTCCACTAGACTAATCACCTGTTGGTAGAATTCAATTATATGATGACTTATACTTCTATTTTTTGTCCACATCTAGCTACTGTTCTATAATTGAATGACATACTGGATTGTTACATGATTATATATTTGAGACAACTCTAGTATGTTGGGATTCTTACGGAAAATGAAATGCAGCGAAAATATAAAAAAATTATGCTCCAAATCTTGTTAGGATGCAATTCGATATATATTTAAAGTAGTATATTTAAACAAGTATAATAATCGCTAGATTAAGTTATACCTGCTTCCTAGCACTTTTGAGCCAAACTCTGAGGGTTTTTTGCACTTTGCACCTCCGAAACATGGTATATATGCACTTTGCACCCCCGAAAATTAAATTTGGCACTTTGTACTTTCCATATTTCGAGGGTGCAAAGTGCCAAATTTAATTTTCGGGGGTGCAAAGTGCAAAAAACCCAAATTCTGATGTGTAGGAAATTACCGGAAACGCAAACTCGAGCTCTATCAATTTTCATATTCAGTCTCAAGCTTTTACTTAGCGCCCCACGTGTTACGCCTCTACGGTTCAGTATACCATATACATATGAAAACCTTGAGATCTCTGATCGACTAGAACACAAAAGAGATCAAGATACAAAACTCGAGAAGAAAAGACAGAAGTCGATCGACGTCTATCAGGATAGGGGCGACGACTGCAGCGGCTAGGGCTTAGGGAAGAGAGACTAAATTTCACTCTTTTATGCTTTGGCTTTTTTGTTTCTCTCCCTTAATATTGATTATGCTCTATGCAATAATGCAATTAAAAAACTCGTTCGAACTCAAATCATTTTATCGAATCAAACAAGTTTAAACAATTTTTTTATAACTGTTAAAACTAGGTTTAATTTCAATTAGATAAGTTGAAAATTGACAAAATATTTATAAAATACCATACTACTTGACACTCGACGCAGGCTCGTTTGTTATAAGTTCGTACAAGTTCAGTTTATTATCAATTAAATCAGGCTCAAACACAATTTCAAGCTCGATACATATTCAAACCAAGCTCATAGATTCTACGTTTCAAGGAATACGAAAGTTGAAGCCGAGCAGCAGAAGGTCCTCTGAGTAAAACCAGGTCTAGTGTTTGACTCATTTAAAGCTTGTTTGCATTTTCAATAACACAATACATTATCAAACACTTAAAATCTAGTCATAGAACATAGTCTAAGCTGCAATTTTCTGTACATTTTCAGCCTTGATAACAAACTATTACAAAGATTCACAACCAATGTACAAAGACCAAAGGGCAGAATCCTAATGCATTATTCAATAGCTAAGTACAAAAGAAAAAAAATCAATTCAGAACATGCTTTGTCTTCAATACCTTCATCTAGCCAAAATCGGGACACCACAAGCAACCAAAGCATGCTTCCCTTGTTCGTAAACAAGATTCCCTCTAACGTACGTTGCCAAAACCTTTCCATTTAGTTTCGACCCCATATAAGCCGAGATACTCTGCATCAAGCCATACATAGATCAATTTTCATGTGAAATCTTAGAAAACGTTAGAGAAAATAAGTGGTTCTTTTTTAAGTGGATCCAGCTATGGAATCATTGTTGGATCCACAACTTCCATGTGTGAATCCATAATGGTTCTAGACTTTGTGAGATTTCAACCGGTTTCAATCCGATTAAAATTAGTGGATCATTTATGGATTGGATCCATAGGATCCGGATCTGATCCATATTGCCACCGCTAATAAAATCATTCAAAATGATAGTTCATTAATTTGTATGAGTAATGGCTTTTACCGGGTGCTTAAGGTACACGGTATGATTATCATCAAGCTCGAATTCTGCTTCAGGTACCCAAACAGCAATATCTGCGTAGTTTCCGACAACAATAGCTCCTTTTAAATCTTGGCCAGCAAGTTTAGCGGGTTTTTCGCTCCACCAAGAAACTAATTGTTCGAGACTGATCCCGTGTTTAAGTCCATACGACCATGTCACAGGAAGAACAAACTGCAAAGAAGATATACCACCCCATGCTTTAAGGAAATCACCTTCATCAAAAAGTTTAAGTTCGGGAGCCGAGGGTGAGTGGTCGGAGCTCAGCATATCAATGTCTCCATCAATCAAAGCTTCCCATAATTTTTCTTTATTGTGTGAGTCGCGTATAGGTGGAGCACACTTGTAACGAGTATCCCCGTCTGGGATTTCCTCGGCTGAAAAGGCCAAATAGTGTGGACATGTTTCGACCGTAATGCTATCACCCCTACTCTTAGCTTCCTAGATATATAAATATGTATAAAGAGATAAGAAAAGAGAAAATAGTTTCAATATTTAATAAAACGAGAAAATAAAATACCTTGATAAGTTGGAGAGAAGATTTGGAATCGGCAAGATGAACAATGTGAAGATGAGCTCCTTCGGAAGAACCTCCGACCCTAGTGTCTTTCGTTAATGTTAAGAGTTCTTTTATTGCTGCTTCTTCCCTGAATAGATTAATGTTAATTTAAAATTAAAGAACTCGTTCGATGTTTTTGTCTTAAAAATTAATAACATAACGAAACTTCTTACATGGAAGGAGGCCTAGTCTTAAGATACGTGGAATAGGATCTAGGATTTCCCGCACCCTCTGTCTTTGCCAGGTCATCACCGTCGAGTTCTTGTTGGACCTCAGCATGTACGAGCAATGGTCTTTTGTACTTTGCCAGTACAGATAAACCTTCCTTTAGGATGCTACACATATCAGAACTCAACATACCAGTTGACAACATATATGCAGAATTGACATATATAATTTTTAACGGAATAATGTCAAATGCATACCTTAAAGATTAAATTTTTATATATATGTTCTAAATAGATAAAGATGATACCTTTATATGGGTGGAATTGGTCATGGGAAAGTCATTGATTCCTGAAGGACACATGAAAGACTTTAAGCCAAGTACTCCAGCATCAAGAAGATGCTCCAACGCAGTTGCGTTGAATGCGTTTTCTGGGACCAGGCCTCCCCAAAAACCTGTTCTAAGAAAAATCAATCACACATTCACACATACCATATAGGTAATATGCCAGAGTTAAGGTTAGGAAAACACATACCAACATCGACAAAGATCCTTCCTTGAGCAGCACTTGTCTGAATACACGAACCAAGAGTCAGTTTGAGAGAATTGCAATAAAAAGGTAATCTATTTGTTACCACTAACCAATTTTTACCTTAAGTTTGAGAGTTTCTTCTGAAACTGTAGATGGATAACTATTTAAAGGCATGTCAACCAATGTCGTGATTCCACCTGTGAAGCCATAGTTTGATAAATAGTTCAATTTTAAAAGAAAATTTGAAGTAAGTTTGTTTCTGTAAATTTGATTGAAGGAACAAGAATAAACATCATAATACACATAAACATAGTCCTATAATTTGGTGGAACTAAGTTGTTTCTAAGAATTCGAGTAGACTATATTATCAAATCATGCATAAGTTAACATATACTTCTCTTGTGTGTTATTATAACAATCGAATTCAAAGTGCAAGAGTTACAAAAAGAAAGAAAGTCGAATAGATTACTAAATATGCACGTACCCGCAGCAGCTGCTCTTGTCCCTGACGGAAATCCTTCCCATTCTGTTCTTCCAGGATCATCAAGATGTGCATGCCTGTAATGAAACGAAAAACATATCATCAAAACCTTTTTTTTTTTTTTTGTAGATTTTCATTTTTTTTTCTCCAGTATGATTCTATTTTCTAATTGTGCATATTTGTTTTCTCTTTCTCCAAAACAATTATATAGATAAGGGAAAGAAGAAAGAGGTTAAACGGATACTACGAGATAGTTATATAATCTTACACATCGATCAATCCAGGCATAACAACGGCTTCCCCATAATCGTAAACTTGCTTGCTCCTAGCCTTCCCTTGCCAATCATCTCCTTCGATTACAGATATGATCTTCCCTCCTTTTACTTCAACTGTTCATTATCAATTCAGATTTCATAAAAATATACCGAAGAATTCATAGGAGATGTAAATGCCGAATTGTAAGAGAGAACACTTAAAAGCTATAGTGAGAACATAAAAATCGTATCATAAGATTCAGCTTTGTCTCCATTTTATCAACTATATATGCAATCACTTTCTTTCACGTATAATTGCTGCAGAATAAATTCCTCGGAAACTAACCTGCACCGGAAATGACTGCACTCGGTGTCACAATACGCTTGCTAGCTATCCAATAATGCCTATAAGGTATAAGGCTACATCTCGTCCTATAGGCCTGCGAAATAAGATATCATAAGATGCATCAATCAGAAGTTTTTTATGACCTGAAAGCTATTTAGAAATGGAGAGTTGAAGTATTTCATGAACAAAAATCGGGGGTGGGATATGTGACAATATTTATTCAATCAAGACAAGCATAGGATAAATATATAAGCCTTGTTTGGTTGAACACAAGTGCAACAATAGATGCATTCATTCCAAGCATTTCAATCAGAATCTTTGTATTTGTCGAGAACTATGCGGACGGGAACAATAGTTTCACTATCTTTCTGAACCATTTAATTTAACATATGAGAACACTAAATCATTAACTAATTTACTACCAAAACTAAATGAGCTATTTAAATTCTCCAAGGGAAAAATAACAAATCAATGATTTTCTTCAAAAAAAAAAATCGATTGTCCAAGAACTCAAATCAAACACTTAATTCTTGGACATAACATTGACTACAAGTGCAGATGCACATCCCAATTATGACTATCTGTATCTGCCAATTGATATAATAACTTCTAATTGCTCTGTTCTGGGAAAGAGGGTATCAACTCATTCCTAAAAAATGAAAAAATAATACCTCAATACACACAAAATGGTGAAAAATCCATTTTTTTTCTTCTTAAAAAGTGGGCATCTAAGAAATCAAATACCAAATAAAACAATTGAAACAAGAAACATGACGAAAAAGGCAATTAAAGAAGAGATATAAGGAAACAAACCAGGGGGAAAAAGTCGAAATAAAGTAGAAGAAAAGATGCAAGAATAGGTAGCAGAGCAAGAAGCCTCAATTTTCCAGACTCCATTTTTCTCTGCCACCCTCTCTCTTTCTTTCTCCTTCCTCCTATTTTGTCTTATTATTTTATTTATTCAATGCACTAAACTCTGTGTACATATCTATCTAGTTTTTTGCATTTTGCACCCTCGAAACATGAGAAATAGGCATTTTGCACTCCCAAAACTTAGATTTAGCACTTTGCTCCCTTAAAATATGAAAAATGCAGCACTTTACACCCTTATTTATTTTTCAAGGCAAAATTCAAGGGCAAAATAGATAATTCAATAGTATTGGCACATTGCACCCTCAAAACTTGATAATTTTCTCACTTTGTACCCCCAAAATAAAATTAACACTTAACACCCTCTAAATAAGAACAAATCAGCAACTTCCACCCCGAAACACAATATATGGGTACTTTGCACCCCAAAACACAAAATTAACACTTAATACCCTCAAATTTTAAAAACTCAAACCCCTCATTTTTTTCGTCAAAGTTGACTATCAGAGTGAAAAAAATCTAAGGCAAAATGGGTAATTCATTTTTTTACTTAAATTTTGCAAAATACAATTATAAATATTCGAATACTCGGTTTAAGTTTTACCCATCTTCTTCTATTATTGTCTGGCTCTCAAGACATGAGAAACTCCTACATAATCAGAGGGGACTGCATCCAAAATGATGCTGTAAAAAGATTCCATCGACTTCAAAATGCAAGTCATGTGTAATGTGTTTGAGGAAATGCTCAACTAAGATTTGTGAGTTGCATATCTTATTTTTACTTCAACATCTAACTTTAACTTCTTTCACCTGCTTTGGGAACCTATATTCTAATTTATATGAAATTCAATATAAATATAAAACATGATATAATGATCTGCCTTTAACAATCTGAGAAACAAAATTATGTATCAATTCATTCATCTATCCCTGACTTCTGTAAATGTATACATTGATGTATTAAATTACTTCTCTTGGCATGGGTTATAGATGCATGGGGACATCAGTTTTGAAGGAAAAATGCGGACCAATTTATCAACTAAATTAGATAGTTCAAACAAGCCACACCACAATGGTTTAAGACTTTTAAGGTGGAATAGAGTTATTAGACAAAGAAAATATAAGTTAAAAATAATTTATGGTTTGGTTCTTCATTAAAGTGCCTGCAATGATTAATTTTGACAATTCCATTCCTAATTGTCATGTAGAGTATGAATATATTATGTCATCCTACCAATTGGTGCTAATTAAAGAAGTAAAAGAGAAAGACGAAAATATGTTCTCCATTGCTTGGTAATATGATTTTTGTAAGAATTTTTCATATAGTGATACGAATTTTTATTATTTGCAAGAGGTATTTTGCTCATGTTATTATTGTCTCAAGTTGTCAAGATTAATCGGTGGTGGTGCAAAGATTTCTAAAGGTATTTCGGATTCAATGGTTTCCAGTTTATGTTAGATTTGAGTTTTTTTCACTACATCGAGTGCATGTTTAGTGATAATGACCATGTAATTGAGTATCTTATTTGTAATTTATTTTTTGTTTGCCATTGTTTTTTATATGGTTTTTTATGTCATTGGAATGATTGTTTGATCTTTTCCTATTAAAAACTAAATATTACTTTTGAGGGACTTAGATGGGATATGTTATTGATAGCAATTAATAAATATAGAGATGATGGATTTTTGTATTGATGCAGTTTGAGATCTTTCTTGCTTCACTTATCTCTTTTTATTTACCTTCTTCTCTTGGTTGTTATCATGACAATATATGCAGAATTACTCCTCTCAAATACAAGTGATATATAGGGCAAACAAGGAGCAAATTCACGGTAAAACACATTGAGGTTACTAACCGGAAAGTTATATGCACTCATAACAATGGATTAAAGCACAACTTTGTTGATGGAAATGAGGAGGCAAAATTAGCATGGTAAAGAAACAGGGTTGGATCCACAATATAAGAGCATTGATGACTTTTTATTTCTCTGGATATGTTATTTTTCTTTCTTTTTAAAATATTGTGTTACAATTGTGAAATATTATTATAGTCTTTAAACAATTTTATGTGATGGTCGGAACACTTATCCACAAAGCATTTGCTTGTGTTCAAATAATTTCATACTTAGGTTTGATTATTACCTTTGATAAATGCTTATCAGATTGCAATAGACTCCTTAATTGTAGCAAATCGTTTAATTGGAATTTTGTTAAGATGTGTTTATGTTCGCCTGTGTGTACATAAATATTACCTTTTTGTTGAAGCATAGGGAAGACTTTCTCAGTATGAAACATATAATTATTTTTTCGCCAGTTGAATGGATAGTGAAATTAGATTTGAAATGGAAGAAATAAGAATATTTTACATTAACAACTCCCAGCTTTGCAACTTTCTTCCACACCCGTCTTTTAGACTTTTAGTGCAAATAGCAAAGAATTTATTCATAGCCAAGTACAGTCTAACAAGATGATAAGATGATTATAAAGAAGCAAAAAGAAAAAGAGAGAGGGAGAGAGAGAGAGAGAGAGGATTGTAAACTTAATTACACAAAAGAGAAGAGGGGGAAAAGTTTTTCATCCATCTTTCAATTCATCTAGATGGGAATGTAATTAATTTTTTATTATTGGAGGGTAGATTAGAAATTTGAAAAGATACGCTCTAGAAACAACAAATTAAGTATCTTACTTATATAATACAAACTATTATAATATTATGTTACAAGTTTTAATTTACGTTGATAGTTATAATCCATTTTACAAGCATAAATATTGTTTGTATAATTCTCTTATGTCAAACCGGAAAAAGTGCATCAAACCTACCTGTGTTTTGGGAAACTTGCACAGAACAACCCTATGTTATTATTATTATTTTTTTTTTTTGCATAGAACCCCCTATTGTTGTACCAAATGTTGCACACTCTTCCTTTAACGGTCAAATAGTTGAAACAATTAGTTTGTTTAGGTTAAATACTATTTTACCCTCCATGTTCAATCTATTTACCTATATATTATATTAATATATACACAAGGGAATTCCTAGCAAGTGTTTGTAAAGTACTGGGGTGTTTTGTGCAAAAAAAAAAAAATAATAATAACACAGGGGGGTTTTGAGCAAGTTTTCCAAGACATATGTGGATTTGGTGCATTTTTCTCTGTAAAATCTTTCAATTTAAATTGATTAAAATTGAGTTTCAGCCTCATTAACAGCAAGTGGGATACACTCTCCATCACTTTTGATGAAAAAGAGATTTTGTTCAACTTTTTATAAGACACAAGGAAATTTCTTGAAAGTATTTGTAAAACACAAAGGGGTTATATAAAAAATAAAATAATACAAGGGAGTTTTGTGCAGATTTTTCAAAACACAAGTAGATTTGGTGCAACTTCTCCGATCAAAGCCATAATAATTCACATTATTAATTAACTATTGAATATTATATATGAAATAATTTTATTATGAATCCGTGCATATCACGGGACATATGTTAATATTTATTTATATTAAAAAATATAAAACAGAAAATGAGAAAACAGAACCAATACAGGATCCTTCTGTTTTTGCAGAACCAATTATGAATGAGCAGTCCCATAATGGTTCGACCGGTTCGGGTCTGTTTACGTAATGAAACGTTTTCAGTTTACAACTTGTGACAAATCACAAGTGGGTTTAATGAATTTTTCCCCATGACTTATTTTATAGCTTTTTGAAATATTTTTATTTTCAAGATATATATTACTTCCTTCGTTTCAAATTAATTGACATATTTGTCTAATTTTTTATGTTTCAAATTAATTGACAATTTTTCAATATACTTTTTTCAATTTTGCCATTTTTTGGAAAGTTCAAGGGCCACCAATAAAAATAAATAAAAAAGGTCGGGTTTGGCTACATCCGAAAGGACACATATGATAGATTTGTTTTGGGATTGGATAAAACTTATAGGAAAATGACTAATCACAAAGCAAGTGCAATACGTTTATCATATGGCTGGATGAGTTTGACCAAGTCAAGTCTGGACAATAATTTTTCGAAATCTTCATAAATTAAAGAGTTGTGTTTGAAAGTGATTGTGTTAATGTTATTATTAAGTTTCTTCACGTGGATTGTGCTAAGTTTACTTACATGACTTGAATCTAATTCACATAAGCTAGTTCAAGACCTTATAAGGTGATGATTTCCAATCTACGTGAGACATTAATCTCAACACTTCATCTTCACGTGTGGGTGAACTGAACGATTGGGTGAAGCAAGTCAATCACGTGACATTATTATAAATTACTTGAATGACCCTTCTCCATTGGATGAGATCCAAAGATATTGGGTCGGATAGTCTAAAAGGAGATTCAAATTCATTTGCCACAATTAATCTTGTTATTTAGGCTTTAAAGGAATATTGGGAGGATGTTGTGCAACTACATATTTAATTATTTTTGGTTATTATGATGAGGCTAGTCCTCTTGTAGATGTTTCTAATCAATTTTTTTTTTCCTTTTAATGAAATGGAATTAATTATTATTAAACGAAGTCAAAATTCTATTACAGAGTATTTTATTTTTCTACATGGTGTTAATGAATCAAATTACGAATATTTAGACCTAATATTATTAGGACCCAAAAAAAGACCTAATTAACTATATGTATTATATTTGAGCTTGATGTATTTGTCATACAAATTAATTTTTTAATGAGTCACATTACCAAATAATCAAAACAAAAATATTATTTAATGATCATACAAATACAAATTAGTTTTATATCGAGTCACATTACCAAATAATCAAAAGAAACTTATTATTTAATAAATCAAATGAAGAGAATTCTTATTAGATCATGATTAAACCAAACAATATGATTTGATTTCCATGATTACATCTCTATTACTCCGACTATATACAAGATTGTAATTTGTTGAAAATAAAGTTTTTGCAATCTAATCTCAAACTATTTGTTTGTAAACACTTTGAATTTGAACTCCGTCCATTAATGTAACAATTTATACATGTTGACTGCTAAATGACAATCAGAAATTGAGAATAAATTTTAAAATGACAATATTTGAGTTCGTCCTTTTTTATGGCTAATGATATTGTCAAAGCAACAAATATTGTTGTCGGAGCAAAATTTTAATTTCCTACTTTACCTTTGATGGTCAAAACATAACATAGTCAATTAATACTAAAAGTTCTCTTTATGTAGTAATGTAAATATGACTTTTTCTTTATCTACCTTTCCAATATTTACCTTAATTAATTTTATTTATCCCTTCATTTATTTTCTCTCATGTTTAACAACCAATTAACAGAAAACGAAGAAAAGGAAAAGTTATGCACACAGCACACTCATGTCACTTCTTCATAAATATATATGCAAGTTTGCCTTTATTTCACAAATTTGACAAATAAATTGCACTTTTTATATAAGATCAATGTGGATTTTTCTTGACTATGTTTATTCCATATAAATAAAATAATGTTGAAGGAGAATATTATGACTCTGCAAATTTTATTTATTTTTTATTTTTATTGGATGATTAAATTTTAATTTTAGTGCCATATTTAAATATGATATAGAATATTTATGTACCAACAGGTGATTGGTCTAGTGGAAGTGACTAGTCACTACAAAATAGCGAACTCAGGTTTGAATCCCTGTTGGGAGAGGTACCCACTTAATGTGTTAAATCACCCTCGAAAGAGATTAAACCCTTGAGAAATCCAAAAAAATAGAATATTTACGTCACAATTACTCATTTTCGACTAAAAAAAATTAATATGTTATAATTTGATTTGTTTTGTTATAATTGGAGTCTATTTTCACATAACTTAAATTAGTAAAAGTAAGACAGAATATCAAAACTGTAATTAAGTGAAGAATTCTCATGAGTCTGTTTAAGGGTCATTTGTGGCCAAAATTTTTTTTTGCGTAAAGTGTACAATAGTATTGTGGGCTTCGAGGCTTAGTGGAGGCACACCCCGCGATTTATGTCCTTCAGGGTTATACGGCAAGGGTCTTAAGGGTTCATGATTAATCTAATGTAAGCTTGGATACCTTGATTATAAAAAAAAATTAAAAAAAAATAAATAAAATCAATTTCTTGGCTACAATATGTATGTTAAGTTGGTAGGTATAAAAAAAATAACTAAAGAAATAGTTCTATTTATGAAGAATGAGAAGAACATGTTTCATTAATTATTGACTATTCAATTATATATGCTTTGAGCAATATTTATTTAAAATTGATTTGGCAGCAATATTTATTATTCTGGCAATATCATTCGACTAACCACTTTTTCCTTTCCCTTGCACGTGAGGTATTTATATTGCTGAAAATAATGGCAAAATGGAAATTCAGATTAAACAACAATTAAAGTCTTGCATTGTTGCACGGGGGTAATTATTGGCAATCTATTCTAAGCACTTTTTCCTTTCCCTCGCACGTGAGTTATAAATATGAATGGATGATTTAAAATGATTAGTACTATTTATATCCATTAAAGATTTTGGTTCTTACAATATGAATTTGATTATTCACAGTTCGACAAAATGTCATTAATAAAAAAATTGTTTGAGCTCAATTTATTATATTTGTCAAATTAAACTTAAGAATATAGTTAGATAACTTTTAAAGCGCAACTCAACTCGATAAAAAAAATAAAATAAAAAATTGTGAAGTTTTTCGAATTTGATTTATGTTTGACTCGACTAAAACTCATTCGAATCCAAGCCATTTAAAAATCAAACCAAGTAAAATTACAATTTTAAGTTAAATTCAAACAACAACCGATATTTTCACAATTTCAAAAAATTAAATTAAATTGCTCTTGCAAGAGACTATTTTCATGTTTAATAATTTCCAGGAAAAGGAAAAAATAGTTAATGATGTATTAATAGGAGAGAGAAGAGTGAGTTGTTAATTAAATGGAAAAAAAAAATTGCTCTTACAACAACAATCCTTGCTATGGCAATATCGCTAACATAAATATGCAAAATGGAAATTCAACTTTAATTGTTTTCATATTTAAAGATTTACAGGGAAAAGAAAAAATAGTTAATGATTTTTAATATGAGAGAGAAGAGTGAGTTGTTAATTAAATAATTAGGGATATTTTGGGAACTGGAAAATATACTCCCTCCATTCTATAATACATGTCTTTTTTAGAGAGAATTTTTCACTTAGGAATTCAAGATAAACTTAAATACTATTTTGACATTTTTACCCTTCTTCATTAAAAAAAGAGAGAAGAAAGATGTATGGGAAAGAGAGAGATGTGTTATGGGGAGTTACAAAAAATTTAAGTGCTTATCAAGGTAAATTTAGTCCAACTACACTCTTATTTTTCTAAAATCTAGGGTATTAATTGATTCATTAATTCTTGTTGAAAAAACCTTAAACGTCATGTAATGTGGAATGGGGGGAGTAGTTTTATGACTTTTGACTAGATGGGGCAAATTAGGAAGAGAAAAAAAATTGCTCTGGCAGCAACAATTCTTGCTCTGGCAACATAGCTAACTTTTTTTTATTTACCATTGTAAAGGATTACACACGGATTAAAAAATGTAATAAATAGTCATTTTTTTAAGCAAAAATTTCAAAATATCCTTTTAATTAAATAATCACAAGTTCACAACATTAATTACAAGCATTAACAAGAAGGGTAAATTTGATAGAACCGCCAGGCACAGAGCCTGACTGGGCGTAAAGGGCACGTAGGCGGTGAATCGGGTAGAAAGTGAAAGTCGGGGGGCAGAGCCTCGAGAAATCCTAAGGGGCAAGTAGCTGGTAAAGTAAAATTGGAACTGGCCTGGATCCGGTATCATAAAGTCATATCGCCTTCCCGAGTTGAGAACAGAGGACAATCCCCTAGCGAGCTCCGTTTGATCTCCCAGAAGCGGAAGCTAAGAAGAGAAAGAGCTTATCCCTCGGGGGTCACTTCTGTAACTGGATAACCAGCACCGCTCCAATTAATCAAGCCCACTCTGCAAAAAAATTTAATTTTATATTGAACTCCCAAAACAAAAAATAAAAGTATACAAACTTTTTTGCCAAAAAAACCGAAGGAGTAATTGAGATGAATAATAGTGTCAAAGATATGAGCCAAAATCAATTATTCAATTTATCTTGTCTGTTGCAGCTATTTATGCTGAACAACTATCCTTTTTTTTTTTGTCACTATTGATCCAATTGAAATGAAATATTGTTTACTTTTTCAATCTTGATACGTCTAATTTGGATTAATAAAATTGTTGGTGTGCCTATTGTCAGGAATACGAGTATGGATATGTATTGGAGAGTTAAATGCAAAATTCCACATGTTATGCTAAATTTGTAAGAAATTATCTTGTAAAATTTTTCATGCTTCAAATTTTTTTGTGTTTTAATTTTTTTTTGCAAGAAGTGCCCAATTTGTAGAAAATAGATCATTTTGGATCGACATATTTCAAGAAATAATTTTAAAAATATATCACGTGAGGTTGTAGGGACCAACTTGAAGTAATTTAAAAATAATTTCTTGAAATATGTCGATCCAAAACGATCTATTTTTTACAAATTAAGTATTTTTTGCAGAGTTTTTAAAAATACAAAAAACAATTGACGCAATAAAATCACAGGATAATTTCTTTTATGTTTAACTTAACACGAGGAAGTTTCTTGTATTTTCCCGTATTGGAGAGTGACACAAGATTCCAATAACCCAATTAGTGCCTCATCCTATATTGGTGTTTTCTCTCTGAAATAGTAAATATGAATGTTAATTATTACAAACTTGTATATATATTTTTTAAAATAAGAGTACAATATAACACTATATTGGTGATTTATATATGAAAATGCATAAAATTTAATTTTAATTTTTTATCTTATAATTATATTTATTATTATATTAGGTTTCGATCCTATGTGTATTATGGTACATCTACCAAACTTGGATGTGAATACGAGGCAATTGGATTTGGATTGGGCCCAAAAAGTTATTGGACCAAGCTATGGATACCAATAGGCCCAGACACCTCTACCTACGTATAAGAGATCGGGTAAACAAATTCAAATTAATTTCAAATATAAGTGGTGAAATAAGTCAAAATACGAGTCGATTCAACGCAGTCAAAAAATTAAAATTTAACTATTTAATTAATGAAGCTGAAATTATTAACAACTAAAAATTGACTTTTTTTGGGGGATTAAATAAAGTTTAGTAGCTTAAATGGGATATTTTAGTCCCTTCGTCCATGATTGTAAGATTGATTTGTTTATTTTTAGTTGACATGGTGTTGACTTGTACACGAAGAGCCTTTTTGCACATGTAATCTTTGATATTTTTGTTAATAGTCTACAGACATCATAGCATTTTCGGATTGAAATTGCGGTTAAGTAGATTAAAAATTGAGAGTATAGAAAAATTATTAGATTTGTCAGTTTAGAACTTGTGACAAATCACAAGTGGATTTGATGTATTTTTTCCCATGACTTATCTTATAGCTTTTTTATTTTCAAGTTATATATTACTTCCGTTGTTTCAAATTAATTGATATATTTGTCAAATTTTTATGTTTCTAATTAATTGACAATTTTTTAATGCAACTTTTTTCCAATTTTGTCATTTTTTGAAAGTTCAAGGGCCACCAATAAAAAACAAAAAAGGTCGACTACATCCTAAATGACAAATGTAATATATTTATTTTGGAATTGGATAAAATTCATAGGAGAGTGAACAATCACAAAGCAAGTGCAATACACTTGTCAAGTTGCTGGATGAGTTTGACCAAAACACATTTAAATGAGTTTTCGTCAAACCCATAAAATGATAAAAAAAAACCTATTCAGAAACTTACATTCAAACCCTTCAAACATATAAAATATTGATTTGATACCTTCTACCTACTTTTTCGTAAAAATCTCACTAAAAAAAACGTTGATTTGACACATATCACATATTTTTTTCTCCAAACCCCAACATCTAAATCCAATCAAAGTGGAGTTTCAACTTACCCAAACCACAAAACTCATCCAAATGAAGTCTCAAATGTTTCATCGAAACCATCCAAACCATTTTTTTAAACCGAAACTCGCAAAATCGAGACAAAACCCAACCAAATAAACCCTAAAGCGTCCAAAATGATATGTCAGCAAATGTAGTGGTACTAAACTTATATTTTAGGGTACTAAATTGTATTTAACTCTTTATTCAAATTAGCAAGAATCAAATGAGCGATTGCCATTTTGTATCCTTGAAATACAACTTTTTGATATTTTATACCTTGTAATAGAAATCTTGACATTTTTTCAAGAATTGCATATTCTTTGACAAAATGTACCTGACTTGTAAATCCCATGCAATATGAGACTACAAAATTCCAGAATTTTAATTCCAAAATATAAAATGTCATCATGGTATATTTGTGAAATGCAAAATGTCGAAGTACTCGTATCAGATAAATCAAATACATTTAAAAAATAAAAATACAATAAACACAATACATTACTCCCTTCGTTTTTTTTTAACTTGTCACTTTAGTAAAAAAATATTTATTTACTTTTATTTGTCATTTTAAGATTTCAATGTAAAATTAATTTTTTTCTACCAATTTACTCTTCTTGTTAATTCATGTAATAAATGCTAATTAATGCTTTGGTTAAAAATGTAATTGGGACTTTTCTTAAAAAAATAAATATTTTTTATATTTCTCAATTTGTGTGTAATCTATCGAACCGATTAATAAAAAAATTCGGAGGGAGTATTTTAAATAAACAAATGTATACGCGATCCATAATCCATTAAGGCTCGACTCACTCGGACCCAACCCTTAAATTTTTTAACTTGGCCCGCCCCATTTTTTGTCGGGCTAAACAATTTGGACTTGTTTTGTTATGAATTTAAGTTTAACTAAGAATTCCATTTTAGCCCAATCTGCAAAATGGCCCATGCCCAAATTGACAGAAACAAGATGACCCGAAACAAACACCCAAGTCAATGAAGCCCCGTTTTCGGACAGTTTTCACTCACTCCTCCTCTTTGCCCCATTTGTAATATGTTTTCATCTTCCTTATGTTGCTTGCATTAAGATTCATATAGAAAATTTTGATTTTGTGAAAGAAAGAAAGAGAGGAAATGATTCCGCAGTGGACCCCTCCTTGTAACAGCCAATGTACCCACAAATACGCAGCTCTCATGCAAATCCCCTGTATTTTTCTTTAATTCATTTATCTATTTTTAATTAAGTATTTTTTACATTCATTTAGATATAAGTTATGTAGCGTGTCGTTCTCTAATTATACGTCTAGGTTTGTTCCTATTCCATTTGTGTTGAGTTGTTATATTATTCATTCTTGTTATGGTGATTTTGAATTCTTGAATTTGGGTATTTTTCAGGGCAATTCCATTTGTGCTATAATTTCTTGAAGATTTGCATTATTAATATTTCTGATAAACTGTGGATTTATTGGATTGTATGTAAAAAAAGAAGATTAATTATAAAATGACCTGTTTTTTAGGGTCAATTATGGACCTGTAAGTTTTTAGCAGCAAAATTTACCATAAGCACACTTTTTTTTTTGTTTCTTTTTTTATATATATAATTGGTGGATTTGACTTTTGATAGCTTTGTTTATTGTAGGGAGAGTATTTTGCAAAAAGGGTTGTGATGCTGATGGTGAGACATGGGAGGATTGTAAGTTCGAATCTTTCGGGTCTATTTTTGAAAATTTATTGGCCTCTTCTGTATCCTTTATAGATTACTATCTTATTATGCATATGTAGATAGATTCGACTTTCGAGTGGTGCATATGTTTGCAAGGATGCATATATTCAAATTTAGCTTATGATTTCTAGCATACGAACGAAAAGCTATATTGTATATGGTAGTCTTATGGCCTACTTGATTTCACTTTTTGAGTTTAACTGAGATTTTTGACGCCATTTATTTGCTTTATTGGCTCGACTTGTCGTCTATTATATAAACGAAAATACGACCAAATGTCTATGTGATTAGGTTTGGGGGAATGTGATGAGATATGCTACAAAGACCCTGTCCTAAAGGACCAACAATGGAGTGCCTACATCGATCGTTCTCCCGGTTCTGCTAGCTATTCAGAGGTTCATTTCTTTTAATAATTAATATTATCTCATCGCGTTATCTATTTTTCTCTTTACTTGAATCTCAATTTCGCAGAAGTAATACGTGCTTTTAGAGTGTTATTATTGTTCTTTTTTACTTGATGTATAGCATTTATTTGGCTCCTTTTGATGTGGCTGACAGGAATGTTTTCGTGCTTGTGTATCTGGCTGTGGTTATAAGGTCAGTTCTGTTCTGCGATAATTGTGCTTTGGTATTTATAAGTTTTACGGTTATATTCATTGTAGAAAATACATTCATTATTAAGATAACTTAAATGACATAACTCGAGAATGTCTTAGAGCATGTCATTTATGAAGTCAAGAAACTTACTATATATTTTGTTTTCGGTAACAGAGATTTCAATTGTTCTTAATTGTTCTGAGATTACAACGACTACCCTTGCTGTTTTGGAAATTACAAGAACCCCCTTTTGGTTTAGACTATTCACCAAAACACCCCTTGCTTTGGGAAATATTTACAACACACACCCCCCGTAAGGGTGTTATTGTAATATTTGGAACTACATGGGGTTGCTGTAATTAGGGCTTGCCTTAGGGGTTCTAACCAAAAATCACCCTTTTATTATACATTAGTAGTGTTAATGTTACATAATTTTTCTTGTTTTATAACATAGCTTCTTTCCATATAGTTCCAAAACGACTAAACCCCCCGAGGTTTATCGCAACTACAGAAAACCCCTTGTGGTTTAAATAATTAGGAGGACACCCCTAGAGGGTTTTTGTGTAAACATTTCAGAAATTGTAGGGGGTGTTAAGGTACATAATCTAAACCAGAGGGAGACTCCTTGTAAAACGACTAAACCTCAGGGGGTCAGGTCGTAAATCACCCTTCCATAACAACCCGTTATAAGTGTTATATAATGTCTTTGTTCTTGGGTTGCAGTTTGATGTGCCGTCAGAAACAGTTAATAAAGTTGATGTGAGACCACCGAAGCCTCCAGTCGAACACAAACCAATTCCGCCACCTGCTGTTGAATCCAGCCCAATTAATGTATCAAACTCGATTCCAGATGAGATACCTAGCACTTCCGCTTAATGACTCTTCATATATCTCGAGCAAAAAACAGCAGAAGAATTGCCATATTTAGGTTATACATTTCAATTCCAGATTAAGCAGTATTAATTATTTTCCCTGAATTATTCTTTCTGGGGATTTTTTATGGTGATGAAAAAAAATTCGTGTTGGATCGCCAGGATCAAGCGCAGTTCATGATTTTTTCCAAATGTTTCATGTGCGCTGAGATTGTAATTTCAAAGTTGTATAAATTTTGTTCTACAATTAAGATTTGGTGATTACTAAAAGATAAATTTCTTGCTCTTATTGCTTTCTTGCTACTCGTATAACAGCGCTTATAAAACAAACGTAAATGAAAACGAAAACCGGAGAATATAAGAGAAGGTTAGTTATTGAGATTTGATTTGAATTGGATTGTTGCAGTTTGTTGTACATTTAGAACAAGGTTTGTAAGTTTAATTGGTTTGTACTTTGTAGGAACTTTATAAGATAAGTGATAAAAACAAGAATTGAAATATCAAAATAAAGTTCATTCTAATTTGAGTCTATTTAAAAATATAAATGAAGTTTAAATACAACCAGAAAGTTAACAAGATTAGAGTATTAAACACTAAAATTTAAGAAACAAAAAGAGAAGAAAAAAAGGATTCAAATAGATTTTGTATTTGTTGCTGCCCAGGATCGAACTGGAGACCTTTAGTGTGTAAGACTAACGTGATAACCACTACACCACAGCAACAGATGAATATAAATTTAGTTTAAATATAATTAAAAATTAACGAGATTAGAGTATTAAACACTAAAATATAAGAAACAAAAAGAGAAGAAAAAAGGGATTCAAAAAGATTTGTATTTGTGTTGCTGCCCAGGATCGAACTGGAGACCTTTAGTGTGTAAGACTAACGTGATAACCACTACACCACAGCAACAGATGATATATGTTCGCATTTTTTTTATATGAAGGAATTTGTACAATATTTGAGTTAATAATAAACATAATAATTATTATCCAAACCTAACAAGATTAAATGATTGTCCTAGCTCAATTATAAACCTCCAAAGTAGTAGTCAATTGGCCATGGGAAAACATTGTAAAATAATCCTACAATAATTACTTACCTATTCAATAATAAGTAAATTTATTTGTACAATAACTTTAATTGAATTAAGGAAAATTAATACACTTAAAATAATGAAAAGTAATTTCCTACTTTTTTTTTAAGGGAAAAAAAGTAATTTCCTACTTGAATTTATTGCAATATTTTTATTTAATCATTTTTTGCCCACAAAGTAAGTAGATCAATCAAATCTCCAAAGGTGTTATAAAATGTGTTAATTTGTGGATGTCCATTGGAGTTCTTTAGCCACTTGAAAGGTCTTGCAACTTCTATCTTAAAGATCATTTTAAAGACACCATATGAAGGGACTTCTAACTTATGATGTAACTCTTAACATTTGACTCTTGGGTTCTTATCTAGACCTATAAATAGAGGCCATTGTAATGTATTGTATGGAATGAATGAGAATGAATACAAATTTCTCCCTACTTCATTTTCTTCTCTACACTTACATTTTGTTATTCTTTTACTTTCATAACACGTTATCAGCACGATATGTTATATCTTTTGATTCAAAGTCAGTTAACCGGATCCATTAGAAAGTTAATATTTCTCACTTCAAAAGGTAAGATCAAATTGGTGAGTTATTTATTTCATTATATATTATATATATTTGATGTTAGACGTTTTATGCTTATAAAATATTAAGGTAAAATTGCAGAAAACGTCCCAAACTAATTAGTGATTTTGGATTTTCGTCCCGAACTATTTAACATTGCGAATTTCGTCCCGTAATTTAATAGTTTTTTGGATATCGTCCCAAACTAATTACTAATTTTGATTTTTCGTCCCAAACTATATCAACTCACCAAATTTCGTCCCATAATTTACCATTTTGTATGAATTTAGTCCCAATATTAAATTTTTAATTTAATGGAAATGATCATTTACCATGTCATAACGGTTCAATTTTTCTGCAATATTATATAATTATTCATGTTAAAATTTACCATGTCATGACACTTAAGCAACCATGTAATAATTCATCGGCAAATGCGCAATTTTCGTCTTATGATTCGGTGAGACGATATTCCAAAAAAATATTAAATTACGGGACGGAATTCGCCAAGTTAAATAGTTTGGGACGAAAATCCAAAATCAATGATTAGTTTGGGACTATTTTTGCAATTTTGCCAAATATTAATATTTATTTTAACAAAGGTAATGAGATGAAATATATCTTCTTGCCTCCTTTGTAATCGAGAAAGATGGAATTATGACATTAATTATCTTACTAACCACTTTTTCAAAAGAGTTTTGTCAATCAAAGTAAGGTTTGATCTATAAATTGCCAGTTACAAATTAGAATAAAGATTATGTCATATTTTCCTATGTTATATGGCATGTATATCAATATACAGTACTATAATTTTTCAAAGAATCAAATAATTGATGGCTACTTCAATTTTAGATTGAATTAAATTTGAATGGAGTTGTGGTTATTTCAACTTTTAAATTGGTTTAAACTTGGTGCAGTTGAATATTTTTTAATTATCAAGAACTTAAAGTTCTTAAAGTCAAATACTTAGGTCCGAAGCCTAAATGATATGAGAATCTAAACGTTTTGGTTCATTTTTATGTTAGGCTTGAAGCCTAGGTTATGAACTCAAACCCGAAGATTTGAGAACATTTTTAGCACTTTATATGACATGGATTATTGATATTGAAATCCGCTGGAATGCAAAATGTCTCAACATACAATCATAAAATGAAAATGGGACAAATGAGAAAGATAAAGTGAAGGCAATCCTTCATTTGTAATTTCCTCGTTGAAAGGTTGAAATTCCAATATATATATTTGAGTAGAGGACCATTTGTCCTAAAAATATTTGGAGGAAATATTTTAACAAAAAAGTTGTGATTATTTTCACTTGAGTAAAACTATATTCATGTGAATTGAACTTTCCCTATTCCAGTCCAAGCTAAATGACAAATTTATGCTCATGTTCAACTTTGGCATGAGTTGATAAAAAATTTTAAGGCATGCATTTTATGGATGAATTTATGGACAAAAGCATGTGTTGCAGTTTAGAATTCTATTAAGAATATCTATTTTAATGTTTTATCATATCTTGTGGCTAATATTCAAAGATTTGAAAGGTCGAGATTTCTTGCATTGACAATTTGAATATTTACGGGACTAATATGGACTTGCATAAAGGGAGTTCAACTATAGACATTTTCCCTTAGAAGCTTGCTATGAAAGTTTGGACCTGAAGTTGCACCATTTTAAATTGAGAAATGAAATCCACGATTAAAAATTATTTTTCAATATTGAGATAAAGTATTACAACTATCGAAATCTTAAATTCTTATTAAGTAGCAATACTGTGGAGAGATTTTAAGCAATACAATCAATTGAATTTTGGTAGTTGAAAAGATGAAACATTGATGAAAAATCATAACTCCTATTATGATTGATAAGAATTCCTTGAAATTGATGTAAATGTGAATATAATGATTTATTCCTAGGAGTGAACGTACATAATTCATTCTCATAAATGAATTGAATGCACATTAGATATTGACATGAATTATGCATGATCAATTTTTTATTATGTGTTGTATTTCATATAATGATTGCATAATACCACTCGATGCGAAAAGATATAGTGGTAAAATTTGACAAAAACAATGCTACGCAAATTAATTCTACAAAGCATCAAAATGACACTTGTTGAAATAAACATTTATCAAGTAAAAATGAATTACGACGATGTAAGTGACATACTTGATGGTAATGATTGAACCACTTAACATTACTAATTTGGATTTTGATGATTTCTATCGGGATAAGTAGAGCTAATAGAAATTATAAAACAATAATGATTAATGTAAAATTAAGTTTATGGCGTAACGTTTTGTGATTAAATTTATGAATTTTTCATATGACTTATTATATTTCAATTATGTATTTAGGTATGGTTTGAGTGAATGGTAAAAATATATGTGATAAAAGTCAATGTATGGCAATTCATATTAAAAATTAAGATTATATATTATATGCTTGAAATGTAAATATGATCTTCTCATGTTGTTTATGATTTTATAGAAATAGTTTATTTCTTAAATAGATAAATAAAAAGAAACGTAGATATATATATGATATTCTTTATGCCTTATTTGTGTTTATTTATCTTATATCATGTCGTGGTTAAAAGTAAATGAAAACTGGTTAACTTTCATTTGATTAAATTATTCACGAAGTCATGAGCTATATGAGGTTACTTTGATGTGATTATTGAGCTTATGAATCCTTAATAATAAGTAAAGACTTGTTATTTTGATTAACCTCATTTATTTAAGACTTCAAATGTGGGGATTTTATAGAAATGTGTTTGTACAATTGAAACACATATTACAGTAAACCAGAAGTTTACTAATCAAAATAAATTTGGCATGACAGGTTAGACCATTCCGGATAAACTATGATGCGAAAAAAATTAATAAGAGTTCATATAGATCTTCACTGAAGAACTAGAAGATTCTTCAATTTGAAGAATCATTTTGTGCTGCTTGTTCTCAAAGTCAATTGATTACTAAATCATTTCAATTAAGAATAAGTTAGAATCTCCTGCATTTTTGAAAAACATTCAATGTGATATATGTGGGCCCACTCATTTTTCTATGTGGATTTTAATAGATGCATCTACACAAATGTGACATATGTGTTTATTGCCAACCTGCAACCTTGATGTTTGTGGGATTATTTGCGCAAATAATTAAATTAAGAGGACAATTTTGAGATTATGGAATTAAGACGTATTAATAATGCTGGTGAATTCATATATCTAATTTTCAATGGCTATTGAGAATCATCTTTTGGTCCCTCTTATCATTAACTTTTTACAGAGTGGTCCCTCTTATGTTTTTTTTCTCACTTTAGTCCCTACTATGAATTATTTGTTTCACTTTAGTCCTTTTCAAGTGGTCCAATGCGATTCCGATAACACTTGATATGCTCATGAGGGTAATTTTGTCATTTCAAGTAAACTAATTGGGATATTTTCATTTTTCTAATTATTTAAAAAATAAAACTAAATATATAATCTCTTTCAAACTAGACTTTCATTCCAATCCAACTTAATCGTACATTTAAACTAAAGTTTTTTCCTAAAATCTTTTTCAAAAACCAAAATTGCTCACCAATTAAACAATATCTCAAATAGTCTTAATAGTGAACGGACGAAAATGCCCTAAAAGATATTCATATGCATGTCACGTGTTATCGGAATCACCTGATAAGGACTAAAGTGAAACACATAATTCATAATAGGGACTAAAGTGAAACAAATAATTCATAGTAGGGACTAAAGTGAGAAAAAAAACATAAGAGGGACCACTCTGTAAAAAGTTAATGATAAGAGGGACCAAAAATGGTATTTACCCCACAAAATAATTTAATAGAATTATTCATCAAACGCCTCTAGTTAATTGCTAAAATTATTAATGAGAACAAAACTTTTGTTCAACATGTAAACATATTGTTTTACATGTAGCAGCACTTGTGTGCATCATGCCAACAAATTATGATAATTTCTCCCTGATGAAACTAATGTTTGGTCAGAAGCCAAACATTTCCCATCTTAAAAATTTAAGGATGTACGACATATATTACATTTGCTCCACCACAGACCCACAAAGATGGGTCCTCAAAAGAGGTTGGGAAATATATTTTGGATATGAATCCCCATCCATAATAAGTATCTTGATCAAATGACTGAAAATTTATTTACGGCATGGTTTGTCGAATGTCATTTTGATGATATAATATTCCTAACATCAGGGGGAGGTAGTAAAGAGCTGGTAAAAGAAATTACACGAAAAACATTAAACATTATCTTCTCTATATCCTCGAAAAAAGAAGCAGTGTACACTAGAAGTCCAGAAGATAATTATTTGCAAAATATTGCAAATCAACTGCTAGATGAATATACTAATATAAAAAGAGTTACTAAATCTCATATACCAGCTAGATATGCTCCAATGAAATCAATTGGTTCCAATGATAAAAATCCTGTAAAATAAGGAGCTAACATTGAAGATGGTCATATAATGGAGGCAAGCACTCATGAAGAGTCGCAAGACATAACTATTATATAATACCCCAGAAGAGGTTCAGGTACCTGAAAATAATAAATAAAGAGATTTCTATAAGTTATGTCACTACGAGAAAAAGATGGAACCGAATTAAAACAGTTGTCGACAACACTTTTGCATATAATTATAAAATAAAATGAGGATCTTGAAATTAAATTTGTTATAAAAATGATAACATATAAATGATAGGCCAAAATAAAATGACGCAATTCAAGCAGAATTAAGTTCACTTTCAAAGTAGTCCAGACACCTAAAGATGTATAGTCCATTAGATATAAATAGGTATTTGTGCGAAACTCCAATGAGGAAATTGAAGTCGTCATATATAAGGCACAATGATTTTCGTAGAGACCCGATATTGATTATGAGGAGACATAATCCCTTGTGGTGGATGCAATTAATTTTACATACCTTATTAGTCTGGCAATACATGAAAAACTTGATTTGCGTCTAGTGAATGCTGATACAACTTATTTATATGGCTCACTGGATACTAAAATTTATATGAAAATCCCTGAAGGGTTGAAAATTTCAAATGCATTTGGAAACTCCGGAGATAGCTATTCAATACGCTTGCGAAATTTTTTGTATGGATTAAAATAATTTGGACATATGTAGTACAACTGAATTAATGAATACTTGTTAAAAGAAAATTATAAAATCGATCCAGTTAACCTATATGTTTTTATGGAAAGATTGGGATCATGATTATTGTTGTATATATTGATGATCTAAATATTATTGAAACTTTCGAAGAGTTTTAGAGGAAGAATTTGAGACAAATAATTTTGAAAATTAAAATTTATCTCGACCAGTGGATCGAGCATTTAACAAATAAAATCTTTGTCCATAAATCAATAAAATAGATTATGAAACGATTTTAAATATAGATAAAAAACTCAATCATTGAGGGCAATTTCATGGATGTAAGAAAAGATTATTTTCATTCTCGAAAGGGCAATGAAAAAGTTTTGGGACTAAGTAAAATTTGAGACTTAATGAATTTCGCTAATTCATGATTTAGCATTTTTGTAAAATGTGTGGATATTGTATTGGCATCAGGGGGAGCGTGTCATTAACAATAATATGCACATTGTACTCTTTTTCCATCGTCCAAGTTTTTGTCCCAACAGATTTTTCTTGGAAATGTTTTAATGAGGCAGTGTTACACGCTTATTAAGCTCCATATGGATATATACTATTTTTTCCTTGTCTAGGTTTTTCCCACGGGTGATCTTACGTAGTTTCGTTGGTTCGATCAAGGGTGGAATGCAATACAATAATAACAATAATAAAGTAAAGAAAAGACCAAAGTAATTGTATTCGAATTGAATGAGTACAAATACAAGTATTCAAAGGTCCTATTCGAGCATTATTGGATGCCGTACAAGCTAGAGGGTGAAACATGTATGAGAAAGCCTACACTAATATTCTCCAGAAAACCCGAGCAGCAGTCTCAAGGTTGGTGCGCCTTGGAAGTCGTCCCCAGTGTAATAAATGCATGGAGTATTTATAGCCAAATTGGAGGGCTTGGGCCTGGGCTCGGCCCAACAGTGTCCTTCGATCTATGGTTCTCTAATGTGCTCGGAACAATCATCTTCATGCTTTGGTTCGACTTTTGGTCCCTGGCGATAGGGTTCGGTGCTATTCGAACCGCGTTGAGGCTAAAATACAGGGGATCCGAATTACCCCTCATCAATACTCCCCCACTTCTCGAGTGTGAAGCGAAGCAAGCGCTCGAAGAAGTACAAAATATGTTCCATGCTACAATGAGACGAGCCGTTCAGAATGTCTTTTGAATATGCCTCATTAAAAACCTGACTCGGAAAAACCCATTGGGATAAAAACCGAGCTAGGGAAAAAGAGTGCATATATAAGAAGACATACTTCGGCGTGTTCTTAAGTTACCCTTGTTGGAGGATGTTGAAGTAATAATATCCTTTTGGGTTCCAAGATGCGTTGTTCGATCCCTAGATGGATGCTTTTCAGAATTTCCGGTTATAACAAGGAGGGTCTCCGAGATCCTTAGGAATAAAACGCAAGGACAAATTCCGCAGTTGATCTCCAATTGATCTCCTCGTAGTAGGCCTATTTTTTTTTAGCGCTGTTGATCCTTTTAACAGGCCGGACAAGACTTCATTGAGCTTAAAACATTTGCTGAGCGGGAGACCAACCAGCGCGCTGCTATTTCTCTCGAGCTGGAGGAGAAGAAAGTCGAGTTCGACCGTGTCCTCGCAGAGAAGCTTGCTTTAGAGAGGGAGAAGACGGCTAACGAGCAAGGAGAGGAGATCCATAAGCAGCTGAATGAGAAACTCGAAAAACTGAAGATCCTCCACGAGCAGGAGAAACAAGATTTCACACGTCGAGAAAAGGAGGCTTATGATCGTGGATTTGAAGCAGGATGTGAGGCTCGTAACGCTGAGCTTCGAAAGATTCTCTCTGACAATAAGCTTGTTTAGATGTTGTTTTTTATTTATCCGGATTTGTAGTATGCTTTCTCTTGTGCGATCAAGAATAATTTTCAGGCATTTTATTTTCTATGGCTTGTAATAATTTACTTTCTTCTCGAATCGTATGTTCCTCTTATGTGTTCTTTCTTTGATCATTCTTTAGTTTGCTTTCTTGATATTTCGATCTTGGCGTAGTAATTCCGCTTAATTTCCGAAAATAATTTCACTTTCTTTTCCCGGTGAAATTCTCGGGAGTCGCAACAATCTTTTGATCTTGACCGTTTCTTTTGTTCTCTGAAAGCCGTTGGATTTTTACGAATAGTATCTATAAATGGGACTCTTCGTTTTGCATTCTTATAATATTTTTCAAAAACAGACTCCTTCGATTATGCTGAATAGGAGAATTTGTTGCTCGACTCAATATCTCGAATACCGGGTTAGGAGTTATCCTGCGTATCATGGTAAAATTTATACTTCAATCTCGACTAGGGTATCTGCAGGCGAATGCTATTTCAACCTTGAAGACCAACAAGCTTTATTGCTGACCATCCATGACCCCAATGGCCCATGGCCTTTGTGTGGTTTAGGGAGGCTCTGTCGTCAAGTTTTTCGAGGGTATGACGTAATTTGCTATGCTATCTTTTGAAAACGTTTCGGGTAGTAGTTCGGAGATTGGTGTCTTTCGTAAAATGTTCGTGCCTTTCCTGGGAAAGAGATGTATTGCCCTTCTCCTCTTCGAAGAAGTACAGCCATAGCCGAAGATTCGTTGGCTCGATAGGCGTTTTCTTTGATGATTGGAGCTGAGTCTAGGATGAATTCGGATAAGATGAACTCGAGTGGAACAAATTTGACATTTTCTTCACTTTTTTTTTTTTTTCGAAACAGTTTCTGCTTTTTCGGGAATCGTAACGGTCGGCGCATTTACTGCTTATATCTCAGCCGTTAGTACCATCAAATCTGAGTCGTTAATTGCCTTTTCCTTTCGCTATATATAGTTCCGTAGTTACCTTTAAACTTTACATTTCACTAACATTTCTGATCGGCTCTATGATTGAGATTTTACTCTTTCTAGCCACCATGTTCCGTTTGCTATCTCCGATTGAACTGTTCGAGGTTCTCCTTCGAACTTTTTACAAATTTCGCTCTCTCCTGATGGCAACTTATTTCGACTAGGGTATCGACAGGCGAAAATAATTGCGACTGGGGTACCGGCAGGCGACCAGCTCTCTCTGATTCCAAGTCTTTGAGACGGGCTCGACCTCCTGTACTCTGATCTCTATCCAGTCGGGATAGTGGGTCAACTGCTGGAGGAGTTTTCCTGCACTCGATCTCTACTTCTTCAAGATATTTCTTGAAGAAAATTGCCTTCGAGATTGCGCGGAATAATTTCTCTAGGGGTTGCCTCGCTTTTTCTCGATCTGGCCCGGCGTGGAGCAAGTACTGACGAAGTGAAGGATGAAGGGTGGAAGTGTTAGCCCCGCCTCGCCTTCCTCCTTTAATCACGGAAGAATTCTAGCGTAGGGTTGATTTGTAATAGGGTTACATTACATGTAAAGTCTTGACTTTGTTCGATTTTCCTTGTTATTGTAATCTCGAACTCTCTTGTAACTGTTTGTAATGTCATGAATGAGATATTTATTTTTCTTATCATCCTTACTTGTCATCCTGTATAATTGCTTTTGTATACTGTTATTGAGCATCAATTTCTCTGCTTCAAAAATATGAACAAGCGCCATTCTTTAGCAACTTTGATAAATATTTAGATGATAATCGTCATTCCTCGATTTGGATATAACCTGTAGGAGATTCTTATTCCACCGTCGAATACATAATAATTAAGACATCAAACAGAAGAATCCGAAATGACCTTTGAGTAACTATTTTAATCTGAGGGGCTAAATTCCCCGGTCGGACAAATAATCGTGAAGTAATAATCGAAATAGGCTCTCGATTGATCTTTGAATAATAGCTTTGACCTAAGTGTTGTGAAGATGGCTGTTAGCCTTAGATGAACGAATAATTATGGAGAAATAATAGAATAGAATGTTGGTTGATCTCGGTTGATCGAGGATAATAATTTCGATCTAAGGGGCGTAGCAACGACTTTCACCCTTAGTCGTTTCAGAGCAATCTTAGCTCGAGGGTCGTAGCAGAGGCTTTCACCCATTCAATAATTTCGATCTAAGGGGCATAGCAGAGGCTTTCACCCTTAGTCGTTTTTAGAGCATTTTTAGCCCTAGGGTCATAGCAGAGGCTTTCACCCATTAATAATTTCGATCTAAGGGGCATAGCAGAGGCTTTCACCCTTAGTCGTTTTTAGAGCGTTTTTTAGCTCGAGGGTCATAGCAGAGGCTTTCACCCATTCAATAATTTCGATCTAAGGGGCATAGCAGAGGCTTTCACCCTTAATCGTTTTTAGAGCGTTTTTTAGCTCGAGGGTCATAGCAGAGGCTTTCACCCATTCAATAATTTCGATCTAAGGGACATAGCAGAGGCTTTCACCCTTAGTCGTTTTTAGAGCGTTTTTAGCCCTAGGGTCATAGCAGAGGCTTTCACCCATTCAATAATTTCGATCTAAGGGGCATAGCAGAGGCTTTCACCCTTAGTCGTTTTTAGAGCGTTTTTTAGCTCGAGGGTCATAGCAGAGGCTTTCACCCATTCAATAATTTCGATCTAAGGGACATAGCAGAGGCTTTCACCCTTAGTCGTTTTTAGAGCGTTTTTTTAGCTCGAGGGTCATAGCAGAGGCTTTCACCCATTCAATAATTTCGATCTAAGGGACATAGCAGAGGCTTTCACCCTTAGTCGTTTTTAGAGCCTTTTTTTAGCTCGAGGGTCATAGCAGAGGCTTTCACCCTTTTAATAATGAATGTAAGTAATAGAAACCGATAGTGGATAAATGCAGATCCCGAATACCAGCATAACAGCTAAGTAGAAATTGACCTTACTAGCACCCGACGAGCAGGTGGGCATACTTAGGAAATGAATTTCCATTAAACATAACTTCGATCGAAATACTCCTAAGGAAATGATAGTCTCCCGCGGTTGAGATAATAGATGGAAAACAAGTAGATGAACGATAGATAACGAATAGGTCCAAGACTTAATGAATAATCCTTCCGTCTTAATAGAAAATGTTCCTCGCGAACTCGTTCGAACTAATACCCTTTGCTGTTTCGAATGCTTCCGATTCTTTAATAAGCATTGATCTTTTCCAAACGGTCCCTCTTTTATCGGGAAACGCAACAGTTCTTAGATCTTGTTCCTTCATTACGCGAAATTTCTGTCGTTAGATTCCTTTTACTTTTCTCTATAAAAGGCTGTCATTCCTTTGAAGCCATTTCATTCATTGTGTTGGCATTTCATCCGTCCCCTCATGGCGACTAAGATTATTATTTCAATAATTCGCTTATTCGAGGTCAGATTTCGAACGATTTTTAAGTGGAGGAATATTCGAGCAGAGAGAATACTATTTCAACCTTCGTTTAGAGTATCGGCAGGCAAATATAATCTCCATCTTGAAGGCCAATATGCCAGGCCTATGGAGCTTGTAAGTTATGGCATAGGTTTTCGATTAGGGACCTATTGCCACAATGCATTTAGGAAGACGTACAGGGGTGGGAGTTCTGCAGAATTCATTTACTCGATGAATCGCACCCTCGAGTCTTCATCTTTGGAGAATCGTAAATAAAGTTAAGAGCCTGCGGGTCCGAAGGAGATTCCATGGTCGGAGCTAAATTATCCCGAGTAAACGATGGGACGGGAGACCGAAAATTTCATAGGATTGTAATAATGTACTGATGTAATGTAAAGGCTTATGCTATACTCGATATGTATTTTCCCATTTCTTGTAATTTTTCGAGATAATATAAATACATTTCCTCTCCATTTTGTAGATAATATCAAATATTATCTTTCATAATTCTATCTTGACCTTCTAATATCGATCAAGAAATAATCGAATACCACTTGCGTGAGTGGATAATATATAAATATTTTAGCAGACCTGAAATTGATAAGGGAAACGATGCCATAAATCTTTGTCACTGCTGAATTTCCATAATTGCATAACTTCCAGGTCGAGAATTCTGTTCGACTGAACCGATTATATTTCTTCTCAGTTGGTAGCGTAAAAGCATAATAATAAATACTTGAGTATAAAAACAACTGAATAAACCGGATATGAATCCGACATGCCATTCTTCAATAAAAATGTTATGAATACGTCGTAACTGTTCGATATTTAGAATGTTGTAATTCTTCTATACTCCCCATTGGATCGCGTGTCCTTCGTTACCAAACATGGCCCTATTTCTCGGGAAATGTAACGGTCCTTGCATTTAATGCGGACATCCGGCTCGTGATATGATATCTGGGCCATTGATTTTAAATCCTTTACCACTATAAATAGGTCCCTTCGTGTATACAACACTTCTTGCTTTTTTCCTTATGCTCCCTCCGATCACCATGGGTCGAGTTTTAGATTTGATTCGTATTTTCTCCCAGATAAAAGAGTTTGAGATCAGAGTTCGAACTTTGTTTTCCGATCTTGTTTCCTTTTGTAAAAGCTTTTCGCTTAGAATATCGACAGGCAAAAGAAATTGCGCCTAGAATACCGGCAGGCAACCTGTTTTCCCAGACATATCTTGTCTGGTGCGGGTTAGAATTCTGGTATTCTGGCGCAGTACCTGATCGGGCAGCTGGTTACTCCGAGAAGAGTTCTTTAAATCTGAGGCATCAGCTTCCTCGAGGGCTTTCTTACGAGATAGTTTCCTCGAGTTCCCTTGGAGTGCTTCTGTTGGGATAACCCTTTGCTGCTCCGGTTCGAATTAACCTGTAAAAGAGTATTTCAATCATTGTTTACAGATGATGATCTAAGGTCGGTCTGCTTCCCTGGTGAGGATCTCCAATCCGGCTTTTACTCAGCTCGAGGGCGGACGTGCGACACGTTGCTAGTGATTGGCAAGACAGATCACTGCTGAGTTCTGCATCTGGGGCGCTCCTAGGGAATGAAGATCGAGCACGTAACAAGATAGAATTACCTCATAGAATTTTGTAATAGGGTAGGAATTATTGTACTGCGTTCCTCATGCCCAAATTATATTTGAAGCTTTACTTTGTAACTTGTTTGAAGAATTTTAATGATAAAATTTCACTTCTAATCGAATTTTGTTACTTGAATTCCGTTATTGGTCGAAATGATAACCAATATTCCGTCCATTAGCTCGAGAATTTATCTAATCGGTTGTAGATATTTAATCAATCAACTTATCCCGACCAACTTTGAGTAAATAATTGAATCGAAAGATTTGTCATTGAAGTTAACACGGAGATCGGAAAAATAAATTCCGATCGTCAATAACAAGCTGCAACTTCATAGATCTTCTAAGCCTTCGACGATACCTGCTGAACTTCTTATTCGCTCCTAAAAATAAATTCGTTGAAGAAATAAATGAGTTGTGCGACCAAAAGCTTGACCATTATCCTTAAGCTTAGAAAACTATCATATAGGCCTTCTTTCTTCATCCCTGAAATGATGAACCCCCCAAGGGTCGAAGGATTCGCCTCGGACAGTGAATAACGGAGTTTCGGATTAGTAAAGCCTCCAGCTGGCATACATATTCCTCCTCGTAGTAGGCATATTTCGATCTAATACTCGAATAAGGCCCCTCGGTGGGCGCCAATTGATCTTACGTAGTTTCGTTGGTTCGATCAAGGGTGGAATGCAATACAATAATAACAATAATAAAGTAAAGAAAAGACCAAAGTAATTGTATTCGAATTGAATGAGTACAAATACAAGTATTCAAAGGTCCTATTCGAGCATTATTGGATGCCGTACAAGCTAGAGGGTGAAACATGTATGAGAAAGCCTACACTAATATTCTCCAGAAAACCCGAGCAGCAGTCTCAAGGTTGGTGCGCCTTGGAAGTCGTCCCCAGTGTAATAAATGCATGGAGTATTTATAGCCAAATTGGAGGGCTTGGGCCTGGGCTCGGCCCAACAGTGTCCTTCGATCTATGGTTCTCTAATGTGCTCGGAACAATCATCTTCATGCTTTGGTTCGACTTTTGGTCCCTGGCGACAGGGTTCGGTGCTATTCGAACCGCATTGAGGCTAAAATACAGGGGATCCGAATTACCCCTCATCAACGGGGTTTTTCTAACAAGGTTTTTAATGAGGCATATTTCATAAGCAATGTACATCCAAGGGGGAGTATTATAAAATGTGTTAATTTGTGGATGTCCATTGGAGTTCTTTAGCCATTTGAAAGGTCATGCAACTTCTATCTTAAAGATCATTTTGAAGACACCATATTAAGGGACTTCTAACTTATGATGTAACTCTTAACATTTGACTCTTGGCTTCTTATCTAGACCTATAAATAGAGGCCATTGTAATGTATTGTATGGAATGAATGAGAATGAATACAAATTTCTCCCTACTTCATTTTCTTCTCTACACTTACATTTTAGTTCTTGCTTGTTATTCTTTTACTTTTGTTATAAAAAAGGCATTCTTCTCAAATGTAGAGCATAATTTTGGTGCTGAAGTAGATTTTTTTATTACTCATATTTATGTTACTTCATAATTTTATTATGTCTAGTGAATGCTTATCACATAATACTGAAATCGATTATATTTTTTGTGTAGATTTGCAATTTTATTACTTGATTTTATATATATATATATATATATATATTATTTATATCGATAACGATAAAAAAATTATTGACATTCTAAAAGAGCGTAATTTGATAATAATTATTTACATATTTTTAAATATATTATCATAGTTAATTTATAAATAATTTCTTTTTTAACCTCACCCTTCTCTATTTAATCTTATGGCTCCGCCCTCTTAATATTGATTAATTGTACTAGTAAATTACTGAGATTAAATAACTAAAAACTAATAAGACCGAATCCTTGTTGAGAGAGGTTACCACTTTATGTGTCCGACGCGCCTCGAAAGGGATTAAACCCTTGGAAAACCAAAAAAAAAAAAAAAAACAAGGGCACATTTCTGGTGGAAATCAAACCCAAAATCTTTAGGCCCTATTTGAAAATGTTCTGGTCCGGTTTAAAAAAAATTGTTTGGGTGGTTTTGGTGAAATCTTTGAAACCCTATTTGGTTAGATTTTGAATGTTGGGTTTTGAAAAGCTGAAACCCCACTTGGATTGAGTTTGGATATTGGGTTTCGAGGAAAAAAGTAGGTGGTAGGTATCAAATCAATATTATTTTCATAGAATTCAGGGAAAAAAAGTATGTATCAAATCAAAATTTTATATTTTTCAAGAATTTGAGAGTGAATTTCTGAATATGTTGTGATGAATTTAATGGATTCTTATTAAACTCCATTTTAAAGAGTTAGGACACAGTTTCGCGAGACTGGACCAGAACCCATCCATATAGGCGCCCTTAAGTTTGCTTTAACTTTTGTCTTTAGGCTACAACCATGGATCAAAATTTTCATCTTTTATGTCAAAAACATCCAAAATTTTCCCTTTTTGAATCAAGCGAAACGAAAACAAGATATAATTTCGAAACTATTTGTTTGCTTTAAACTCTGTTATTTTTCTAAATTTAGTAACTTTTTTACAATTTTTTCTTGGTGTTCCTGAAACATATATTTCGGAAAAGTCTCGAAAAGTTTTCAGTATTTGGCTGACCGAATCATATACTCGAAACAAAATTTTGATCCATGGCTACCTCCTCGTCGACAACATCGTTTATTTTTATTTTATTTTATTTTATTTAAATTACATCATTTATTAAATTTAGAACTCTTGATTATAACCTAATATATTTGTACATCACAATCTAGCATATATTTGTACATAAATTCTCCCCTACATACAAACATATCCAGGGGCGGATCCAGGAATTTGGGTCAGGGGGGGCTAAACTTATATAAAAAAAAAAAAGCCAAACAGTTAAACATAAAGTTTATATTATTCACATAAGAACCCAAAGTATCTACATATTTACTTTAATAATTGACCACGACGGTTTTTCATCTTTTGAAACTGGTCCATGATAGCATCATTTGAAATACTACTAAATATGTCTCTCTCTATAAAGACAACTAAACTATCATTTAACCGTTGATCTCTCATTCGATTACGAAGTCGATTCTTTACTATCTTCATAGCCAAAAAAACTCTCTCCACTGATGCAGTTGCAACGGGTAGAATAAGCGCCAATGTCACAAGTTTGTAATCCATCGAGAATGCGACACGTCTTTTAGTTGCAACCATCTTCTTAGCAAGATCACCAATCCCTTTCAAACTAGAAAAATCATCACTTGATCGGACATCCCTAATATAATTTTCAAGTTGATTAGGAAGAGCCGAGAGCTCAAGAAAAAAAAAGTCATTTGGATAAAATTCGGCAAGACAAACAAGTTTTCATTTGTCAAAAGCTTCAAAGTGATTTGATGGGTTTAAGCATGCAACAAAAAGAAGCAACTCCGTGTTTACTTCATTGAAACGATTTTTCAACTCTTGCAATTGTCTATCTATCACCGAATTGAATCTCTCAACTTTGTAATGATGTTCGATAGTCACTTGTTCAATCCTACACTTTGGCCTCCCATATGGAACATAAACATTACTCATTGAAGGAACTTCAATTTTATGTTTAGAACAAAAAGAAGTAACATCCTCCAACAAAGTTTCCCATCCATCATCTATTGTCTCTTAAAGACGATCTTTAGCTAATTTGACTAATTTCATAGCATTCACTATATCTTGATCTTTTCTTTGTAAAGCTTGAGACATGTCATTAGTGATCCCTAATATCGACGTCATCAAATATAAATTGAAGACAAAGGAAAATGATTGCAATATTATCAATAGATTGCTTGTTTCTCCATTCTTATCGTTGCACTCCTCAACTATGAAACCAAGAATGTCAATCACGGAAGAGAACACGTGAATTACACTCATCAAAGTACCATAATGTGATCCCCAATGTGTGTCACTCGCACAAATGATAGTTCTCTCTTGGTTGAGACATTTACCACTTTCAATTTCATTATTTGATAAAGCCTCGACTACTTTTTCGAATTGCTTGTCAAGAAGAATATCGACGTTTAGGAGATCCTCCAAAAATATTGACCACCATCATAACCCAATCAAATAGTCAGGCCATATAAGGGCTATTGGGCTAATATATTAAATTTTTTGTTAAAGTGGGTATACTAATTAGACTTAAAATTATATTTGGGCTATTGGACTAATATATTAATTTTTTTGTTAAAAAAAAAAATTACAACAAATATATAAAAAAAAAAAAAATTCCAGGGCCCCCCCTTGCCCCTATGTGGATCCGCCACTGAACATATCATATCACATTCATCAAAAAAAAAAAAAAAAAAAAAAAAAAAAGAAAAGACAAACATATCACACGGTCTCCATCAGATCGTACACGTTACTTGTCTTTGTGTATGTCACATATTTCATCCTCAGGAAACAAACACGAGACAGTAATTTCTTCGAAATTTCCTTACTTTCTTCATGCATTCCATACCGTACGTACCTATACATGTTGCAATCATTATTAAATCCCCACTGTGAATATCTCCCGTCAAAACTCAAGAAATACATTATTATATTTTTTATTTTTATTTTTGCAATTTCAATTTAAAGAAGGTGAATTAATTGAGATGCAGGTGAAGTACTATTGGTTAAAATCATCACTAAAACTTCTGAATTACAGTGTAGGGGTTGGGGGTATTGTGATGCATTCATAGTGCCTGCAGATTCACCATTATTATTCTTACTTTTTATGTATAGCGACTTCATCCTCTCAGTTTGTGTGGCTATGAATGAACTTAATTCTTGAGGACCTTCATCAACTTGAGATGCATAGAAACACATTTCCTTGCACTTTTGGATCAAAGATCCATAACATGCAACTTCCCTTACATCAGCAGGGATCGAGTCATGATACGGTTTGCTTGCTTCAATCTTGACCTATATAGTCCACCTTTTCTTTATACAACTTGACGGAATTTCCCTCATATTTTCAAATTTCATTACATTAAACAAATGCGAACAAGGCCACCGCACAGTTTCAAGTAGTAAACATGAGCATTGCATCTCCAGATTACTGAAATTGATTGTTACATTCCAACTCGAAGATTTCTCATACTCGGACATCGAGTATGTACAACTGAATTCATGTCTCTCGATATTAGTATATGATAAAACTGCAACCTTTTCGATTTCTTCTCTAACTTTGAAAAACACCTTACGAGTGAAGACGTTTGCATCATGCGCCGGCCTCTAGATACTTTAATGGAGTGACCATGACTGGCATTCCATTCTTACAAATAGTATCCTGTTTAGCCTCCTTATGTTGAAGCCAACCCATAGCCAATTCAAATGACCTGATAAACTCATACAATTTGATTCCTTGATCAACATGTTTTTTCAAAAATGAATTCATTCCCTCGCAACGTTGTGTACTGCTCATTCCAGAGAAGAAATGTCCTCTCAGATATGCTGTAGCCCATTTATCTCGAATTGAATATGTATCGTTAATCCAGTCACTATTTTCGAGATCAAACTTTGCAACAAAATTTTTCCGGCTCTCATCAAATTCATCTTCAGTACACTCTTTCCTTGTACACTTAACAAAGTTTTGAGTGGCTCTGGCAATGTGAACATTTTTAACAACATTGCGTTGTAGGTGCCAACTACACAATCTGTGACGTGCTTCTGGAATCACATCTTTTATAGCTTTACATATAGCCTTGTCACCATCGGTAACCACTGAGATCAGCTTTTTGTTCTTCATCAGGCCTAAAAAGGTCCTAAACACCCAAATATATGAGTCTATATATTCATCAGACAACAAAGCACATGCAAATATTGTTGTCATAAAATGGTTGTTCACACCTGCTAAAACAACCAAAGGCTTATGATAAGCATTAGTTCGATAAGTCGAATCCAACACTAACACATCACCGAAGAGCTCATAGTCATATCTTGATTTTGAATCAGACCATAATAATCTACGCAGTCTCTTTTCATCGTCTACATCATATTCAACAGCAAACATTGAATCATCGTCTACCTTGGCATGCAGATAAGCTAATGCAGCTTCAGCATCTCCATCAACAATATCACATCTTTGTTGTTTATTCAAGTGATTGTATAGGTCCTTCACAGTAAACCCTACATCTCGATAGCCATCGGCTTTATTCGCGAAATACGACATGATTTGGCTTGTTCTAATTCCCACCCTGCTCATTGCACATGTCTCTGCAATGTCACCGTCTCTCAAATTTCTGTGCGAGTAAAGAAATATAACAGAATCTTGGCTCATTAATTCATGGTTGTGCTCTTTCACAAAGTTAGATACAATGTAACACCGTCTTTTCTTCTCATACAGAACCCGAAATTGTGCTTTGCATCCACATCTTGTTAAGGCTTTGGGCTCTCTCAGTCGTTCTTCTCTCGTAAATGACATTTTGTTTCGGAACCCATTCTTGCTACACACCCATTCCCTTGAAGTGATTATACCTTTTGTTTTTTTCATGTCTCTTTTTCGAATGCTGAAACCAATACATTTAGCATATGCATTGTAAAAAATTTCCGCATCTTCTACACTATCAAATGTCATCTGCATGACTTCATTCATATCCATATCATCAGTACATGGTCCAAATTCATTAAAACTAAGATTATTTTCATCTAAAGTTTCTTCACAATCTTTTTCCAACAAATCTTCATCATAGCTAGAATCTTTAGAACGTTCTGATGTCGGATCTGCATTCAAATCTACACCCAACTTTCTCTTTCGATGATTGTTTATGTTAGGCTCCTCCATCTAAAAGTTAATAGTTGAAAAATAAAAAATAAGCAAGTGCAATATTCTAGAAATTGGTATCAATAGATGAAGCATTTTATCGAACAGTTGGTATCAATTTGATATGCTGTAAAATTTCCATCAAATTTCCTTGTGAAATCAATACATATATATTTGTACAGAACATAATCAATGTTATCCCAAAAAAAAAGGATTAAGACTGGACCAAATGAGTAACGCACAAAATATGGATATTTGCCCAAATGAAATTGCAACTAACTTCATGGTAAGCAATAACTCTTATAATGGCAAATAAATATGTTGGAATTCGGTAAGATAAACAGCCCTAGGCACAACGGAATATAAAATTTTTAGGACCTCTTACGGAATCTTGCCAGGATACTACTCTAGGTGTATATATATAAATATTAATTAAAACGATAGTATAAGTTTACACGTTATACCTATCTCCTTGCAAATCCAAGTTGGCAGTCAGCAAAACGAACTGTGATTTCTGCTCCAGCAAAATCGATCCAGGCTTTTCAAGGAGCGCCCCACGTGTTGCGCCTCTACGAGTTGATACACCACAATATCACGAAAATAATATATCTTGATCGACTAGAACACAAGATATATTAAGATCTAAGAATTAGGAACGATTTAGGAACAAATCGAAAACGAAAAATTCTTCCAAAAGGAAGACAGGGTTCGGTCGACTTTTACTGGGAGAGGGGAGAGAGAATTTTTGCTCTTGCTCAAATTTTGCTTGTTGAGTTGTGTGAAAAATAACTACAAGATAGCTACTTATAGTTATCTCCCTAACCTAGTCCTAATAGGACTAGGTTTCCTCTCTCCTACATGGGCCACGGCCCTCTTTAATTAGAAGACCAAGTCTTCTAATTAATTCATGGCCCAATTAATTGATTTGACCAGGCTTTATTTAACCTCTCAATTAAATAATCCAATTAATTAACTTAATCTCTCATTTAATTAAATCAGACTCTAAGTCCATTTAATTAAAATCCCTTCTAATTAATTAAATCCAACTTAATTAATTAATCCACAAATTAAATTCCAATTTAATTTATGATCCTGATCCAATTCCAATTGGATCCCAATTTGTTCCAATTGGGTCGACCCAGTCGACCCACCCACAATAATCGACCCAGTCGATTATTCACCCAGTCGACCCACTCGACTCAGTCGTTCTTATTTTCTCGCTTTCGCTTCATGTGTATTGTGTATGCCCCCGTAGGTTCATCACATAATTGGCCGTGGGTTATAATTAAATGTTATTTAATTATTCGAGTAAGACTTACTCTAATCAATCGAACACTCTGTCGATTGATCATTCCAAAATTAGCACCCCTGCCAATTTGGGAATTCTCCCACACTCCACGGTCGATGTCCAGCCACTAGCCCATGGAGCCCAATCACTGGTGAATTAATTCAATGAACCTTTTATCATTTATAATTTCCATATACGACATAATCTCTCCATTGATCAATCTCCCAGTCGAGACTTAAGGGTATGGTCTTTCATCGGATTCCCTTTTCTTTTGTCTTGACCTTATGTACTCTGATCTCGAAATAAATTCTCTTTGACTTAATCTTTATGAGCTACTTACATAAAGTCGTCAGATACCTTGGCGAAGGGTTTTACCAGAATTAATTTCTCACAGAAATCCATAGGAGAATTTCCCAACCTATCAAGTCGGGTCAATGGATCCTTTGTTGATGATATGAATCTGCATACGAGTTCCTCTATACCCAATATGAGCCCACAGAGACTTTCTGGTGATCCCCAGTCAGTCGGAACTCATATCAAAGCATAGACGTTCTCGCACTAGATAAACCCTATCACCTCACGTAGTTAGGGATTGTTCCTCGTATACTATTATAAATTTGGAATAACTTCAACCCCGATATGCGACTACCGCTTCCATGGTGAGTTATTTCCTAATTGGGGTATTTAGTGCGCTTGTCATCCCAGCAAGCCACCCACTTATGTGTATCGACCATCCCAGTCACGCTCGTGGACCCCAGCGTTCTCCAGTTCATCGGAGTATACACAACAGTGAGTGTCTAACCGAATCCAACGATGTCCTATCTCGATTGGATTCTACGACTCTTGAATATGTTCTAGATCACGGCCTTGGAGATCAGTCCACGGGTTGTCCCATAGCCCTGTGATCTAAGGACTTCTATCCTTATGCGTAGATAATTATTACATAAAATGACCATTTAATAAAATGCATTTATTAATCGAAATTGAATAGTTCCACATTTATTACAATAAATACTAGTCATACAGCTGGCTTGCAGTACACTATTTCTATCAAAATAACCTATTGATTTTCTGTTTGTACACACCACATGTATATGGTACACAAATAGCGCTCTGATGAAGAAAAGAGAAATATTAATAGGAACTATATTTACCTCATTAATCAATGGAGCATCGAACAAAGGAGTTGATGAAGAGAAGAGAAACCTGCAAAATTGATTTAGCCGTAGGTTTTCTAAGCATTTTCAAAATATAGACATAATTTTAGGAGGGTACAATTCTTTATTTTTTCTAAAAGTTCAAGGGTGCTAGGTGTTATTCTTTAGTTTTGAAGATTATAATTTCTTATTTAGCCTATTTTGGGGTGGAAATTTTCAAAAATCAAAATTTAATAATAGTTGTTTGGTAAGTTAGGTTAAGGGATTATTGATTAAATTTCATAAACTTGGAAGAATTGCAAAATGACCGGTGTAATATTAATATAGGCAATCGATAAAAGTAATGTATAATTAAGTTAATCGTAATTCAAAGCGATAATTGGTCTAATTAATTGATGAAATTCAAAATAGTTGATCTTAAGGGTAATGTATAATTAAGTTACTTGTAATAAAAATCGATAATCGATTCAACTACTTGACCGAAGTCAATATTATTAACCTTAATAATGTAAAATTGGACTAATCGTAATCCAAATTGATAATTGACTCGATTAGTTGATCAAAGTCGTCATTATTAATTTTAGGGTAATGTATAATAGGTTAATTGTAACTCAAATTGATAATTAGCTCGACTTATTAATCAACATTGTTAATCTTAGGATAATGTATAATTACGTTAATCGAAATCTAAATCGATAATTGGCTCGACTAATTGACAATTCTCAATATTGTTTATATTAGGATAATGTATAATTAGGTTAATCGTAATTCAAATCCTTAATTAGCTTAAGGTAATGTATACTTAGATTATCATAATTCAAATCAATAATTGGCTCGACTATTGAAGTGAAGTCAACAATATAACTCATATTACCATGCAATGTGGGTCACATTATATGGTATAACTCACATGTGATAGTATGGACTCACATTGCATAGTACTAAACCTATATATCTAGTATAACCCTCACATAATGTAGTATTTATTCCATATTAGATGATATTACCACGCATTGTGTATTACATTAGATGGTATAACTAGTATAATACACACTGTGTAGTATTTATTCCACATTAGGTGGTATTACCATGCAATGTGGATCACATCATATGGTATAACTCACATGTGATAGTACGGACTCACATTGCATAGTATTAACTCTATATGTTTAGTATGACCCCACATCATATAATATTTATTCCACATTAGGTGGTATTACCAACCAGTGTGCATTACATTAGATGGTATAACTAGTATAATCTACACCGTGTAGTATGATACCTAAGAGGGGGGGGGGGTGAATTAGGTATATAACTTTTTTTAAAGAGTTTATTTCCCAGAAGACAATTAATAAATAGTTCCACTAACTTTAAATAAGAGTTGATTGTTCCAATGATTTTGAGATTAAAGTTACGATACGAAGTAAAGTGCAAATAATAAAAGGAGAAGAGAGCAAACACAATTTATAGAGGTTCGCGCCCCAACGATCTACTTCCTCTCTTCCAGCACCCCTGGGTAAAATTCACTAATATATCGTGGCTTGCAGGACAAACCTTCGCCATTCGAGATTACAAGATATCAATTCTTTCTCTCGATACGAGCTTGCTAGGACACCTCCTATCGCTCCAACAATGTTCTTGCTAGACCTCGGCCTATCGCACTAACATGTGCTTGCTAGAACCCTTTGTTCTTGTTGGGATTCGGTAAGATAAACAGCCCTAGGCACAGCGGAATTTAATAATTTTTAGGACCTCTTACGGAATCTTGCCAGGATACTACTCTAGGTGTATATATATGAACATAAATAAAACGATAGTATAAACAGTTGTAGTTATACCTATCTCCTTGCAAATCCTTAGCTAGCAAAACGGACTCTGAATTCCTCCTCAGCCAAATCGATCCAAGCTCTGCAGCAGCGCCCCACGAGTTGCGCCTCTACGGGTTGATACACCACAATTACACGAAAATAATATATCTTGATCGACTAGAACACAAGATATATTAAGATCTAGGAATAAGGAACGATTTAGGAACAAGAATCGAAAACGAAAATTCTTCTAAATGAAGAACAGGGTTCGGTCGATTATAGCTTGGGAGAGGGAGAGAAAATTTTGCTCTTGCTCAATTTTTGCTTATGGAGTTGTGTGAAAAATAACTATAAGATAGCTACTTATAGTTATCTCCCTAACCTAGTCCTATTAGGACTAGGGCTCTTCTCTCCTACATGGGCCATGGCCCTCTTTAAATTAGAAGACCAAGTCTTCTAATTAATTCATGGCCCAGTTAATTAATTTGACCAGGCTTTATTTAATCTCCCAATTAAATAGCCCAATTAATTAACTTAATCTCCCATTTAATTAAATCAGACTCTAAGTCCATCTAATTAAAATCCCTTCTAATTAATTAAATCCAACTTAATTAATTAATCCACAAACTAAATTCCAATTTAATTTATGATCCTGATCCAATTCCAATTGGATCCCATTTTGTCCCAATTGGGTCGACCCAGTCGACCCACCCATAATAATCGACCCAGTCGATTATTTACCCAATCGACCCAGTCGACTCGGTCGTTCTTATTTCCTCGCTTTCGCTTCATGTGTATTGTGTATGCCCCCGTAGGTTCACCACATAATTGGCCATGGGTTATAATTAAATATTATTTAATTATTCGAGTAAGATTTACTCTAAATCAATCGAACACTCTGTCGATTGATCATTCCAAAATTAGCACCCCTGCCAATTTGGGAATTCTCCCACACTCCACGGTCGATGTCCAGCCACAAGCCCATGGAGCCCAATCACTGGTGAATTAATTCAGTGAACCTTTTATCATTTACAATTTCCATATACGACATAATCTCTCCATCGATCAATCTCCCAGTCGAGACTTAAGGGTATGGTCTTTCATCGGATTCCCTTTTCTTTTGTCTTGACCTTATGCATTCTGGTGTCGAAATAATTCTCTTTGACTTAACCTTTATGAGCTACTTACATAAAGCCGTCAGATACCTCGGCCGAAGATTTTACCAGAATTAATTTCTCACAGAAATCCATAGGAGAATTTCCCAACCTATCAAGTCGGGTCAATGGATCCTTTGTTGATGATATGAATCTGCATACGAGTTCCTCTATACCCAATATGAGTCCACAGAGACTTTCTGGCGATCCCCAGTCAGTCGGAACTTATATCAAAGCATAGACGTTCTCGCACCAGATAAACCCTATCACCTCAAGTAGTTAGGGATCGTTCCTCGTATACTATTGCAAATTGGAATAACTTCAACCCCGATATGCGACTACCGCTTCCATGGTGAGTTATTTCCTAATTGGGGTATTCAGTGCGCTTGCCATCCCAGCAAGCCACCCACTTATGTGTATCGACTATCCCAGCCACGCTCGTGGACCCCAGCGTTCTCCAGTTCATCGAAGTATACACAATAGTGAGAGTCTAACCGAATCCAACGATGTCCTATCTCGATTGGATTCTACGACTCTTGAATATGTTCTAGATCACGGCCTTGGAGATCAGTCCACGGGTTGTCCCATAGCCCTGTGATCTAAGGACTTCTATCCTTATGCGTAGATAATTATTACATAAGATAAAGATGACCATATAATAAAATGCATTTATTAATCCAATTGAATGGTCCTTTCAATTAAATGCAGCCAAAATAGTTGGCTTGCAGGACACTATTCTATCAATCTCCCACTTGTACTAAAGCCAACGTTTCATACTTCTGATTCCCATCTTAGACAGATGTTTTCGGATGCCTTTGAGGCAATGGCTTAGATAGCGGGTCCGTCGTATTATCCTTTGAGGTGACACGTTCCATCTTTATGTCTCCTCTACCAATGATATAACACATCGAATGGTATCGTCTTAGTTCGTGCTTGGATTCTGATGAGATCTCGACTCCTTCGCTTGCGAGATAGCTCCATTATTATCACAGAAGATAGTAATGGCTCGACAATGCTAGGTATCACATCCAATTCCTGGATGCAGTTTTTCATCCAAACACTTTCCTTTGCTGCTTCACACGCGGCAATGTATTCTGTTTCGGTGGTTGAATCTGCGGTAGTGTCTTGCTAGGAGCTCTTCCAGCTTACCGCACCACTATTGAAACAGAACACGTATCCAGATGTCGACTTGAAGTCGTCTACATCACATTGGAAGCTAGAATCAGTATAGCCTTCCAATTTCAATTCTCCTCCACCGTATACCAAGAACAATTCCTTAGTCCTTCTCAGGTACTTTAGAATTGCCTTTACGGCTATCCAGTGCTGCTCACCTGGATCAGACTGGTAGCAACTTGTAACGCTTAAAGCGTATGCTACGTCTGGTCTCGTACATAACATACCATTCATTATGCTTCCTATTGCGGATGCATATGGTACTCAAGACATATTGCTTCTCTCTTTAGGCGTCTTTGGGGCCATAGACTTAGAGAGTGCAATCCCATGTCTCATTGGAAGCAATCCTCTCTTGGATTCTTCCATATTAAATCTCTTCAAGATTTTATCTATGTACTGGGAATGGGAGAGGCCCATCAGTCCTTTTGATCTATCTCGGTAGATTCTTATACCTAGTATAAATGATGCTTCTCCCAAATCCTTCATTGAGAATTGTGTAGATAACCATGCTTTAGTTTCGGACAACACTTTCACATTCCAATGAGAAGAATGTCATCAACGTAAAGCACCAAAAATTTAACTGTACTCCCACTGATCTTCTTGTACACGCAAGGTTCGAACATGTTTTTGATGAATCCAAAAGTTTGGATTGTCTCATCGAAACGAATGTTCCAACTTCGGGAAGCTTGCTTCAGTCCATAAATGGACCTCTGGAGTTTGCACACCTTGTGTTCATCTCCTTTGGATATATATCCTTTTGGTTGCTCCATGTAGATCTCCTTGTCAATGTCCCCATTGAGAAAGGAAGTCTTTACATCCATCTACCATATCTCGTAGTTATACCACGCAGCTACGACCAGCAAGATTCGAATGGATTTAGACATTGCGATGGGCGAGAAGGTCTCCTCAAAGTCGATGCTTGGCCTTTGATTGTATCCTTTTTGCCACTAGTCGCGCCTTGTAGGTTATTACCTCTCCGTTCACTCCAAACTTTCGCTTATAGATCCACTTGCAACCCACGGGAGCTACTCCCACTGGTGGATCTACCAAGGCCCAGACCTTGTTCGAGTGCATGGAGTCCAATTCGAATTCCATGGCTTCACGCCACTTTCCCGAGTCTATGCCTAGCATAGCCTCTTCGTAAGTCCTTGGGTCGGTTAGAGACTGTCCAGTCTCACGCAGCAGACCGTAGTACCTCTCGGGTTCTCTATGTTGTCTTTCTGACCTATGAAGTATCGGTGTACTCTCTGATGTACTTTCATGCTCTTGTTCTCCCACTGCCTATGGTGATGGGTCAGCTTGATTGACCTCTTTGGTCTTTTCAGCTTCAGTGACCTCATCTAGTTCTACGTTGTGTTCCTTTTTGCCCAGCAAGAAATCCTTCTCCAAGAAGTGTGCGTTCCTTGAGACAAACGTAGTTTATCTTGTAGGATCGTAGAACTTGTATCCTATAGAGTTTTCTGGATACTCCACGAATTGCATAAGATGGACTTTATGTCCAACTTATCTCCCACCAGCTTATTCACATAAGCGGGAGACCCCATATGCGCATGAATGCATATGAAGGTACAATACCAAAACTCATATCACGTGATATGTTTTGGATCTGGCTTCAGAGATACTTAGCTCAGTATCTTCGATTTTCTCGATCAAGTTTCATTTGTTTTGAATAAGGAATTTCATTCAAGATTTCTTAATGGACATTTACATGTCCAAAATGCTCAATAACTGACAATGTTTTGAGCGAGTCTTACATTTCGAGAATCTAATTCTCTATTAAATAATCAATGGCGTACTGCCTATGCATGTTTGATTTTGAATCGATCCAAATCTCTTACATGCTTTCATTGATTAGGCTCTCTTCTTTTATTCCAAAAGTAATTTGGATTTGTACATCACAACGTACTTTTACCCATGAGGGTACTAGAGACGCCTTATCTCCCACTAATGCTTTAGCATTTCTACACACTTATAAATGGATTAAATCCATTGCATTTGTTTATGCCTCTTGGTTGCCTAGCAACCAACTACTAAATCGAATTTCCATTAAGCAAGATTCGAAAGTCGGTTACTATGTACAGCATCCCAGTCAAGCTCGACCCAGTCGAGCTCAGTCTTTGAATCTTTTAATTCGGAAATATGTTTTAGTATTCGTGTATCGCCTTTCGGTTTTTACAACGACTCAAGTGTGTGAAATCTTGATTATTTATATTTTATTGACTATGCATATTTTATTTAGTCGATATATGAGTATCCATACTCATTTGCTTATGTACACCTTTTGCGTATAAATCTTATAACGCAATCAGTTCCAACCATTATGGAACTATCACATCCCTTAAGACAAGGGATGGTATAAGCAAATTCCAATGATCTAAATAATTCATGGCTTTAGATGCATTGAATGCATCAATGAGTGCTTCATCGGGCATCCAACACCCTTATGCATTACTTTAACCATAAGGTTAAGTTCAATAAAATTTAATCATCCCTTATGGGATGAATAGGTTCAATTCCCTTTTCCCTTGATCTTAATCCATGGAAGAATCATTTTGATTGACTTTTCAACTTATCATCCTTACAGAAAAACCTCCAAGGTTATTTCCCTTTAGAGAGGATACATTCCTCTTCTTCCATCTCTCGAGCCTTTTGAGGCCTTTTCACAAGATGTTACTTCCCATTCATGGGAGACTTCATGTTTGCCTTCAAGAAAATTTGGGCTTTAGAACCATCCTCAACCCTCTGGGGAAACTTATCACCTTTCTTATTTGAAGAGTAACTTCGAAAAAGGCAGCTTGGTGAAACCTATCACCATTCCAGTCGAAATGTAACTTCGAAAGGAAAAACAATGAAATATTTGTAAGGAGATTAGTCCTTGCTTGGACTCGAGAATAATTTCTCAAGTTTCGAAGTCATTCAAACTTCATTTGAGTTCAGTCAATTTATTTGATTCAAGTATGATGGTAAATATTCATGGATACATAACTTATGATAAACTATCATAAACATGACGATAAATACGCGGCAGATTAATATCAATGCATAATTTACAAACATGGTTTTCATTTGTAAATTACTCCCACTATTTTTGTCGAATACTTATGCCCCCACATAAGGTTCGGGAAATAAAAATTTCCTAATGGGCTCAAGGCCCAAATGCAATCGCTCAGTACCCACGACTCGTTGGCCATACCAATCGATCCACTTGGTGGGCGATCACGTCGCCGGTTAACCATCCCAGTTAACCCTTGAGTTCATTTAGCCTCGTTTTTCGTTATGGACCCACGACTCGTGAGACATCCATACTTACTCGCGTTAAATCATGTCCAATACTCGTGAAGAGAAATAGTTCAATCCTAGACGCCCCACGACTCGTGAGACAGCGCCTAGAACCTTGCTATCCCCTCCCTTGGCACTAAACTGTGCATCGAGGCAATAGACACATCATCTTCCTATAGCTCGACCCACGACTCGTGAGACATCGAGATATATTTGTACAATATGCCTAAGACCTAGTAATTGGATAGGCTCGGACCATAGACACCATTCATATGCGCCCGTTAATCGATTTAATATTCTAATTGAGTTTTTAAGTTCAATTGGAGGTTTTAAGTTTTTTTCGTGCGAGGTCTCATCAGATTATGCTTTATCTTGTTTACGTGATCTATTCTAAGCATGCAAGACATACATCAAAGAATAATAGTAAACATATATCACCTAGCATTGCACATATGATTGGTCGATTGCCCATCCTATGCGATCCATCACGAGCCACATGATGGACCAATTGGTCAGTCTAGGGTGGAAATTAAATGTCCTAAAGTTCACAAAGAAAACCTATCCTCTGAAGTAGAATCACTCACAAAGATGGATTCTCACTTCGCACAACACTCAGCTATTACAAAATCACTCAGATAATGTTTTTCTGTTTTCTTCAACTTGGTTTCTGTCAACAGATGACTTCCACCAGACGAGTGAGCTGTTCGAGCTTTTGAGACTTAGAGAAATTCTGCTTCAAAATTTCGATCTCTGATTGTTGTTGTGTGTGTCTCTCTTCGAACTTTGCTCTATTTATACTCGGATTTGAATTTATGACCGTTGAAGGAAATCAAATCTTCAAATCCAACCTTCAGCTCTTTTGAAACGGCTCCCTGCAGCAATCGTACAGTGTACAGTACCTTTCTGTCCATCGCATTAAATGCTGCATTTAATGCACTCTGCTGATCCGAGGATATCTTCAATCATTTGCCATTACTACCCTTCTCTTTCAGCATTTATTACACCAAGTGCATTTATTACCGTTGGACTAATCTCTTGATCTCTTCCACTCTGCTGATCGAAGCAACCCTTCTGATAGGTACTCTGCTGATCAAATACTGAACTAATCTGATTTGACTCGGCTGATGACCTACCCTTCTGTTCGCTGTTTCAGCATGAGATCACTAGTCTTCTGAGCTTTGAACTTTGAACTCTTCTGATGTCTTCTTTTGCTTGTTCAAAATTCTTCTAAGGGAACTAAGCTTCCATACTTAGCTGATTATGATGTTTTGGAAATCATCAAAACCTTCCCTTAATTACTTGTCTTCTTTGCACTTCATCTTCATCTTCATCCAACAATTTCCCCCTTTTTGATGATGACAAAACTTCAGCTAAGTACCTGTACCTAAACTAAAGTTTTGATCCTCAAAAATTTCTGAGATAGAAATAGTCTGTTGGATTAAAACTTGCAATTTTATAGATAATGAACTGATTACATATTACATGTTTGTTCAGATGAGTCGTGCAGAAAAAAAAATTACAAGGAGATATACAATTACTAATCTATTTGTTTGTCTTCTTTATCATCCTTGCTCTCTTTTCCTTCTTCAGCAGGTTTGGAAGTTTCAGCTTCCAAGCTTTGCTTCAACAGCTCTAACTTCTTTCTTTTAACATCAGGATCAAGCTGTTCTTCAGCTGAGTCCTTAGCAGCAGCTATCTCCTTATCAGACTTAGCTTTTGCTTCAGCTTCAATTTCTTCAGCAGCTTCATCTTCTTTTTCTGTGATCTTATCATCTGTTGATCTGCTTGTGCCTTCATTTGCTGCTTCATTCCTATCATTATCATCAGCAGATTCTTCCAACACTTCTGTTCTTTCAGCAGAAGATGCCTTATCCTCCCTTTCTTCCCTCAGTACCTTATCTTCCCCCTTTTTGTCATAATCAGCAGGGTTGACTTGATAATCTGGTAAGATTGGGGTGATCAGAAGTGAATCACATAGAAGTTTGATGTTCTCTTCCATAGCATGCATTTGAGCTTGTTGATTTAGTTGAGTTGCTCTGAATGCATCTAGTTGAGCTTGTTGATTCAGTTGATTGGCTTCAAAATTATCCATTCTTTTTAGAACAGCTTCACCTTGGTCACCTAGCTGAATTTGAGTTGCCAGAATCCAGTCAGCAGATGCCTTGAAGTCTTTCATCATGTTATCTAAGGTTTCATCCTTAGCTTGGATGGCCATTTCAACTGTTTCCGTGATATTTCTCCAACCTTCAGCTGTGCTTTGAGTTCTTCTTCTGATAATATCCATGTCTTGACAAATGGACTTAACATTTTGAACAGTATCATCTATCAGATTTGATGGAACAACAGCAACTGTCTGATTGGGTTGACTCACAGCAGCCAACACATCTGCTTTTATCTCCTCCTTCATTTCCTTCATGGATTTGATAATCATTTGTTGGATGGAGTCCAACAGATTAGTTTGAGCACTTTGAGAAGTTGAAGGAACTTCTGTTGAAGTAGCAGACACGGTTTCCTTGAGGGGTTGCTCTGATGGTTGAGTTATCATTGCAAGGGACTGATCTGCTGGTTCACCAGCATGGCTTGGAGTGCTTTCCTTCTCCTTAGCTTGATCATCTCCTTCAGCAGCAACTTCTTTTTCCTTGATCTGTTCTGCTGGAATTTTTTCTTCCTTCTTTGAGTCATCAGCAGCTTCAGACTTATCATCCTGCGCTTTGTCTTGATCAGATGGGTCTGATGTACCCTTAATTTGCTTTGGTTGATCAGAGGACTCTGCTTCTTCTTTATCAGCAGGTGATATTATCTTCTTGACAGTCTCAACTGTCCTCATCAATCCTTCATTGTCTACTGCTGACCTGTTAGAAATCCAAGTAAAGTTATCAAGAGGAATAAAAGTAGATGATGGTTCCTCAGGCAGCTCTTCAAAAGGTTTGAGATTTGGTCCATAGACAATGTGTTTGATGTTTGGAAGAGGGACCAATGAGCTTGGTTGTCCCCTTAACTTCCTTGATTTCTTTGCCCAAAGCTCCATTGCTTGAGCAATAGCCAGCTTTATGGATCTTTCCTTGAGGTCTTCTGATTCATCATAGTCCTCAGGAACAGATTCAAAGATCTTCTTTGCTTCGGCTTTGACTGTGTGACTTATCATTTGCCTCAACCTGTCCAGAAAGAATTCTGAATCAAGTGCTTGGATTAAAGATCCAGTTCCCAGCCACTTTAGTACCCAGGCTTCTGCAGCATTGAATTCTTTCCACTTGGCCATTTCAGCAGGGCTCTTTGTTAATCTGAATTCCCTCCATCTGTTGTATTTGATCTTTTCAGAATGGAAGAGTGTCAGACGGTTGATCCTTTCATTTTCAGCATCTAGCCTCTTGAGAAATTCTTCAAAGATAGCAGGGTCATTCCTAACAATCTCTAATGCTAATCTGATTTCTTCTCTTCTCTTTGGCTTTATCTTTGGTGCAGGCATAGCTGGTATTGGTTTGTTTGGATCCCTCTGTTCACCAATACTTAGCCCACCAGTATGCTGACTTCCATGAGCATCCTTGATGCTTGCTTCAATAACAGCAGCCAATTCTGCTGCCTCAATAGCATCTCTCTGCTCTTGAGTCATCTTGCTGGCCTCTTCTTCCAGCCTTTTTAACTCTAGGCTTTTCAGCCTATCTTCTTCTGCCTTTTCTGCAGCAATTCTTTGCTTTTCAGCATCATCTTGTTTCTTCTTTTCTGCAGCAGTTAGGTAAGTTGCAATTTTCCCAGTCCTTTTTCTTCTTGATTCAGGACTTTCAACTGCTTGAATTGGAGTTGCAGCAACAGGAGTAGGATGCAGAAGGAGTGTCTCTCCTTCACCTGTTGTGGCAGTCTGCTGATCTTCTCCAGCTTCAGCAGATACTACAGCAGAAGAGTCTGTAGTAGGAACTCCAATTGTGGAAACAACTTCTTCAGTAG
>CM064883.1:84763596-84905790 GCA_003313485.2 Penstemon barbatus
TGCTCTTTAAGCAATATCATCTCTTCCTTAAGCTTTTTATATGCTTCAGCAATACCAGTATTGTTCAGCATCATTTGTTCAAATGAATTAAATAATTCATTGTCAAGAGGAGTTACCTCATCCTCGGAGTCATCAGATTCCTTTGCCATCAGGCACAGGAGAGCAGGTTTTTCTTCATCAGACGTGTCTGAATCTGAATCAGATGAGTAGACAGCAGCAAGCTTTTCTGCTTCAGCCATCATAGCCTTACCTTTCTGATGCTTTCTTTCTTTTCTCATTTTCTTCTCTTCCTCATTGTATTTTTCTGCTTTTGGATATGGGCAGTCTTTGATGAAGTGTCCCAATTTCCTGCAGTTATAACACATTAGTTTGGATTTATAATCTTCTTTATCTTGAGAAGAAAAGTTAGGTTTAGAAGTTGAAGCATTGTTGTATTTGTTCTTCATCTTTCTCTTGTAGAACTTCTTGAAATTGTTTATCAACAAAGCAACATCTCCAGCGGTATACTCCTTTTTGTTGAGCAGTGTGGCTTCATCAGATGAGTCCACTTCTTTGCTTTTCTGTGCTGGTCTTCTGGTGTTTTCAGCAGCAACCAATGCAGCTGTGGGTCCTGAAGTTGAGGTTTCTTCAATTCCCATTCTAGGCAGTTTATACTCGAATGCCTTGAGTACAGAGAACATCTCAGTAAGAGAGATTTTTCCCAAATCCCTTGATTCTTCCATTGCTGTCACTTTCATGTTGAATTTTGGGGGTAGGGCCTTTAGTACTCTGAAAGTGATCTCTTTGTCAGTGAAGGTCTTTCCCAACTCTAAAACTTCATTCAGAGTTCTGGTGAATCTGGTATCCATCTGATCAATGGTTTCTCCAGACTTCATCTTGAAATTGTCAAGTTTCTCCAAAGCAACAGTGAGCTGATGCTCCTTTATTGCATCATTGCCTTCGCTCATGTCTCTGACTTTGTCCCACATTTCCTTTGCAGTCTTGCAATGTTTGACATTGTCAAACCGATCATTATCCAGGGCTTTAGTCATGATGAATCTCCCTACTTTGTCTAGATTGTAAAGCTTTATTTCTTCTGGAGTCATCTCATGAAGGTCTTTCTCCACAACCGTGTCAACTTCATTTATCTTTATGGTCTTTGTGAATCTGAATGGACCTTTAATGATACATGTGTACATGTTGTCATTATAAGCAGCTAGGAAAATTTCCATTCTGATTTTCCAGTCCTCAAAGGACATACCAGTAATGTGGGGAACATGGCTGATACAATCCATTTTTCAAAAAGTTTTGATTTTTCAAAAAGATGCTCTTTTGAAAAAGTTTTGAAAACCTTTGAAAAACACTTGGATCAAGCTCGTTGATCAGGCAGCTGATTCTAATGAACCACCTGCTCTGATACCACTTGTTGGTCACAAGTGGTCAGATGAGGTCTAGAGGGGGGGGTGAATAGACCTCTGAAAATTTTTTAACTTAAAAACTTTTCAGTCTTCTGTCAGCAGACTAAGCTGATGAAGAACAGTAAGCAGACTTAGCTGATCGTGAACAAATCTTGAACAGCAGACTGACCACTCTTCTTACAAATACTTAGCTGTTTTTCAGCAAAACAGTTTTTCAAAGAGTATACTTGCAGCGGATGTTTGAAAGTGTTTTTCACAAGTAGACTAAGTTCTTAAAAAGATTTTATCCCCAGTTTTACAAACTCCTTTTTAAAATCTTTTAGATAATTCAAAGTGTTTAAATATGCAGTTTGAAATATGCAAGAAAGACTTAAATGCAAATCAACACAAAGAATTTTTATAGTGGTTATATGGATAAAAATCCTTTAGTCCACTCTTCCAGATCACTTAGATTCTGGGTTATACTATAATCACACAGATTACAATATTTCTCCACTTATACCTAGACAACTAATGAAAAGGCTATAAGCTCGCAATAGAAAATCACTAAGAAATTCTACTCTCTGAAGTTTGATCACTCACAAAGATGGATCACAACTTCGCACAACACTTAGCTATTACAAGATCACTCAGATCGTAATTTTCTGATTTCTTCAACTAGGTTTCTGTCAACAGATGACTTCCACCAGACGAGTGAGCTGTTGAGCTTTTGAGACTTAGATAAATTTTTGCTTCGAATGCAAAATCTCTGATTGTTGTTGTGTGTCTCGCTCGATTAAATCAGCTCCTTTTATACTTGAATTTGAAAATAAGACCGTTGAAGCAAATCAAATCTTCAAATCCATAGCCTTAGCCCGAAATTAGAACGGTAACCTGCTACAGTACCTTTTCTGCTGTACTTTCCTGTAGCTGCATTAAATGCACTCTGCTGATCCGAGAGTTAATTCCAATCATTTGCCATTACTACCCTTCTCTTCCAGCATTTATTTCACTTGGGGCATTTATTACCGTTGAACTAATCTGTTGATCTCTTGAACTCTGCTGATCAAAACGAACTCTGCTGATCAAAACGACCCATCTGATAGGCACTCTGCTGATCAAATACTGAACTAATCTGATTTGACTCGGCTGATGACCTACCCTTCTGTTCGCTGTTTCAGCATGAGATCACTAGTCTTCTGGGCTTTGAACTTTGAACTCTTCTGATATCTTCTTTGTTTGTTCAAGGTTCTTCTAAGGGAACTAAGCTTCCATACTTAGCTGATTATGATGTTTTGGAAATCATCAAAACCTTCCCTTAATTACACATCTTCTTTGCACTCCATCTTCATCTTCATCCAACATGCAGCCTATTTTTCAAACTACTAACAACCCTGTTAGAGAAAATCAACTAAATTCTAAGTTACAGAATTATGGGGATAGCTTGATGCTCTATGTACCAAATAAGTTAGAGGTTGAAGTTGAGGAAGAGGGGAGTGAGGATCGTATGAGTAATTATCAATCTGATGATAATGGTTATGTAAGGCCTGGTGATTTCACAGATGATGATATAGACTCCAGTGATGAGGAGCTTGAAAACATGCGTAGAAACACCAATCTTACCAAAACAGAAAGAGACTTCACAAAAGGGAAAATGAAAGGCAAAGATGGCACAAAATGTAAGTTTTTTTTTTTGTTATGGTTAAATCTTCATATTGGGTTTCATCTCATAATTTGCATTTTTTTTGTTTACAGGATGCAACTGTAAATGCTGGCAATGCAAATTCTAGTGGTGATGCAACTGTAAATGCAAGTCCAATTTCCCAGAAGGTACATTTGAATCAATTTTTTATTTTATTTTTTATATTGGAATGATAATCCTTATTTCAATTATTATGATTAGGGTACTGGAAAGAAGAGGAAAAATGCATCGAAAGACCCTTCACAGGGTATTGGAAAGAAGAGGCAAACTTAGGCATCAACTAGTGCTGCCCCAGACAGACAAGAAGTTCTACTGCTCTAAATGTATCATCTTCAGCTCCTCCAAGGACTAGAAGTTGTATTGCTACTGTATCATGCTCAGCTCCTCCAAAGACTATTACTTCTGCAAAAGGGGGCAGGAATGATTGATATATTTGGGTGTTTTTGGATTTGTGATACTTGGGTGTGTTTTGATATATTTTGTTATGATCTACTGGAATGATTATTGGCCTTTTTAGGTTGATATTTTGGTGTTTTTGGTAATCTAAGTTTTTGTTTTGCAAGTGTTGGTGGATTGCTATTTTTGTATCCAGATTTGATCTAAATTAGTATTGGAAAATAGTTGATTTGTATTTTGATTCGTATTTTGCAAGTTTTGGTGGATTGGTGGATTGTTATTGGTGTAAAATAGTTGCATTGGATTGAACACATATGCATTGCATTATAATAGGATGGAATATTACATTGATGGGAAAATACATTATATTTTGCATTACATTACAAATTTTTCAAAAAAATGTCCCTGTTTGAATTATTACAAATACACCCCCCGTAAATAAAAAATATTACAAATACACCCCCTCTAACATAAAATAAGTCACAAATACACCCCTTGAGGGTATATATGTAAACTAAAAAAAGTCAACATTTCAAAAAAGTTGACCGAGGGCAAAATTGGAAAAACATTAAAATAAATTGATGACGTCATCCTCTATCGTTAAAAATTGACGCCGTAAGGGGTCACCTTATAATATTGTTTTGCCAGAGGGGGTGTCTAGGTAATTTTTCAAACAACGGGGTAAGTTCCTGTAATTAGGCCTAAACCCAGGGGGTGTCTAGGTAAATTTCCCTTAATTAAATCCAGTATAATTAATTAACTTACAAATTAAATTCTAATTTAATTTATAATCTTGATCAAATCCAATCGGATCTCGCCATGCTCCAATTAGGTTGACCCAGTCGATCCATTTATCCTTTGTTTCTTTGTTTTCGCTTCATGTGTATTGTGTATGTTCTCGTAGGTTCACACATAATTGATCTTGGGTTATAATTAAATATTCATTTAATTATGCGAGTATTAATACTATAAATCAATCGAACACTCTGTCGACTAATCATTCAAAATTTAGCACCCCTGCCAATTTAGGAATTCTCCCACACTCCACAATCGATGTCTGGCCACAAGCCAATGGAGTCCAATCACTGGTGAATTAATTCAGTGAACCTTTAACCTTTACAATTATCATGTACGCCTTAATCCCTCCATTAGTTGGTCTCCCGGTCAAGACTAAGGTTATGAACTTTCATCGGTTTCCTTACTTGTCTCGACTATATGTATTATGGTCTCGAAACTATTCCCTTTGACTTAATATTTATGAGATACTTTCATAAAGACTCCAGTTACCTTGGCCAAGGATTTACCGAAATATATATATCTCACAGAGATTCATAGGAGAAACTCCCAACCTATCAAGTCGGGTCGACGGATCCTCTGTTGATGATATCAACCTGCATACACGTTCCTCTATATCCAACATACAGAGACCTTCTGGTAGACTTCAGTCAGTCGGGACTCATATCAAAGCATAGACGTTCGTCACCAGATAAACTCTATCACCTTAAGTAATAATAATCGTTCCTCGTACACTATTGTAAATAGGAATAACTTCATCCCGGTATGCGACTACCGCTTTCATGGTTTCCTAGTTGGGGTATTCAGTTCGCTTGCCATCCCAGCAAGCCATCCACTCGTGTGTATCGAGTATCTCAGTCACGCTTGTGGACCCCTGCGTCCTCCAGTTCATCGGAGTATACACATTCGTGAGGGTCTAACCGAATATATTGATGTCCCATCTCAAATGGTTTCTACAACCCTTGAATTAATTTTAGATCACGACCTTGGAAATCAGTCAACGAGTTGTCCCATAGTCCTGTGATCAAAAGACTTTCATCCATATGTTAGATAATTATTCATAATATTAAGATGACCATATAAATGAATGCATTTATTAATCGAATTAAATGATCCTTTTAGTTATAACAAATTAAATGCAGCCAAAACAGTTTACTTGACTATTCTTTCATCAACACCAACTATTGTAAATATTTTAAAACAATAACTTTTTATACATTATTAATATAGTTATTATAATTTGACAAAAATAAAAAAAATAAATAAATAAATAAAAAAAAGGACAATCACACGGACAACCTCCCAAGCCCCACCCCCAATAGAAACCTAGCCCACCGGCAGCCTTGGTTCGTTGGTCCTAGGTCGTGATACGGGAAGAAAGAATTTTTTGTTTGATTTAATTTTAGGGTATTATTGGTAATTTGTTAATTTAAATTGATGAAAATCAAGTCCCTTTCTCATAAGACACGAGTGAGATACACTTTCGGTTACTTTGGACGAAAAATAGGATTATGTGCAATATTTTATAAAACGCAAGGGGTTTATTTGCAAAAAATAACATGGGGTTTTTGTTCATGTTCCCTAAAAGAGCAAAAGACAAAAAGACCACTTGTGATTTGTTTAGCTCCCAAAAAAATCCATGTATTATTTTAACTCCCAAAAAATATCATGTGTTTGATTTTAATTACCATACTCAACCCAAGTAGAATTTTACTTTTGGCTTTTGTTAGAATGACAAAATTACCCCTATGTGTTTTTTTTTATAAATTTATTTATTCTTTTTGAAAATCTAATTATATTACTTGGGTCGAGTGTGGTATTTAAAACCAAACACAGAGAATTTTTTTGGGATTCAAAATAACACTGGGGGATTTTTTGGGCGTTAGGCAAAACATAGGGGTTGTTTTGTGTTTCGATATCAGGGTAAAATAATTGTCATATCAAACACAAAGTATGAACGTACAAATACTTGCAATTTTCGCGTTTGAATCGCACTCTCCTTTTTATGGGTGTATTTGACACTTATTTGAGATCACAATGGGGTTTTTGGGAGTTAAATAATATAGAGAGTTCTTGAAAATTTAACAAAGTATAGGGGATATTTTTATCTTTTACTCTTTCTGAAAGTATAGGTAGATATGATGTTTTTTTCCTTTCAATTTCACGAAACTTGTAAAAGACATAAATATAAAAATATTCAAAAGTTATTTTTTTTCTTACCTAAAATTTCGAATCAAAACTAAATAGGCGATGAACGGAGTCTATATTTTTATGACATAATGCTTCTAGATTGCAAGCTTATCTTTGATTTCTTTTCAAAAATAATTTATAAGATAGATTAGCCCAATTGAAGGTCACTGATGAGTGATGACGATATTAGTGTTCAGATAGAAATCTCTAGGTGTTGTAGATGTTTCTATTGTAGGATACAAAAATGTCATTTTTTGTATCTCTACTATCAACGCTCATTGCAATTAACCCATGAAAAAATTTTCACGATCATACGGTTCGCTTGATTTAAAAATTAAGAGTTTAAAGATTTAGATTGTAGGGTTTAGTTTAGGTTCTTAGGGTTTTAGGAAGGAAGAAGGAGGAATAACTACAATATACTTAGGTCTGTCAATTGATTCGGGTTTACTTGAAGCTCGATGGCTCGACCCAATTAAAATTGGCTTGAACCCAAATATTTGTGAGTCGAATCGAGTTTGAGTCATTATATTAAACACGATCAATTTATTAGCTGAGTTTGAGCCTAACACGGCACAACCCGAATAAAGCTCAAATATTATAATTGTTTTAAATAATAATTATTTGTATTGTAGTTATAGTTACTAATTACAATTTTTATTAAGTAAACTTTACAAAAAGTTAAAATGTAAACTCACGTATATGTTAGTATATCAATTACGTACTGAAAGCCAAAATCCAAAGATAAAAAGAAATCAAAGAAAAAAAAATATAAAAGTTAACACAAAAGGTCAATAAATTGGAGTGTTCAGATTTTAAAATCTACTACATATTCATATAAATCAAACGTATCTTAAAAAGTGTGGGAAATAACTCGATCTTTCAGTTAAAATATTATCTAATGATATATACTTGTGTATTAAGTAACAGTAGTCTATTCATATATATTTAGGTAATCTAAATATTTTACTCCTATATGTCAAGCTATTTTTGCCTATATAATTAACAAACCCGATATAGACCCGCAACCCGAAAAATAACATAGGCCGAGTTTGACCCAGAGAAATCAGAAAATTTATGAGCCTAGTTTGAGCCTATAACTATGAAGCTCGATAGTTTTTGAGTTCGAGTTATTTAAAGCTCGGCTCACAAGGCCCGACTGACAGTCCTAAATATACTTACCCAATTTTTAGATAATTACATTTCTCCCCCTTTTTTTTACTTAACGGACATGTGCCACGCACGTGACATTTTCTGTTAAAAAATTAACGGTCAAATCAAATGTGAAAAATATTAATCAATTTTTGTATAAAATGTGTTATTTGAAAAGGTAAGGTATTAAATATATAAAGGTACTAAAAGTTTGATAAGAAATTTTCAATTCCCTTTGTGCCTTATCTATTTCTTAAAAATGAAATTGGCATTGAAAATGGAGTAATGTATCTAGCGACTAGCAAGATTCTAATAATATTGCATACTCAAACTATAGTTAAAATTTAAATGAAATACTTTAGCAACGCATTTAATATTCAATATATACAGTTAATGAACAGATTTTCGAGAATGGAGTGATATTTATTGCTTTTGAACGTCGTAAAAAGGGTCAGGGTGCATGCAAAAACTAATTAACATTTTAGTAAACAAATAGTTGGTCTTTTTTTTCCTTTAATACCCATCTCAAAATCCATTAAAAACCCATCAAATGTGAAGCTTGGCCCAAGCGTCCAATTCAACCCAATAAATAATGTAAAATAACCTACTAATCCTTCAATTAAAATAACTCTCATGCTATTTTTTCTTTTTTTTCTTTTTTTTTGAGGAAAAATAACTCTCATGCTATTTGATATATATCTCTTCATCTAGATCACCCCATTTAAAAAGGTTGTTTTACATTCATTTGATGTACCTCTAAATTATGAATTGAGGCTATTTTTTTTTTTGGACTTTTGTTTATGAATAGCAGGGTGTATATTAATATGTTGTGGATGTGGCCCGATTAGTTCCGACCCATTTAGTATTTTAATTTTAAATGGAGTTCTAAAGATCTTAGTTGAAGATATGAAATTTTTTTTTTTTTTTGGTATAAATACAGAATATATAAACAATATATCATTTATATCAGATACAGATTTCCAACGGATCGTATTAAGTAAAATCCGTACTCGCTCCATTAATTATTGATAACGGATTAAATCCATCGAATTCTTAATCGAATAAAAATCTTTATAAATCGAACTGAATACATATCAATTTCAGATTGAAATTCGCCCCATTGGCAAACCCTAAGACCAACATCTCCTCCTGGAGGCAAAACCTTAATTTGCTTCAATGGGTTGATGATCTAAAATTTTAGATGATCCGTTATTCTAATATATATATATATATATATATATATATATATTAAATCATTTAAATCATTGATTAACAATAAAACAAAAAGTATCAAATACTCAACTAACACCATAAATTAATTTTCATGCACTATATTATATTCCTCAGTATTCGACATGGTCTAACCCAAAAGAGATTGTTAAATATGCCGATGACTACTCTTTTCTTTTTTGAAGCTCATTGTTAAGAAGAATGTTTGATCTTGTGAACCGAGTTGAATTATTACATAGCTTTTATTAGGTCTGTATTTCTATCCGAACTCGAACAAGTGAATCTAAAACTTAATCCGAATCCTAATCTAACTACAATAAATTAATTTAAATCTAGATCAATCTGATCCGAGTCTAACTTCCTGCCAACCCTATTTTAAAATATCAAATTCCATATTGTTACATTTAACTTCAAATGTAAAGGTCATAAACAATACTTGTGTTACAAAACTGAATAAATTCGCACTCATTATTGAATATCTTTATTAGTTGGCTGAATTTGTTCCCGAAAAATGTCCATTTCTCCATCAAGAAAATAGAATCTGCAAAGATTTGATGCAGATTGGAGCCCTAGGGCTAGGTGAAAATACATGTCGACCATCCTTTTCTTTTTACTTAGTGTGGGTGGGGCCTACATTTAAATCAATAAATTGTCACACTCCTAGTGGGCAAGCAATGTGCTACTGCTGACCCAACTAAAGCTAAGTGGCATTTTCCGTCTGCCCTTTGAAGCCACTGAATGTATATTTTGAAATTTTAAATAACTTAATGGTTTTTATTTATTTTTTAAGTTACATAATGTAATGTTCAATACAGATTATTTCGATCGAGTGACATTGTAATCCACCTTTTGTGTCTTTTTTTAGAGGTCCTATGTCATTCTCTACTTTGATTTATTTCTACTTAAAGTTAATGGCCAATTAATGTTTTTCTTTTAAACATATATATACAGTAAAATAATATAATCGATATATTAAAAATTAAGGAAGTTAGGAACTAAAAATTAATCATATATATACAATAACAAATAATATTATCGATATATTAAAAATTGAGGAAGTTAGGAACTAAATAATCTCAGAAAGCAATTTATCTAAAAGATGTTGGCAACTTGTCCATAATAAATTTGGCCTATTCGGACTCGCTTATATATCCACCTCTAGTTTTATTGATAAATATTATTGGGTCATGTTGGACCTAAACTAGTAATAATAATTTTTGGTTTATTATTGATCTAAACTTGTAATAATATACCGGATCATGCATGCAATATGTGGAGTGGGATGGGCTGCAATTTTAGTGTCAATGTGGAACGGTGTTGGATCAGTTTTGTTTGATCACGATTTTGTTTGGTCACGATTTTGAATAATTAGTTTGAGTGGACAACTGGTATTGAGCTTGGATTTGGGGTTCTATAAGTTTTCAAATTTTGAAATATAATTTGAATTGATTAGCCATTAAATTTTGAGGGGACAAAGTGGTAGTATGTGTCTAATAAAATTATAGAGAAAAAGTTAGATGTATGGGTTAAAATAATGTTTTAATGTTCTAAAAAAAATAAGGATTTTAACATATTTATGGTTTATTAGGTTTGAGACAAAAGAAACGAATCTTGAATAACCAAGATCAAAACGGTAAAATCGAGCCAACATCGATACATATGGAACCTCATTGGTTTAAGTTTAACCATCATAATATTGTTTGCATACCGGTTGAGTTAAAATCGATCCTGAATTAATTAAGTCAAATTTCACAATCTATAAAAGCAAGAAAATGGTAGCAAGCTCAAAAATTTCCCTTGACATTGCAAACATGATTTTTTCCTCGTATGCAAACATTAATCAAGCATACAATTGAGCTTTCGTATTCAATGGCCTATTTCGCTTTTCATATACTATTTTGGTGTACTTTTTATTTTTCGAAAGGAACTTATTCTATAAATCTCTCTATTTTCTCGAAACAAAATCATCTTAAAGAGTATTTATATTATCTCTAGATTAAAATATATATTTTACTTTCATTCGACATAAATCAATACAAACAAAATTTTAATTTGCATAAAGTAATATGGCTTTTGCTTTATTTATCACACATAACGAGTCTATTTGGATGTATTTTGACTCGGTTTCGCGGATTTCGGTTTAAAAAAATAGTTTGGGTGGTTTCGATAAAATCTTTGAGACCTCGTTTAGATGGATTTTACTTGTTGGGTTTTGTGATTTAAATAAATTGAAATCTCACTTGGATTGAGTTTGAATGTTATGGTTTAGGAAAAAAAATAGGTGATAGAAGTCAAATCAATGTTTTATAGGTTTCAAGAAATTAATAATGAGTTTCTAAATAAGTTTTTAATGATTTTATGGAATTGACGAAAACTCATTTAAAAGGATTTTGACTCTATTTCACGAACTCACGAGACCGAGCCAAAATCAATCCACATACACCCAACAAATCTGATATAACATAATATCTTCACTTCATAATATCTAAGAAAAATCTACGGGTCTATTTGGATGGGTTTTGGCTCGGATTCGCGGGTCTCGATTTAAAAAAATTGGTTTGGGTGGTTTCGATGAAACCTTTGAAACCTCACTTGGATTGAGTTTGGATGTAGGAGTTTAGGGAAAAAAGTAGGTTATAGGTGTCAAATCAATGTCTTTTTTAGTGAAATTTGAGGAAAAAAGTAGATGACATGTGTCAAATCAATGTTTTATAGATTTTTAATGGTTTTATGAGTTTGACGAAAACTCATTTGGATGGGTTTTGGCTCGGTCTCGCGAAACCCACGAGATCGGGCCAAAACCCATCCAAATACAGCCTACAACTCTCCAAGAAGGCAAGAACTAAATTTACTATTCCTTTTTTATTTCTAAAAATGAAGACAAATAATTATTTTTTCCATTAACACAAAAATCGAGAATAAATAAAAATACTAATTTCTAGCACTTCACTATAAAAATGTGTTTGTTTGTGTATCTTTACCAAATTAGGCCCCACCACAATCCCAATAAATCTTTTCTCCACATTACGTATAACAATATATCTCTATCATTCGGCGCAGAAATTAGGAAATCTCCCATATTTCTTCTCCATTCTTACGCAAAAAGATCATTCCTCTAAATATGCACACTATCGCCACAAAATCTCTCAATCCTTATACCTTATTTCGAATTACAAGAAAAAACAATAACACTCCATCAGTTTTTCACTCAAACCCGTACCCATCTTCGATTAACATCCAATCTATCTACCCTTCTTCTCGTTGCAACTGTAACCCAACAATTCTTTCTTCAACGACCCAAGATTTGAGTAAAAGGTTGGAATTTGAGTCCATGAATTCGGAAATATACGCGAAAGAGTTGGAAATTGCGGTAAAAGCAGTTCACTTGGCGTGCTTGCTTTGTCAGAGAGTTCAAGAAAGGTTGCTTAATAAAAGCAGTGACCAAGTTCAATCCAAGGATGATAATTCTCCGGTAACAGTTGCTGGTAATTACTCACATTTTTTGGGTTTGTTTTTTCTGTTTGAATTTGAAATGGGTTGTTGTTGATTTATATTTTTTATGTTGTTTTGTTAATTTTGTTGAAATGTGGTGATGTTGCAATTGAATCTCTGTTTCTTGTTTTACTTTATTGGGATTGTTCTGGAGCTGTTTTTTGTTGACTATAGTTTTTAAGAACGCAAAATTTAAATTATAAAAAGTTTATATTTTCTTGTAGAAGCAAACCTCTAATAAAATTGTGCAATTCGGTATACCACCAAAAAAAGGTGATTTCTTTAAAATCTTTAGCTTTTTACTTTCCTAAGATTATGAAAAGAAAAATATTAGTACGTTTGAAAATATGTGTTCACTTTTATTTATTAGAAAATGACTGAGTTCTTTAATCTCTTACCTTGGTTTGAAAATAGGAATTAGGACAGGACAATGAAAAGGAAAGCATTGGTTACTTGAAAAAGTTGTCAAATTCTCTAAATGTGCTCGAGTATTTTAGAATAAAAAATGAAATTGTTTCAAAATTTATCTATACTAGCCATTGATGGAAAATTTGCATATTCCAACATTGATTAGCATAATCAAGAATTTGGATGTATATTGACTAAGTTTTAAATTTTGCAGTTTCGGTTATCATAAAGTAGGGATATGGGATTTTTGAAAAACAAGTATACTATTTGATGTTTAATGAGTTTGAAAATGTGTAAATGGTTTCAATGTTGGATTTTTATGCATCATGTTGTCATTGGAGATTATGGAATTTGAAAACATGCAAATGTGTTTAAATTGGTTTCTAATTTTAGAATTCCGGTGTACATGTGAGCAGGCTATATGTTTTTTCAGAATAGAAAAGAGTTGTGAAGTTTTGGAGTTTGAAAATTTGAATCACATATATATCATACAAAATAGAATTTCCGGTGATATAAGCTCAATCAAATTGTGATGGTCTAGTTTATTCCTTGACCATTATTTTTTTATTATGGATGGAATCAATGATATATTTAAGCATAGTTAGTTTTAAGATTGCCTTGTTTCGCTCCATATTTTTTAAGAGAAATTACGAGGGAGTTCCTTTTGCCAAAATAAGTTCATGGTTGCGAAAATCATCCAACTTGAAAATATTATTTCCAAAGATATCGACCAACTTTATTCCTAATGATCTTTATATCAAAACTTAAAGCAGAGTCTTTGCATGAATTCTTCGCCTTTTTCTCCTTTACACTTGGATGTTGGAATGGTCTAGCTCTAATAGGTGGATGTGTCATAGGTCGGGATCGGCTAATGCTCCAATTGCTCCTTGTAAGCAGATTGGAGTGTCCAAGCAACTGTTAGCTGGGTACTTTCCGAGGCTTTTGGGCGTGAAAATGTATTCATTGTTGCTGAAGAAGATGTTCAAGTGTTGTCCAAAACCGACTCACTTAGCTTACTCGAAGCTGTAGTAAAAACGGTAAATGAGTGCCTAGATGAGGCACCTTGTTTTGGACTTACACCACCTTCTATGCCTCTGAGTACTTCAGAGGTTCTAGAAGCCATCAGTAGATGCAACTCGACCGGAGGTCAAAAAGGAAGATTTTGGGTACTCGATCCCGTTGATGGTACATTAGGGTTTGTACGTGGGGACCAGTACGCAGTTGCACTTGCTTTGATTGAAGATGGCGAACCCGTGCTTGGGGTTCTTGGATGCCCAAATTATCCGATGAAGAAAGAATGGTTAAATTACCAAAATGGGTACCGTGAAATTTTATCAAGATTGACCTCGGCAAGCACAGAAGAGTCTTGGGATAAAGGGTGTGTGATTTACGCGAAGAGAGGAAGTGGTAGAGCTTGGATGCAGCCATTGGTTCATAAGGGAAAGAAGTTTGTTTGGCCAAACTCGGCACGACAAATAAAAGTTTCGACTATCGATAACCCTGCATTGGCTACATTTTGTGAGCCAGTCGAGAAGGCAAATACGAGTCATTCCTTCACTGCCGGACTAGCTCATAGTGTTGGACTTAGGTAAATATGTTTCTCAATTACTTACACTTCCTCGTATTTCTTTCCCAGCCCCATATACCAGGACTCTGAATACTAATTACTCTTAGGTGTATCTTTAGTAGCAAAAGAACCCCTTGTTTCTTTCTTATTAGCAAAAAAGCCTTTGAATCGAGACTTATTTAGCTTATTAAACACATTTGAAGTACCTTTCAAGAGTCAATAGGGGGGTTATGTTTATTTTTTAAGTGAAAGGGGGATTACTGCCAATTTTCAAAGTTGGGTTATTGTCAATTTTTTAGGTGAAAAAGGAATGTTATCACATTTTATGGTGGGGGTATAATTGTCATTTTTCCTGCAATATACTTTGGATTGGGTGAGGTATTTTTGCTAATAAAAAATAACACAGGTTTTTGCTAATAAAATAAAGATTACACAATGGAGGGGGGGGGGGGGGGGGGGGGTTGCCAATTAGACAAAGCATAGGGGTATTTTTGCATTTCACTCAGTTTTAATACTTGTACTAAAAAACTAAAAGTTTAAATCTGCAAATATTGGAGTCATTTGAATCAATACCTTAACTCAAATGAAACATTACAAAACATGTACATAACTTCCTCAAACAGATCAGGATAAAAAACTAGCAAATAAATACCTAAATGAAAGTGGATTTTTTTTTTCGAAATTTCTTTTACGCGAAAAGCTGAATATTTACATTAAATTCAGGAATCAACCATTACGCGTGTATTCTATGGTGAAGTATGCTGCCATAGCTCGTGGAGATGCCGAAATAATGATGAAGTTTGCACGAGCTGGTTACAAGGAAAAGATATGGGATCATGCGGCTGGTGTTGTAATTATTCAAGAAGCTGGGGGCGTAGTAACTGATGCGGGAGGCCATCCACTTTGCTTTTCCAAAGGTATGTTCTTAGAAGGTCTCGATCGAGGCATAATTGTTTGTTCGGGTGCTAAATTACACGAAAAGATCATCAAAGCCGTAGACGCTAGCTGGAACTCTTCTAGCCTGTAAATTTGCACCTGTATATTACCACTCGAACCTTCAAAGGGTATTTACGACTCGTTAATTGAAGCCGGGGGCAGTGGATAAAACATGATCTATATGCTCTCGAATAAATTGATAAATATTTTATCTTATATAGGATGTAATTATCTTGAAAAGATACTTGTTTCGATTATTTCGCGTTTTGTATTGCGATTTTGGGGCTTAATTAATTGTAAATAGGATTATGGTTGAGTAATTAATTGATCTGGGATTGAAGATTTTTGCATGTTGGTTTGAATTAGTCATTAATGAAGACTTAGGCTCTGAAACATGTCATCAAAATTTGTTAGTAGTCTTTGTCAATATTACTTTCTGAAATGAGTTTTGTCATATTTGGTGTTAATTGTTTTGATTCTCTGAAATTAAAACACAAAGTAAATGTAATTACATATATATACATGTCTTCTAATTTATCTGGATCAAAATTCTGTTTTAAGTGTACATTTCGGTCAAGTAAATTTTGAATTTTTTTAATGAAAAATACCAAGAAATATTAGAAAGATTTATTAAATTACGACAAATAAAATAATCTTTAGTCAAACAATTATTTTTATTAAATCAAAACTCAGAAACCAAAAAAAAATTATATTCTGTTTATTTATTTATTTTGAGGGTATACCTCAAACTGAAGTGCAATGGTTTGAACGTGAACTCAAGAAATTTGACAAAATAGAGAAGCATGGAAAAAAACAAAGTGGCAACTTTGACTTTTTCACATTGCACCAGGTCGAGAAGCACTCTAATTTAAATCTAGTAGAGACACCATTGTTTTCATATATCCTAAAAAGGATATAATTCATCGGTCCTTTTTACTTGGTACAGCAGTCAACTTTACTATATAGTAATAAAATTATAATAAATAATTTAATTAATATATTTCAATAATAAGTTCATATTATCAATATAACACCATATATATTAATATTTAAAAGATTTAATATCACAAATATAAATAATTTAACGTAAATAAGCAATCTAGTCCATCTGGAGTCCGATTGAGAAAGCCCTATACTCGACCTACTTCCATCCTAAAGCGGTGCAAGAAAGGCAGCCAGTTTTGCCGAGTTTAAGAGGTGACGGAGGTTAAAAAAAGGAGTTCATTAGCTCTCACATAAATACAGAGTCAATGACTTTGAAGGGTCATTATTGAGTCAAGCAATCGAAACCGAGCAAAGAAGTCACATCTGAGTCCATTAAAAGATAAAAAAATTTTATCGAATACGATAGTTAATGAAACAAAATTAATGGGACATCTGGAATATTTGAATAAGGGCAAGTGGCAAATGGATCTGATCCAAATTAAAATAAATTATGGTTTTGAATTAGGTGACATTCTTTTGAATTGAGCTCTAGTATCATATTCAACTACCAACTTATCTAAAACTTAAATTATTACTTGTTAGATTGATAAATTATTTAATAATTATCACTTTTTTTTTAGAACATTTAATATTTATTACTTAACACGATTAAATCTAACATGGGCTAAAATTAATAATAAGAAGTTGAATTATATTACGTCATGATCAGTCGCTATACGATATAATTGTGGATGTACACTTACACTACCATATTAGGATTTTTCAAGATTTATTATTAGACTTTTATGTGATTACGCAATAACTTAACCCCAACCTATATGCAAAATAGGAGTTAATTGCAATTTACTCCCTAATATTCATAATGCTCAATTTACCTTTTTGTGATTTGAAAATGAGCATTTTATCCTTTTATAATTTTATAAAAGTTTTACACCGTCTCCCTGATATTTTTATATGTGACACTTTATTCCACATATTATGATAATATGACAGTTTACCCCCAGTGTTATGATAAACATGACAGTTTACCCCATGCGTTACATAACACTTTTCATGCCCCACCCTTAGTTTCAGTAAGTGCATTACGCTCTTCGGCTTAAGAGGACAAATTACTTCTTTAAAACTTTCAAAAAGAATATAAAATGCTCATTTTCAAATTACAAATGGTAAATTGACATTAACTCTGCAATATTGCAAACCCACACTACACAAATATATCCTCCTCAACTTCCACCCACTCCTTCAATTCTCTCTTATAAATACTAAATGCAATTTTTCCTACACTCTTCAACCAAATTAAAGAATTCCCAACATGAAAAAATCTACTCTTACTACAACCCTTGTGCTCTCTTTCTTGCTCATGATATACACCACTACTTCCGGAGCCCGACCCACCTACAACAACGACGACACTGGCATGAACGGGCTCTTCAGAAAGTCCGAAATTGACATACCCGGGTGGGGCCAAGGAGGTGGCGGGTTTGGATACGGGTACGGTGGTCCTGGTGGAGGACACTCAAGTGAAGGCATTATAAGCCCAACTGTTGTGTGCAAAGAAAAGGGTCCGTGTTACAACATGAAGCTGAAGTGTCCGGATAAGTGTTTCAAATCCTACGGCCGCCCCGGGAAGGGGTATGGCGGCGGTGGAGGTGGTGGTGGGTGCACTTTTGATTGCACTGAGAAATGCAATGCTGATTGCTAGATGAAGATATTAATACATATCTATTATGTAGCTTATATAATGTGAAATATTGTAATATTCCACTTTAATAATTTTGCTTTGAGTTTGGTTTTGTGAACCAACTTATGAAGCAGCGTTTGGGTGTGGAGATTTTTAATAGAAAAAATGGTTTTAATGGTATCGATCTAGTAATATTTTTCTTAATTATTTGGTTTATTGTTTCTTTATTTCTTCTATGCATGTCTTCATTTGTGTTTTTTCTTCAATTCAACTTTGAAGAATTGAAGTCATGTTTCATTTTAGTCTATGTTGCACGGATACGGATACGTCAATACGAATACTACACAACCCGGATACGACGATACGAATTTTTAAAAATTTATTGGATACGAATGTAAAAAATATAAATTTATATATTTATGCATGCTGAAATAAGTAAAATAATATATGTAAATATTCGTACATATTGAAATAGATCAAGTTAAGTTTCATAAGTGCTAAATTGCATAATTTTTAGAAAAAAAAATTATTTAGTAATTTAATACTATAAATTATACATAATGTTCATTGTTTTATTATGTTATATAAAACATGTCCCATTATAGACAAATTATCTTGTATTGCAGTTGTATATAATACAAAGTGTGATTTGACGCCTTACATTGTTCTTATCAATTGTGATGACTTAGCAAAATTCATGATATAAAATGTGTTGGATACGTCTAAATAAGTATCTGATACGTGTGTCCAACTTTTCTTATTAATTATATTAACCGACACACCACGTGGAGTGTCGAATACATATCCCACAAGTATCAGAGGAGTATCGTATCCAAAAGGTGTCCGACACGACATTTAATAAATTTTTGAAGTATCCGTGCTTCATAGATTTGAGGCAAAAAGAGGAAATTTCAAAAAAAATTGCAAGTAATAAGTGTATTGGGTCCAAGTAAGAAGTTAATTTAATATCGTGTGGACTATTGTCACATATATTAGATATTGAACTGATCAGAATTGATACTATATTTAATCTTAGCCAAAGAACCATGAAATGTATCCATTGATTTTGTAGATTGATTTTGTAGATAAAGTTGTTCTTGGGTTCAACCTAAGAACATCTAAAGTAATCAACTGTTTCCATAAATTAAAAAAGCGTCATATACTTTATTTGCAAAAATAATACATGTTAAAATACCACTTTCTTCCTTTTTTTATTTATCGCATTGATAAAAAAAAAAAAAAATTTACTTTTATTTGTCGTTTTAAGATTTTAATATAAAATTAATATTATTTTACCAATTCTTACTAATACTTGTCAATAATGATAATTAATGCTAAATTTATTTGATTAAAAGGATATTTGAATTTTTTGCTTAAAAAATGATTATCTTATTACATTTTTTAATTAGTGTGCAATCCTCCAAAACGACAATTAAAAACAGACCGAGAAAATGACAATTAAAAACAAACGGAGGAAGTATCATTAAATATAAACTTCTTCTGAAACACAAGTCAGCCAAAAATTTTCAGAAAAAACTGCCACTGCAGATAAACTAATAATTATTAAAACACGTATTAGAGAAAAAATGGTACAAAAATAAATTTCTTAGACACAAGTCACACAAAATCATCTTAATCCTTCTCTCAAAGTATCTCACGAAAAAAAGGGTTAACATGTATGTTGTTACAAAGAATGAACACTCAATACAAGGCCTCGGCTTTTTTACATGTACTAACCAAATTTTCTATCTGCACCTCTCGGTTGCTCTCGGACCGAACAAACGAGAATATTAAATAGCAGCTCTCATTGCTCCTCTAGCAGCTTCTCGCTTTATCTCTGCTGCTTTGCCACTGCCTCGGAAGTACATGTATACTTGCTGCATAATGACAAGCTTTAGTCAAAAATCCCGCGACATTGTATTAGGTCTATAAACTTTTCAGAAGGAAATATATTACACCTGTATAACCCAAATGCTGAGAATAGACTCAATACAGAATAGTCCAAATCCAATGAAGTAGAAAACCTGTGTAACCAAAACAAAGTTAGTCGACTGGCAATAACATTTCCAGATTTTAATGGTTTCGTCATAATTTTTAGTTGCAGCTCGAGTAGTAGGTTAATATTGGCACGTAAATATGGATTTAAACTTACCCCAACTAATACATGGTTGCCTATGAGATCAACAGCGGGCAGTATACCTCTGTGTAAACGCCACCAGTTACCAAATTAGAGAAGGAATCAATTGAAAATTTGATTAGTGGACCTAAGAAAATAAAAAGAAAGACTTACGCCAAAGATTTTCCTCTGAAAACTACGGGAGGTGCAACAGCAGCAAAAATGCAGAAGCCAATGTGAAGCTGAAAAGGCATTTAATTAAAGATAATCATAATTCAGTTGGAGTTTGAAAATCCACGAATAGAATTGAAGGAAACATACCAAGTAAAACAGGAAAAACCACGTAAAATTCATAGCACTTTCGCTCCTGCAAAAAATATGTAAACTAATGTTAAGTTTTAAATTTTATGAAGATAGATAACTAATCATCTGATTTCATTATTTTTTTTAGATTTAATTGAATAACAATTTGGGTATTAAAGGATTAAGTTCTCCGAATTATCTCGCCAATAGAAAGCATATGCTGTTTACCATTAATAATTTAAAAAAGTTACATATCTACCACGTGGTCCAATAATATTAGAGATTATGCTGATTCGGGATGTAGATGTTGGTTTTGTGAAAGACATTGAAGCACATACCTAAATGCGCGGTAGAGAGGACGATACCATAACACATAGGCTCCAGGGACTCCTGATATGAAGTAGATAATAGCAAGAAACCATATCTTTGCATCTAACAGATCAGTTTAAAGTTAGGAACATTGGATAAGAATAACATATCACTAAAATACAATAAACGGTAAGTATTGAGTACCAACCTCCCTCTCTGATCCATGCAGTAGTCACTGCTATGACATTCCATAGAAGGGCAAAAGTGAGTCCTGACCAACCACCAATACATAAATCGTTAGTTACTTTCAGAGTGTTAACACGCGGCTTTCCAGATTTCACCACTTACAGTATGGAAAAATTCGGGGAGACTTTACTTCATGTTTTATGTAAAGGTCATCCATGAAACATAATTAGTTAATACTACTACTGTTTTCAGTTTTTGCTGATAAATTCATACAAAGAAAAAAGTTCAGTTGAATCCCAAAATTCAACCCTTTACATACAAAAATCCATGAGAGATTATAAGAATGAGATAAACTCATAGGAGTATATTTTAGCAGAATTGTGTTAAAAGAACAAGACAATTAGAATTTCCACAGCATATTAGCAAAATTTGACATACCCAGAAAAGTTGTGAATGCAACATATTGCAGCTTCTGGAGATGAATTGGTATTTCATTTGCAACATCATGATGGATAATAGGGAAAAACGGAGGCCAATTTTTCTTCTCAATGACAATACCAGCTGCAAAGAAATCAACAAATCCTCTTAGTTTAGAAATCATGAAGTTAAAAGTAGAGAAGGAAAATTCTTCCTATTTTCTTGACAAAGGGCTTCAAAGGTAATAAGACAATCTACTAAGAAATAGGGAAAGCACCTCGTGCAGCAGCTTCTTCTTTCCGCCTAACTTCCTGCAGAAACAATGTTCAGGATGCAAAATGTTATCCAATTGGCACTCTAAGCATTCAATGTTGTGCGAGAGAAAAATCTATATCTTGTGCGACAAGCTATTTACGCTTCCCCGAAAAGTTTGCAGTAACTAAGAATCAATGTTATATGGTGAAGCTCTTTTTATGTATGCATGTAGGTAACTCATCATAATTATTCCAATATACAGCTTAAATTTGCTTCATAAATCTTTTTTTCCGCGACTCTCAAATAAATTTCAAAGTTGAACCTGTATTCCATTGCTTTATATTTTGTGGGGTAGAGTTATCTTAAACTGAATTTTGTTCCTTGTCATGATTCCATGAGCATTATAGTACTAAAATTGCAACATGTGTAGTATTGACGACTAAATGAAGCGAATAATTTACCAAAAGTATAATGAGCATTAGCAAACTTAAGGTGAGAAAGTATTTCCAAGTCTTTTACAAAAGTAAGGAATATGAATGCCGTAATTTAGAACCTAACATGCAACATATGGCTTCAGCAAGGATATATTATTCCTTCATGACAAACAAGAATTGCAGCGCTTTTAAGAAAAACGTGAATAAACTAATAAAATCATAATGGAAAAATTATGGGCATCGTGTTTCACCAAAGACTGGCAAATGTACGACAGTGAGGTCGAAGGTAATGCACAGAAATTTATCTAGGCAAATTAAGAGCGAGCATCAACGAATACCTGTTCCCTCCTTTTCAAATCAGCTTCTTTAGCCTGCAGCTCTCTCTCCTTCTTCTTCAAATCCTATATTTGAAACTCCCTTTGGTGAGAAGAGCAGACGAAACCATGTAGGTAAACACGGAAAGGACTGCAGAATAAGCATTTCAAAAAATTGCACATACCCCACCACCATCAAGCGGAATATCAACTGAAGCTGTAGGATTGTAGAAATCGGCAGGCTCTGGAGGCAGGGGTGAAAGCCTTGAGTTTGTAGCAGGGGGAACACTCTGACAAAAAAAAAATATAAATCAAAAATTGCATTTAAGAGTTACTTGACATGCAAACTGCACAGATACTAATTATAAGGGTGACAACTAGTACAAATCTGAACCCATTACTTGATATGTTACTACCAGAATTATATTCCTTCTAGAGAATCTCCTAATTGTATTTATGGAATCACCTTATAATTCTGAGCACCCATGATTAGGTTCCCGAGGTGGGTATGCAAGCAGCTCAAAATTGCCAGGAACAAAAAAAGCAACTAGTGAAAGGCCAGTTATGGAATAGCTAGTGAAGTTAAAAAAATGACAAATATATGAAACATTTGTTTTGAGATTTATATGAATACAAGTTTGTTAAATATCTCCAACTAAAGCTCTTTTGTACCACAATTCTTATATGTCGGCTAGAATTTTCAGCGGAAAATATAAAGAGCCTAAGAGGGTCAGCAGCTAAAATACAGGTCATGGATAAAATCAGAAGTTATTGAAGTGTTGATTCTAGATTATCTGTTAATGCTCTAACATTTTAGATGTGTAACATGTTCTTTATATATCTCCAATTTAAGCTCTCCGTATGTCCAGTCTTATTGCCTCAGCTAGAATTTTCAATGGACAAAATAAGGCGCCCACGTTTAAGGAGTATAATGTCAGTTCTTCAATTAAAATACACCTTTTAAAATAAACAAAAACACAACTCCACCCCAAGTTGAACTCTTGGGAGAACAAAGGACTGCTGCACCGGAGTAAAAATAAGAAACAAGGAAAACAAGTATTCTGGGTAAAGATTAATTTAATCCTTTGATTCTTGTAGCCGAAAGGCCCCAAAACTTGCATGAGATCTTTATTCTGAAATGGGAAGAGAAAAAAAGCTAACTCACTGTTGTATAAAAGGAACCTCCACTAAAATTCGACTGCCCGCCTGTTTTTCCTTTAGCCCCACCATCCTGGATTTAGAAAAATATCAAATTGTATATCACCCACATATTGAGTATCTACACACATGCCGATGAACCTTAAAGAAATAGCTAGACATTAAATATCACTCATATGTCATAAGCTCACTCTATCACCATCGAGGACTTCCTTGCGCTAATGAGTTTTGGTTGGTTCTCTTCTCACTAAGTTAGGAGTAACTTGTATATTCAGCAAAATGTCATACTAAAATCATTAACAAATATACCGTACCCACACTTTTTCAGCCTCATCTCCCAGATCCACACTGCTCAAGTCTCTAGGGGACGTTTTCAAGATACTCATAAGGAAGACGTCAAATCTTGAGTAACTAATTTTCAAGATCTTTTCTACATTTTTCGTAAACACCCACCACCATCATATTCAATTCATAGCCACTACCCCACTTCTTTAATTGAATGCCAGTTATGCAAAAATCACCTCAATAGTCCAAAATTATAGCAAATTCTCGGGAAAATTTTGGTTTCAGACAAACAATTCCAACAATCAAGCATAAATCATATAGAATTTATACAAGAATTTAGTCCAATGTCCAGTCAATCACACTTACAATATAACTCACAAGAACATGGTTTTACCAATACTATAAGCAAAATTATACCCATTAAACAACTATATGCATCTAATACTGAAATATGACTAATTAAAGTAAAGCAACTCAATAACTACCAAAATTTCACAAAATCAAATCCCCAAAAGAAATTCATATTAGATCAAGCCTAAAGTGATCCAGCAACTCGGAAATCCCCAAATCCCTTTGGTCAACTACAGTTCTCCACTACACAAAGCGTATAGAATTTCATTTTACTGCATATAAATAAGGAAAAACAACGTGTAGTTTCCATCTAGCATCGTATACTTACAGCAAAGGGGTTAACTTCTTCTTCTTGGTCAAAAGGGTTTCGATCGTAACGGCCGGCCATATTCTCTTAAATTCGGCAAAACAGATGGAAGAATGAGAAGAATCAACACAATTTTGGATTCAAATGTTGAAAAAGTGATTCTAGTTTAGAGAGAGAAAAAGGGGTGAAGTGGTCAGATGAAGACTTTTACCTTTCTTTTGAAATTAAAAAGAAAAAAGAAAGAAATTATTTGAAGATATGAGAGCCGACATTTTGCTTTACCTTTTTCTAATTAACCGAATTTATCGGGTGTAAGAATTTATCGCGAGTTTTGCTGAAAAAGTATGTTTATTTTATTTTTATTTAAGAAGAGAAAAAAAAATGTATGTTTATAGGAAATATACTTGGTACCAAACACCAAAATTAATACTATTTTTTATACAAAAGCTACTAATAAGAATTGGATTAGTTGAATTATATAAAAAAAAAATTGGGTTGGTTGTGCTCCCAACTTGCTACATGTACTTGTCTGAATTGTCCCAATAGTATCATAATAAATTAATAAGGTGACATTCTGCTAATAAGAACTTTGTAATAACACTTGTATTGTATAAAAATATACGGAGTTCAAAATAGGGAAAAATCTCACTTTGCTCCCTAAATTATGAATTTTTTTCACTTTGCTTCCTAACCTCTGTGAGGTTTTACTAAATCCCCTCAGGTATTAAGAATATTCGAGGTCACTATTTTTGAATGTTCGTCGGCTGAATTTGTTCAAAGGTTGGGTGGCAAAAGTGCGAAGATATTCAAAGATTGGATTGCAAAATACGAAAGCATTCAAATGTTGGTTGGCAAAGTTGGAAACACAGTCAAAGGTTGGTTGGGAAATTGGAAAAACGTTTAATGCCACGTCATTAAAGTTAAAGTTGGACAGAATATTCTGTTAGATTCTAATTATATTGCATATTAGGGGATGTCTAAGATGTATTTAATAGTAGAGGAGGTCAAGTGGGAACTCGCAAAGGTTATGGGGCAAAATAAAAAATATTCAAAAGTTAGGAGGCGAAGTGAGATTTTCCCTATAAAATAAGAAAGACTATTATGAAACTATGCTAAAATGAGGAAATTTTATGTAGACCAGGTTTCTCATAGACCATGAACAAAATAAAGAAATTTGTAAGATTTTGTTTATGCTCTATGAAAGACCGGGATCTATGTAAGAATTTTCTCAAAAATAAAACTAGCAAGTAAAGACTTAATGAAAAGAGAGAAAGAGAGGAGAAACATCATTTCATTGCATTCATTATTGTTTGTAATACCAAACGGGACATTTTTTACTAGACCAGATCTATGAGATTTTTCTAAACCTTAAATCATTTTAAGTGACTAATGGACATCCATACTATATAGCATATGGTAAGAAGAGATTTCATACGAAGCTAGTAATTCTTTAAAAGTAATTTTAGTTATTCTTTTCTTATTACAAAATAGGAAAAAGATCATGCAGTAAAGTTAAGTTTATCAAATCATTATTATTTTTATTACACTAAAAACATGTAAAACAGCTGTATCATGAAATTTATTATTCTTTAGACATCCTTAGGTCTTGTTGTTAGCATCTTTTGTTAAAACAAAACTAAAGAGAAAGAGAAAAGAAGTCGCCCCACAAACAAACAAATGTGAAAAATATGATATAAAATAAAATACTATAAAAATAATCATGTGGTTTTTTGACATTTTCCCTGATAAACTACAAAAAAGATACAATAACATGCAATCTAACCACAAGTAAATAAACCTAACTACCTAAACCTTAGAATACTTAAGTTTATGGTTGCGCCTCTGCTGCTTGCGTCGCCGGGTTGGAGGAAATGGATCCACCCAGTACTTGTCCTCCTTTACAGCTCTTTCCCATCTTTCCTTAAACTTCTTAAGTTCTACGGTCGACTGCCTCCTTATCTGCACCACCCCAATCCGGACAAGCTCATTAAATTAGATTACATAATTCACATAAAATATCCCAAACCCGACTTGAAGGTAAGTTTCACAAATGCACTCTTTTCATCGGTCAAATCAAGTCTAGATAAGAATTTTCCAGAATAAAACATTGCAGCTAATGCCAAGTTACCCCTGCGATATTCATAATACGCAATTTACCTCCCTGTGAAAATTTTGAAGGAGCATTTTACCTCCTTCAACCGGATAGTGTTACTCACCGGCCAAAATTTAGAGTGAACATGAAAAGTATTTTTATAACATAGGGGGTAAAGTGCAACATTTATCAAATTACACGGAAGTAAAGTGCCAGATTTATCATAAGAGGGGCAGTTTGGTCAATTCGTATCTTTTTAAAGTTTAAAAATCTCAGGGAAGCAATGTGAAACTTTTATAAGATCATATGGGGGTTATAAAAACGCTCTTTTTTAAATCACGGGAGGTAAATTGAACATTATTAATATCACTGGGGGGTAAATTGCCATTATCTCTATAACATTACATCAAACACTCAAATGTGGTGTCTCACCTCTGATCTCACATCAACAGCATGAACCTATATTATCAAGAAATCGAAAAGGGTATTAGTAAATTTAATTTAGAAGACTACTTAGTCAAAAGCAAGGAGAAGGGGTAAAAAAAACAACTAGCATAAACATTGAGGAAGCTATTACCTTTGCAGTCTCTTCAGGATTTGTAACCTGAATGATATCAAACAAAATAAACTTAACATCACTTGATATATAGTATATAATATGGTCTGGGCATGAGACAATTATTTTAAATAACAAGACTTATGACATAGTTAGAAACAGTAATTACTGCGAGTAGTTAATTAATCACCTTTTTTGCAGATGGTCCACCCAATGTTTGTATACTTTGATGAACTAAGTATTCACTATCAACTACTCCCACTTTTTTCGATCGTTCCCCCTACAGATGTTCAAATTTACACAAAAGAAACCATGTTTATGATGAAAATTAACAATATAATAAGATTGAAATGGCATTCTCTTATTTCTAGGATATGTTGATAATGTAGATGTTTGATTCAAACAATGGCTTCATGTCAATAATGTGACAAGCCAAACAAAGAAAATCCTTAACACAGTATTCTTACCTGTGCACAATAACCGAGTTTCATGTCCATTCCCCATCCATGAACAAGATCATTCTGACAAACATGACAACTCTGTGTAAGTTATCTCTTCATATCAAACAACTAGTACAATTGATTATGCAAATTTCACATTTAATAACAAAAATACAGCAACAAAACCGCTCAAACGTAAGGAAGCATAAATACTTGTATCAAGTGCCAAGCACAATGCCACGCTGATCTTGAAAACACCGGAGCCATTCCTTCCACAAACCTGCAAAATCGTAGGTGATCAGAAAGTTTCTATGAATAAGTAATGGCATCTTAAGCCCTGTTTGGTGCAAAGTATTGTTTTGCAAGAATGGTAATTTGAGATATTTTGTTCTTTTGTTATTTACTACAACCTCTGTCTCATTATTTTCTATCCATTGTACTAGTCTGATTATCTGCTATCCATTGTGGTCGTTAACCAGTCAAGTTGATGAACTTTTCAAAGTGTTGTAGATAATAATATAGTTAATTTATTTAAGAAAATTGATAACTATTAATAACATTATGAACATTATATAATTCAAAAGAACAGAAATGCGAAAAGGTCATATGCCAAGATGATTAAACATTTTGAACCGCACAGTAGGAAATGGAGTGAAAATTTAGGGATGATCGGTGAATAATAAAAATAACAAAATTTTTAGTATTTGTTTCAACTGACAACAAAAACTTGGTATCTTGAATATAATGGAGAATACATATTTAAACGGACAGCAAGTTGGTGAGCAAAAGTAGACAAATTTTGAGAATAGAAAATAGCAATGGTACATATTGCAAATCCAATTTAGCAGTGCTAAGAACTTACCCAGAGCATGGTGGCCCCTCGCTATTATCTGAACACTTGATACTACCTCTAGCATCATACACTCTTCTGCTTAAGTCATCAGAAGTCAGAAAACGTAGAATCACCAAAAGCACCATACATGGAATTAGGAAGTCAAATCACAAAGATAATAAGCATGACTCACCTGTGGAATATTTTCATTCTATTTCTAATTGTGATCCTGTGATGTATACCAGTAGAATTTGGGTCCAAAGCTGGCTGAGATATCTCAAGACCTGCCGATTTTATGATTTCCAGATACCTGGCAAAAGAGAAGTTAGAAAACTAAACAACAGATTTTATAAGGAATCTTGAGCATATCCAATAAAATGGGTAAATGCCCACGTGCTTGGAGCTAAGAAAGAAGTTCTTTATGCTACTTTATTAAGAAAAGGAGAAAATGTTCCTCCACAAATGATATCTACACTTCTAAATTTTAAAAGAAAAAGAGTGATTTGGGAAGGAATTGGGGGGGGGGGGGGGGGGGGGGGTTACTTAGATGAGAAGATGGAAAATGTTTACATTGAGCTTTACTTTTAGTTCATTTCCATTATCATAATTGTTTTACTACTGAAATTCGAGAACCAAACATAGCCTTCCTAGACTCACTAGTTATGGATCCTAAACTGAAGCGAGAAAAGGTTTCAAAACGATAAGTTACAACTGAACTTCTTCTGAGAAGAAAAATGGCTTGTTATATATTAGCGAAGGAGAATAATTTGGCATAAAACTATCTTGAGGTATACAAAATTGGAAAAAAAGAAAAAAATGTTCCAAGCGAAAGAATGTCACTGCACCTTCCAGGATGGAATTTCTCCACTCCTAGATCTTCATCCCAAAGAAATATGTAATCATAAATGGACACAACAGCCGGATGCAAAAAGCGTTTAGCAAACCACCTGAAAGTGTAACAAAAAGTCAGCAAAGAATATTAGAATTAAACCTCACAATGTGAAAAGAACATTTGAAAAAAAAAAAAAAAAAAAAAACCAATTTGATGAGGGTTCTAAAACCATTTGAATACCCTTAACTCATTTGTAGAACCATTTAACCAAATTTCACATGCTAAATGCAATGAAGATTTGACATTGGCAGATCACAGGCAAAAAAGAAGACCATCACTTAAAAGCTTTACCATTTTGTTTGGTTGTGGGCAACTATATGTACAACTTCCCTAGTCCATTTCAGGTCCCACCATCCATCCACATTCCCATCATAATGGAATAAAATGACTGTAAAATTCTCTGAAAGAAACTGAAACAAAAAGTTTAGGTAACTAGTGAGTACATCAATATTGTAATGGCTTAATCAAGTGTTTATACATCAGCATACAGTTATACCTTTTGAACAATAGTATTAACATTCTTTTTCTGTTTAATCCCAACAGGTATTGCTAGTAAATTGCTAGAGCTTCGAACATTCACCTGAAAATACAGGTGAACATATAGGAAATTGAGTTTGATCATTGACCGTGAAGTATATGTGAAATATTATACCAATGTGCAGTCAATCAAAGTTAGTTAATTTCTCAAATTTAAAAAGGGGGATAAAGGTGAAAATTGGCATTTGGAAATTACAGCAACTCAATAGTGAATTTCACCTTTGACTTGGAAGTGCTCGTTGCCCATAAAGGCTTCAACTCCAGGTCTGACCTTGCTTCAATGATGCCTCGAGGCAAACTATTCAAAGTTTTGGTATCCACCCCTGACTCCTAGATCAAACCATAAATACACTTATGTAAGCAAAGGAAAAAAATGTAATAACTAATTAATACAGTAAATTAATCTGAGGGGGTAAAAATAATGTCAAAATAACATGCTTTAATAAGATTAATACCTTTGATGTGTAGAAAGGGTTTAGCCTCGAATCCATCTGATAAAAAGGGGTGTAAGATATAAGTAATTACTATCAATATCGATTTTAAGGATTTACAAAGGGCATTAAAAGAAGATTAGCTTCGTGATCTATTTGGAACTATATGAGAAGAAGTTATTAAACAAGCTATAGATTTACGTACCTCTGTCTGTTGATACTGATAATTTGTAGTCCTATAAATAATGAATAACATTACTGTACAGACAACTCCCATAAACGGCAGCTGCTTCATCTTTGCTCCACATACTCCCTGCGAGTCCATTATAAGTTAGGGTTATTCTCAAGTTATATTGCGTCTAATGAAAACAATGGAAGAGTTTTAATTTATAGTACTCAAAAAACACTGAATAAGGTGTAGGTTGAAATCAAATCAAATAAAGACAACATTGCAGGTCACGTACTTTGTCAAATAAGACAAGAATTTTCTTCATAAACCAGCTCCATGACTTGGCTGCATTCATAAGTAACTATGGCTTTGATAGAATCTCATAACAGCTGCAATAAGTGCATATATATCCGATGTTAACAAACTCTAATAAAGACTTCAATGTCCACTGACTTCTAACTAACGTGTGGTTTAATATCATAAATGTAATAATTACACGCTTAGCTGTACCTTGCTCAACTTCATCATAATAGTTGAAAAAAGACTAAAGAAAGGAGATACAAATTTGAACATTAAAATCAGAAGCCATTTATCGACTCAAATTCAAAGCAAAAGTTTAATATACACATGAAGGACTCTGGTTGCAAATTTAGCACCAAATACAGTGTATCGGCGACATAATTCTTCTCTTCGTCCATGATTGTCCTACAAACAATCAGATTGCTGATTTTTCACTGCCAAGAGGGCAAACAATTTCGGTAACTTCTCTATTCTGTTACTCCAAATCTAAATTTTCCGAAATGCAATTTACTACATAAAAGCAAATGGAAGTCTAAACTGTGACATGCAGGTCTTGTGAGGTGCTCATTGTGCACTACTATTTTGTTTGGATTGCGAAAATCCAACGATTGCGTCACACAAAATGCAAGCGTGTCTTCTCTTTTCATTTGTATTTTCTCTGTGTCAATATTTTCCTATATTTCAAAGAAAGTCCTAAACCAAACTCAGCGCAATTTGAACTGGAAATCAAGGCATATAGAACTCAGCTACAGAATTTCAATTTTAATTCATAAAAATATATAATTTGCAAAAAAGAATTGTAAAAACTTAACTAGAAATCCATTTATAACCCAATTTATTAAGTGTAAATCAGAACCAAAACCATTTAATCAAACAGTAAATACAAAAAAATTAATTAAAGCATCCCATTAACCAAAATCAACCTAATAAATAGAAACACAATCCTCCATCAATCCCGAATCAAAATTTCAAAATCTAGATCGAGGGTCCAACAGTAATTTCCCAATAACACCATCTCTACACCACAATTACCTCCACAAAAAAAAAACTAAAAAAAATAAAAATAAAATAAAAATACCTTAAATCCACCGACCGATTAATCGGAGTAAAAATTGATCAGCTCTTGATTAAATCCCAATCCCCAGCTGAAACTAGACTCCTGTTATTTCCCCAAACTTGTTTCCACCTCGGTCTGTATCTCTCTCTTACGTCAGTCGGTATACAGAAAAACTTCAAAAAAAAAACCTATAGAGACAAGTGTGTGTATGTATATATACTAGTACGTGTCGTGTGTGTGTGTCAAAAGGAGGAGACGACGGAATGGAGAAAGAATAGCACCACGTATAAAGCGGGATGGAAATACAAAGACAGAGAGAGAGATAGATTATTCAGAGTGCGCACTTTGCAATGTAATTTGGCAGAAATGTGAATGCACCAAAATTTATACACAAATTTAGATGACTTCTTTTAATTAATAATTAATGATAATGGAGCTGTTCCTCAAAAAAAAAAAAAATGATAATGGAGCTAATAACAATTTGCCCCCCGGGATTTGAATAATATTCAATTTACTGCCCTAGAATTTGTATATTATTCAACTTACTCTCATTTGAATAATATTCAATTTACTTCCCCGTAATTAAATAAAAAAATACTTTACTCCCTTTAAAAATTAAGTTCAAAAGAGTGATTCACCTCCTTTGGTCGGAGAATCTAACCCATTTACCGAATTTGAGAGTGGACGTAAAAAGTGCATTTATAACATATGGGATAAAATTGTCACATATATAATAACACAGAGGGTAAATTGCTATATTTATTTATTATAATATAGGGGGTAAAGTGTCAAATATAAAAGGGATAGTCTTACCAATACATATTTCTTTGAGTTAAAAAAGGTCAGGGAGGTGGTGTGAAATTTTTATTAGATTAAATGGGATAAATTGATTTTTTTTTCAAATCATAGGGAAATAAATTGAAGATCATGAAAATTAATTGGGGTAAATTGTCATTACCTCTTGAATGATAATATATTAACACTGTAATTAGCTGTAAAGAAATAGTAAAGGAGATAATAAGACGGTATGAGTAATTAATGTGATTTATTGTAAAGATAATTGTCAAGTATACGAGATTAATACCTACTGTATTAAGAATTGTGGATTATATTCTACTACATGATTAGAATTAGTAGGGTATTTAAGTGTACTAAATGTAGATTCTGCATGTGAAAAAAAATTAATGAGATTAAGTGCATCTGATTTTCATAAATAGTATATGATTGTATTACATTAATTACAATGCATTAAAGTCTCATATAGAGTAGAATTAAGATCAAAGGAGTGGAATATAATTTAGGATAAAATAGAAAGATCATAAAAGAATGTTAAGTAACAACTTGCTTATTATTGACGCTTTGAACATGCTTGATAGTTGATAGAGACCAATGATCAAGTTGTTTGATTTTAGAGAAGATATTCTTAATTTTCGTATATTTGAAGAAAGTTATTTGTATGGTTTTTTAGAAATTAAATGAATAGTAAATTTATTTTCATAAGGATGAAAGTTGTTTTAGAGATTATATATTATAAAAACAGAAATAATGTAAGAGATATGTCACTTTATATCAGATCAAATTTATTGTGTCGAATAATTGAAATATGAAATAAGTTAATTTATATAAAATCAAATCAAATTATTTATTATTTTTTTAGAAATAAGATGATTTTTTAAGATGAGATAGTTTTTTTAAAAAAAATAATTGAAAGATAACAAGAGAAAAAACTTACACCGATCATCCACGTATTTTTAACTCCTATTTATTGTTGGAATATTTCAAAATAAGATTTTATTTTCTAAAATAAAGTTATTTTTTTTTCAACCTCCTCCATTATCTAATATTAAGTTGTTATGACTTTAAATAAATCAAACAAAAATTATTGAAAATTTTAATTTATTTCGATCGGTTGCATCTGCTACTAAGAAAATAAAATATAATATCTAGTATTAATTTTACAAAATTAATGGTATATATATAGCGTGTGCACTTGTGCCATTGATTTCCCAGTCAATCACGCTACTCACTAAATTAATCGAGTTTTCTAATTTCCATAAACATTGAGCATTGCAATGTAAAATTACCAAATTAATCTTCTAATCCTGATTAATTATTGTAGTACCCTTTCCTCATGTAGCCAACTTTTGAATATTGCCCAATGTCAAATGTCTAGTAACAGTATCATTTATATTCCATTTTCCTTTAGTCATTTTCTGGATTAGGCATTGTTTTAAAATATGAGTAAAAGAGGTAAAAGTTTTATATTACATTTTTCAAAGAGTAGTACTTCAAAATTAATAGTGTTATACAGTACTTTATTTCATATAATAATTTAAAAAAAATATATATTCAAAAATATGATTTTACATTGAAATGGTTAACAGTAAGTTAAAAAAATTGACAAATATGTGATAAGCCCACAAGAAAACTTATTTAAAAGTCAAAACCAACTCAAAAGAAATATATGACACCAACAATGAGAAGGAAAATTCGGGTGGGGGTAGTTACACTAATTATTGAGCTTGGGATTAAATTTGGTTTTTCAATAATCCAAGTTTGAATTAGATTCTTGTTTATTTTATTTTATTTTTTTCTGAAAAAAGTAGGGAATTTGGTTACAAATGAGGCCATCTCCAATGGTTCAGGCCTGTCGTCGTCTCCAATGGTTGGGGCTCCGTGGGGGAATTAATTCCATTTTGAAACTTTGCCCACTCTCACCTATTAATATTATAGTTTTAAATTTTTTTAATATTAATATTAATAATAGTAATTATATTAATACTCGTAATTTAATTATTAATTATATTAAAAATATTAATATTAAATAGAATATTTAATTAAAGTAACTTAAAATTAATACATAATACGCAAACTCTCACCTATTAATATTATAGTTTTATTTTTTTAAATACGGAGTATTAATTAAAATAACACATTAATTACAACAATACACAACATTAATTACACAACATAATCAAGGAAAATAAAATAAAAATAGTCCTAAAGCTCCTTATAAACCTCATAAACATAGTGTTGGAAAAAGTAAGTTAATGGACCATTTTGGACGTAATTTAAGTGGGACCCACTTTGAGTAAAGAGTCGGGTCTTGACGGAATTATATTCTACTCCGTGAGTAGATTAAAATGGTATATGGTACGTCCAAATCGGAGTACGAGTGAATGAGAAATTAAATCTCAAAGTTCACATATGTAATGGGAAAAATTGGAAAGAAATAGACTAATCCCACATTGGAAGTGTGATAAGAAAAACTTGGGTTTATATATGATTTCTAAACCATAAGGGTTAAGAAATTATTACTAGAAGGCTCCCTCCTTGCGCGCAGGGGGGGGGGGGGGTGCAAATCTTGGTTCGGATTACTACTCGGCCCTTCAAGACTTGTGCGTGCACACGAATGTCGTCCCGAAAAGCCTACTCGGTCGAGCCTAGTTTTGCTCTTTTCTTCCGAATTCCATTTCTTTTTTTTTTTTTGCCGATTTCTTTAAATAATTAACCATGCTATTAATAAAAATAACACATTAATTATACAACAATAACACATTATTTAAAATAACACATTAATTATACACAATTAACCATACACACATTAATTATACATAACATAATTCATTAAAAGAAAAACAAAAAAAAAAGGAAAGACCCAATAAGGTGCTGCCACTTGGCGGCACCTGTTTTAAAGAGGGGCGCGTGTAATCACGCGCCCCTCTTCTTCCTCACAACAGACGCGCGGACCAGGGCTGGCCTGCGGGCTCCAAGCAGCCCGCAGCCCCGCCCGTTCCGCCCCGCCACCCCGCCCGACCCCGGCCCCTCTCCATCTCCAGCGGTTCTCCCACCTCAGCCCGACCCCGCCCCGACCCCGCAGGCAACCGCTGGAGATGGCCTGAATATGAGAGCTTCAAATGTTCTCAATAATACTGGTTCAGTCGACCTCTCTTTTGAATATGACAAAATATTATTGAGTGTAAATATTCCACATGGATTGGATAACAATTAATATTAAGTTCACCCTATAAGATCTTGGACAATCCTCACTTTAAGATGAGTTCGGAGATGAGATACTCTCAGTGTTCATCGGTAAATCCTAATGTCCTAAGCGTGACATTTGACTCTTCACGTTGAAACAATGAGCTAAAAGCTTTTGCACGAAAAATAGAACATATAAGGTGATAGGGAGTTTTATTGTCAGGTATCCTTTTTGATATGAGAGAGTCAAGCTAAGTTCCATTTAACATATACGATTACGAGACTGTTATCACATATTTCATTACCATTTCAAGTAAGCTAGTATAAAAAACCCCGATTTAATCAAAATTTTCCTAAGGAAACAAAATATGATTTTGTCGTATGTTTTACTCACATTTCATTTTTACTTAAGTTTTCTGGATAAAATTATCAACTCAAAAAGTTATGGGTGAACTTATCAAGACCATAAGTTATGGAATCGTTTTTTCCTTTTTCCCACAAAATTAGCTAGACTAGATTTTTATTCTCCCTAATACTATTTTGGAAACCGTAAACTAGGAAATTCACGTATTATATAAAGTCCACAATTTTCTTATAGAAAAAAAAAAAAAAAAGATAAATAAATAAATAAAGAGCATGACAGCATGAGGACGATTATATACTAGATCCTTTCAGACGTCAAATTAAAACACGCCTATCACGTGATGTTGCAATTTGCAAATGAACACGCGTAAGGCTTTTGCATAAATGTATTGAAACTCGTGACTTGCTGCATGTTAATTAGCTTTAGTTGTCAGTGACCAGAAGGATTATGTTAATTACACAAGTATTGTACACTAATAATGATATGGAGGACTCTGAATATTTTTAATGGACATAATCATGCAAATAATGGTGTATGCTATGTTGAGATGGTTAGTTCTTGTGTAGATTTTTCATAAATCATGAACAAAATTTATGCATTCGTTAATAATATTTACATGATTTTGTATTATCATCATTTTTAGGGCTTTTGGCACTTTGCACCCTGAAATTATAGGGTTTGGCATTTTGCACTCTAATTTAAAAGTTTTGGCACTTTGTACCCTGGAAATACAATTTAGTTGGCAGTTTGCACTCTAGTGTGTTTTGAAGAAAAAAATTAATTGATTGAAGAGTATAATAGTTATTTTCGAATATTTTTGGCACTTTAAACCCTATAAGTATAGATTTTGACACTTTGCACTCTGAAATATAGAATATTGGCACTTTGCACCCCAAAATATAATTGTTGGCATTTTCAATCCCGACTTAATATGATAATCTAAATTTTGTAAATAACATGCAATATAATAATATGTTAGATATATGTAAACGTGTATTTTAGATATAAAGTAAATAATCTTGAGGATACTTGAAAATAAAATGAAGACAGTGTCTTTTCTTTAATCTAAATTTTACAGAGAGAAAATATTAAAATAAGTTATTATAAAGTAAAATAAATTTAGAATAACAAGTTTATGATTGTTGTGCATAGAAATGACCATTTTATCTCTACATCGCCGACATTCATGAGTATGTTGGAGTAGCTAAAACAACTAATCAAATCAAATTTGCGACATTCAACGCTTAAAATTCAAAACACATATAAGATTTTAAATATTTCACCAAAACAACAAATCAAATCAATTTTTCAATACCAAAACTTAGTGAAAACCGAATCAAAACCTAACCAAATATGCCCGAAGTAGCTAAATAATATAAGATACAATTGGAGTTATCTAAAAAAAAGAGTTTAATTGCATTTTTACTTGCGTGAATAACATTAAAAGCACTAAAAGGGCATATTGCCTGTTTTTCTTTTTTTCCCTTTATAGAGAGGTAAATAAATTGTCCGTTCGATATATTAATTCTAATAGGTAAATTGCTAGAAACACTTAGTAGACAATATTATAATGAATGTCCAAATAAGTCCCTAAATATTTTGTGTAAGGATGTGAATTATGTCATAACTAATCACAGCCTTCTTGTATCCTGCATCCAATTATAAATTGCAAGAAATAAACAAAATTTGTTGGCTTTGTTAAATACAACAAATTATTCTGATCCAGACTTCTTCAATCAGTTATGTGGTTGGTGAGGGTTGATACATATGGTTGTTTAAATGTCACTTTTTAGCTCCTACTTTTTTTTGCTTTAATTTCTTGATTTGTTAATGTGAACTTCTACAATCAACTGAACAATTACTAACTACATTTTTCTAAATTTATGGAATGTCCCCGAAGGATACAACTCGAGCGATAGACAAAAACACCCTCTATGCTTTGTCTATTTTTTTTTGAAAAAAATCTGTGTTATTTTAACTCACAAAATCCCTCCTGTATTTGGTTTTAATTACCACACTCGATCCAAGTAGAATTTGACTTTTGATTTTTGTCAAAATAACAATATTACCCCTATGTATTGGTTTATTTTTATTTTTTATTTATTCCTTTTGAAAATCCAAATATATACTACTTGGATCGATTGTGAAAATTAAAACTGAACACAGGGTATTTTTTCGAATTTAAAATAATATAAGAGTTTTTTTTTGGAGTTTAACAAAGCATAAAGGGGTATTTTTATTTTTCACTGTCAGGGTTAAAATTGTCATATCGAAAGAAAAATATGAAGAAACACTTGCAATTTTCGCGTTTGAATCACACTCTTTTTTTCGGAGAGTGTATGGCACTTACTTCAGAGCATATAAAGGTTTTTGGAAGTTAAAATAACACAATAATTTTTTTGAGAATTAGACAAATTATAAGAGTATTTTTGTCTTTTTGCTCGATACAACTCCTACAAATTTTGAATTACATGCACAATATTTTTGTTTTTAATTGCAAAAAATATCAACCACCAACCTTCTTTGACGCGTTTGGTGAACTACCTTGGTATATAATTGACATATGTATTGCATTTTTAAATTCAATAATATTCCCTTATATAATAGTAAAAAATATTACCAGTAGGACGGGTGCCATAGGACGGGTGGCACGTACAACCTATCACCGATGATTTATTATTACTTATATTTTTATATTATTTACTTAATCAATTTTTAATTAATTCGAGCTTCGTTGAATATTGGAGTTTATTTTTGCGGTAGTGAAGAAACCATTATAATAAAGATCCCGGCAGGTGATACTGAGGGTCTGTTTGTCTCGCATTTTTAAAAATTATTTCATGTTTGAAAAAAACGAGATAAATATATTTTTTATTTATTTTCTCTTAATTTTCTTAAATTACTCCTACAAAAGTCAAACAGACAGCAATTTCCATATTACTGAAAAAAATCTACAGAAACTCTATTCTGATTTGATATAAAGTAATATATCTCTTATAGTACAATTTATCTCACATAATAAACATGATTTGATATAAAGTCTTACACATCATATACCTACAATCTAAATTTTTTCTGCCTTATTTTTCAAACTAGTCTCCCAAAATTGAAATAAATACATAACATACATTAAGATTATTTTATAAACATCCGGTATTATCCTAAATGTCAAACAAACAGATCCTATATTTGTACAATGAGTCAGTCAACTGCTAAAAGTGTACAATGTCAGTCACCTGCTTTAAATATGTATGCTCTAGCTCAAATTGCATGCATTACAAGATCGACATGGTATTTTAAATTTCAAAAAATTAGTAATAAATAATTTAATTAATAATTTGATATTTATATCTATGCTTTATTGAATCTTTTAAATATTAATATATATAGTATCATATGATATTATCATATTATGAACTTATTAGTGAAATATATTAATTAAATTATTTATTATTATTTTAAATATTCTTTATTTAGTATTAATTAAACTAATGATACAACTAATTACTGTCAAAACTCAAAACAACTAAAGATTAAACAAAAAGGTCTGACATTTGGATCCGTCTCCATTTTCCAAGTATAGGGAAATAAAACTTTTATTTTTAAATTATTGTTTGTTTTTTCTCCCTCTTCAGTTATTACATGTTTGTCGTTCTGGAATTGTGTATAGCTAGGGAAGGTTTAGGGTAGTTTCAATTTTCAACGTTGTTAAGGTCAGCAAATTCAATACTTATTATAAGGGTGATTCACAATCAGACCCCCTAGCATTAGTCGTTTAACAAGAAATTCCCTGATGTTTCAAAAATTATAAGAAAATTCCATTTAATTTAAATTATGTATAATAATATCATTTATAGCTTCAAGAATTTTTACAATGACACCCTCTATAACTCGCGAAAAAGTTAACAAAAAATTCCTGCAAAGGGTGTTCATATAATTTTTTAAATTAAACTACAAGGATCTCTCTTTAATTACGCTAAATATCAGGGTGTAAATCAACCCTTGTTAGAATCGAAAAGGAGTTACCTTTTCTAGGAATGAATATATTATAGTACTCCCTCCATCCCATATGTTTTGCTCTCTTGGTACAGTTGATCAGTCAATTTAATTAAATTTATAAAAATTATACAAGAAATATTTATTAATATATTTCACTAATATGTTGATAATATCATATAACATCACATATATTAATATAAAAAATATTTAATATACAAAAATATGAATAATTTAACATAATAAGTCACTTAAAAGATGAAAAATTTGAAATATTATAACAAAGTGAGCAAAATAAATAAGACTAATCAATTAATATAATACTATACAAATTTTTTTTTTATAGTATATTTAACTAATTGGTGAACAGGTTGTGTAGCAGTAGACCTGGGTCTTGTTTGGCACGTGCCATCCATACAATTCAGGTAGCTACTGTTCTTTTCTACTTTAATGGCTTTCACTAATTCATAGGGAATTTAAAATGGTTTCTTGTTTTGTAGTTTTAATTTATGGCTTTTCAGTAGTAATTTACGGCAGCATTATTTAATTTCTCAAATTTCTCAAATTAATTACTCCATCTATCCCAATTTATTTGTCATTTTACATATTTTCACACATATTAAGACACCTATTAAATAGTCTCAATTTTAGGAAAAAAATAAATTATATTCCTAAAATATCCTTATTCTTTATTTTATTTCACGATTAACTACTTCCTCCATTTCCTTTTACATGTCGTTTAAGGTTGTTTCACAAATATTAAGGAATTCTTTAATGCTCGGGTAATTGGACAAAATTACTCTTGAGAAACATGAGTAAATATTTTGTAACTCTCCATAATCCTCTCTCTATTTTGAAAATGAAGAAGGGTAGGAAATTCTAAAGTGACATGTATTGTGGAATTTTTTTTTCTCTCTAAAGAAACATGTAAAAAGGAATGGAGGGAGTATTTACACTTTGCACAATCTCTCTCTCACTTTCTTTCTTATTCTCTTTCTATCTTTTAGATGTATTAAATAAGGGCAAAATAGAAAAATATGTATTTAATATTGCATTGAAATTCTAAAGTGACAAATAATTTGGGATAAAAAAATTTCTCTAAAAAGATAAATTAGGACATAGGGAGTAATTAAATACGAGATAAATTATTTGGTTGCTAGTCTAGTTAGTAGAATATGTGTACTTATATTTTTATAAGAAGAATATCATATACTTTGAGTAAAATAAAAATCATAACCCATACTCCTTGCTCGAATTTTAGGAAATGCACTCGTTCTTTTGAACTACTCATGTTACAATAAAAATGTTGATTTTAAAATTTAATTTGCCCTAAAATTTTATAAGTCATATATATATAACTGAGTTGAATATTTGACACTTTGAAATACAAGAATTAATATCTTTACACTTTATACCCCTGAATTGTAATTTTTTGATAATATAGTGGCATTTTGCATTCCAATAGAATTAGTTTGCCAAAAGAATATACAATTTAGTATGCAAATTATCAAAATTTATTATACTGGCGTATTATTTGTTTTGTATACAGCGGATCACAATCCATCAAATTTGATGGATCTATCGAACCGGGGCGAATCTATTAGTGAGGGGGTTAATCCCTCTTTCATTTCCATTTATTTCTTTAATGTATGTTAACGCATTTTATTAATTAAATAAAATAAGGTAGTAGATGTACTCTATTAGTAGTTTTTTAGTGAACCTACGAATGCATGATTACACTATGAAAATATATTCGAATAAATTTATTTATTTGTATAAAAATAAACTCAATTATTATCAAATTAGCATTAAATTAGAAAAAATTCACATTAATTAGCTCATCTCTGTTCCATACCCTAAACCCTAAATGTCCCGAACTTTGATTGGTGTGTGTAAGAAATTTCGGTTGAAAACTTGGAATGTTTATGAGCTTTTAGGCACAATATAGTGTTGATTTTCTTTGGTAATTTGATGGTAATTCAATAGATTTATGTTTTAGTGATATTGATGTATTTCTGTTGAGGAAAAAAAACAACGCATCAATTTTTCACAAATTTACAAGAACTATTAAGTACTACTCCCTTCGTTTTTTTATTTGTTATTTTGGAGAATTGCACAACGATTAAGAAATACAATAAATAACCACTTTTTTCAAGCAAAAAAACCCAAAATACCCTTTTAATCAAATAATAGCATTATTAATTAGCATTAATTACAAGCATTAACAAGAATGGTAATACTGATAGATAACAATTAATTTTACATTGAAATCGACAAATAAAAGTACACAATTTTTTTTGGCCAAAACGAAAAATAAAAAAAAAAAAAACCGAGGGAGTACATAAACAAATTGCTTCTCAAATATTTATATTTGCATTGGTGGAATCAAAACAGTAAATTCATATATATGCTTTGCATTTATCTTTCCGTTATAAATTTAAACAACATAGGATCAAGAACCTATTCAACTTTTCACATAAATGCATGTGATTTTTGTCCAAGGGTCCAATTAAGTCTTGTTATTTTACCAACAAAAAAAAAATTAAGTCTTGTCAGTGATTAAGTGGGCCTGAAAATAACTGAAACTGAGAATAAACCCACATCCACCTGGAAATGGACCCAATCTAATTCCTCACGGATTGGGGCCCGATGGATCGAATCCAGAATTTAGTAGTAGTATGTACTAATAACTAGGACTGCCAACGAGGCTTATGTTAATTAGAATTTGGTCAGAATTTGATTCAATTTATTAATTTTTCTGTCCAAGAGATTCCAAGATTTGATCCTATTAAGAATTTCTATAATTCGATATATTTGGAATGAGTATGGATTTTGGTCCATGTTAAAGATTTGTATTCAACAATAAATAGAATTTTTTTTTTTAATATTTACATAATATTTTATTTATATACGTAACATTAGTACACAATTTATCCCATATTTTATAATCATATTTCCTTTTAGGAATGTCCCAAATTCGAGCATGAATAAATTTTGAAATCGGAAACTAAGTTATATGATTGTGGATCTTATTACGGACAGCTAAAGTGATGGGAATTTTAATACAAAAGTCTTCACTAGAACTATTTTCGTCCGAATATCTGATCGACACATATTAATCTATATGAACATGGTAAAATGACTCGAAAAATAAACTAACTAAACACTTTTGGTTTTCTACACAGTTGGAGTGAACGTTCACAAACATACATCACTTTTGAACTCTTTTTCTTTGTTCCAAAGGCCAAAGGAGAAGTTTTAGGCCATATATCAACGTATAACATATTCAGATTGAACTTTTCCTGGTTGCTTCAATCCTTTCTTAACCCTCAATAAAGAATGCAGGGGCACATAATTATCAGCTCACATGGCTTCTTCAAAGTCTCTTATTTGACAATCTCAGCTTTCGACAACTTCTCTGCTACCTCGTCCTTTTTCGGGAGACGGGGGCGAGGGCGAGCACTACGTGGCTTCACAGGACGATTAAAGCCGATGTAGCTTCACGACGACAAGATCTCTACAATGCTGCTTGTACTCATAAATGACTTAAGTTTCGTAGAGAGAGGGCCGATGTAATCTCTTGTGTTCTTCTCGAGCAAAATCCGAGGGCATTGTTTGCTAGTAGAAGCATTAGTGAAATTTATTGATTTTGGTGAAAAATTATCCCAACAGAGAACCTACACTTATAGTAACACTAGCTTCACCGTAAATCATTACTTAATAAAATTTGTTGATTTTGGTAAAACATTATCCCAACAGAGAACCTACACTTATAGTAATACTAGCTTCACCGTAAATCATTACTTAATAAAATTTGTTGATTTTGGTAAAACATTATCTCAAATAGAGAACCAACACTTATAGTAACATTAATCCCTTCGAAAATCGTTACTTAGTGAAATTTGTTGATTTTGGTAAAAAAATATCCCAAACGGAGAACTTATACTTATAGTAACACTAGCTCCTCCAAAAATCATTACTAATTGAAATTTGTTGATTTTGGTAAAACATTATCACAAACAGAGAACTTACACCTATAGTAACATTAATCCCTTCGGAAATCGGTAAATTAGTGAAATTTGTTGATTTTGGTACCCAAATGGAGAACCTACACTTATAGTAATACTAGCTCCTTCGTAAATTATTACTTAATAAAATTTGTTGATTTTGTTAAAACATTATCTCAAACAGAGAACCTACACTTATAGTAACTTTAATCCCTTCGAAAACACTTCAAAAAAAAAAAGCATTTTATGTGACGAAATATTTCGTCATGAAACACAAGTTTTTCGTCACAACAGGTTTACGTGACAAATTAATTCGTCGAAGGGTTCGTCACATAGGCCCCGTCAAATAAAGTCTGAAGTGACAAAATTCATATTCGTCGCTTAACATTGCGACGAATTTTTTCTCGTAACAAAATAATATTGTTTCGCGACGATAGATTTGTCACATATAATCAAAGAAATTGTCACCGAAACTGTGTTTCTTCACAACAAAGATGATTTTGACAAAGCTTTATGTGACAATTTTATTTGTCACATTAAAAACTAGCCTGTTATGAAAAATTATTTTGTCACAAAAAATGTTAGTCCGGAATTCTTCACTTGCTTTTGTGACAATATATTTTGTCAACAAAAATAGCCTTTATGAGAAACTATTTTGTCACAAAATAAATTAATTTTAAATTCTACAAATGCTTATATGACAATATAGTTTGTCACTATAAAATTTATGATTAATCAACCTATTAGAAATCAAAATTTATATTTTTCACCTCATTGATAATTAAATCAAAACATTAATATTACAAAAACTAAAATTGATTATCAAAATAACAATAACAACCAACTTACATAGTCTTTAAGTTAAAAAACGACAATAATATTCATATTCAAATGTATATCTCAACAACTACATTAAACAAAAATGATAGCACTTGTCAACATCCTACTAAGTTTCACAAAAAGGAATTCAAAAACAAATTTTTTGAACCCAAACTTCCAAAACTCGAACGCATTTTAATTTCAATATCATGAACTTCTAGCATTTGTAGCCTCTAAACATAGCTCCACCACATTTTTCATTAGCTATCCAAAGTAGCAATAATATTTTCTGCATGAAGACCACACTTTAATTAGTGAAACACATAACGTAATTAAATAGATTCTACTTTATCCCATTAAGTATAACAAATAGCAAATTATTCATTGAGCTTTCAAAGCCAACAATTCATATCAAATCTAAATCTAAATAGACGAAAAGATGACTATTGAGTCCTATTGTTTATTTAACCCCATATAGAACATTCTCTACCATCAAATTACGCAAATAAAAGATAATTATGTTATCCAAAACCTCATCCATTTATGTCACGAAGTAATGCTAACAATATTTGGACTTAAACAATTCGAATCCATGACTCACAAAACAATCTATACATATATGAAATAAAGGACTAACTTCATAAAACTTAATAATCAATTAATTAACATGCATATTAATGATCAGCCCCAATATCTAAGCTTTAATGATTTCCCAAACTCCTTACACTTGAAGATTAAATCGACAAATAGTACGTATTCTTACCATGTACAACTTGGTGTATGTAACCTTAAATTTGGTGCTCTCGAGCCAATCACACACTTTAACCCATGTTGTATATGTCACCTCTGACCGAGGGCTCTTTTCCCTTGGATTCTTCCCCTTTCGCACAAATTCCTTGTATTAGTTAGCCAATCTGTTCCTCCAATGTCTATAGCAATCTTGAAACATTTGATCAACAAGTTTTTGGACACGTTCTGTGTTCCAATCTTCAATTTCAAACCAATCCTAGAAAATCAAAACATGTTATTATTACCTTGATAAGAATGAATATTTATTAATGATATAATTTTATACTTAATATATATTAAGTATTACTAATAATCTTTTTCGACATTTTTCCTTATTTGTTTCAGGAATTTGCCTCCACCAAGATACATTCGCAAGTTGTGCATTTGCTCTAACAGCAACTCCAATTCCCTCGGAAAACACTCTTCATTTTGAGCCGATATTCTCTCACGTGGATTGAACGCAATTTTTATCTTTTCGTGCTACATAAGATTAAGAATGTAAACATCTTTCCAATTAATTCAAATTTATCAAGATTAATAAAAATTACCCGCTTTATTATCTTGTCTAGATTAATGCCTCTACTTGCACCACGAACACCTCTTTTTTCAGCAGTTGAATCTAACAGCTGAATTTTGCGGATTTACATAATATTTATGCGCCATTTCAGTCCCAACTTAATAATATCTATGTTAATCTTAGCATATTAGTCAAGGGTGTCTTAACATAGCATAATTAGTTGGCTCAAACCCACGTATTCAAATTTCTTTAGCATGTATGAAGAATTCAATATGGACACAAATCTTATATGTAAAACAAAGAATGCAGTAGGAGATTCTACACTATGTCATAATACTATAATATTGTGATAGTAAGAAGGGTTTGTCTAAAACGAGATTTCATGGGACAAGAGTGCATATGAGATATCCTATTTTAACCATAAAAAAAGTCAAAATCGAATTTGGACCACAAAATAAAGTCAAAATGTCCGATGATGATGAGACAATCAGACATTTGAAAAAAGTACGTATTTAATAAATTACACAAATAACCCTATACTAAATACAATGTAAGCCTACAATAAATATATTTTAGGAAGAGATAAGATTTTCTATTCTTGTACTATTGTCGTTTACTCTCTCAAAATTTTCCAATCTCCAAAACTTCAACCACACATTCACCTTCAACTTCATCTTCATCTTCTACCTTTCTACTTGTTCATAGGATTCAATTAATGTTATAAATGAGCCCCATAGTTTATTTGAAATTTTCAGATCTCGAAATGAACAAACAAACAATTAGAGTATATATGTCTAGTCTAATTTATATATAGATCTACATATTTTCATAAAAATATTTTTTTTTGTTTACTTTGCATAAGGGATCGGTGACGTAGGGGGAGATGATTGAAATGAGGTGGCGGGAGTGTGTTAATTTTCTGGAAAATTGCACTTCATCCTTAAATTCTAATTATGTGTTTGATTGAATGCAATTTGAATTGTCAATTGGGTTCTATATTTTCCGATTTAATTAAATATAGTTCCTTGAATATCAAAATTTTTAACCATTTTCTAATTAATTTTTCATTTACAAAATATAAATATTTTAAACTATTGACTAAAAATATAGTGACAGTGATTTTTATTGGTCTTTTTAATTCACATATTTTTACATGTAATATACGTAATGAAAGGGTATAAAATTTGAAATAAAGACAAAAGGGTATAAATGTCTTACTACAATTAGATAATTTAAAATTAATTTAAAATAGGACACTTGGCGACATGAAAAAGGGTATCTCACATGCTCCTTATTCGATGAAATCTCATTTTAGACAAACCCTAGTAAGAAACCTTTCACAAATTGATATTAAGTCCCTGACTTTGCAGTTTACACATATAAGATTTAGTTAAGGATACATAGTGATGTGGATATATAAATCATAAGGGCATTTCAGTAATTATCAAATTCCATATTATTAAAATAATTAATCAAGAATTACATTTATGACATTCATTAGAATTCTGAAGTTAGTGGGGACTTTTCCTCTCCACCTAATTGATGGTGGCTTCTCATATCCCACCCTTAATAAGGTGACTCTTCACCTCCTCAATTTTACCTATAAATACTACCCTCATTTTCATTTGAAGGACAAGTTGCAGAAGAATGAAGAATAGCTGAATAGTTTCCTCGAAGTTCGTCCCGTGACATCAGATCGAGATTTGAAGATGATCAAGATAGGAGGAGGCAATCCCGGAGATAACCTTGATTATTTTCATGCAACATCATTTTTTGCGCCGTCTGTGGAAATTTCTGATTGGCACGTTGAGATGGCGAACAAGAACAAGGAAAACCGGAAGAACAACCCGAAGGAGGGAGAGGTGGAGTAGGAGAATGCGCATGAAATAATCCAACTAGAGAAGGCACAAAAGTCAATCCAGCTGGAGATGGTACAATGAGCAATCAAATTGGAGGAGGCACAAAAGTCAATTGCATAAGGCAATCCAACTGGAGGAGGAGCATGAGGCAATTCGACCGTAGAAGGAGGCGCACAAACTCAGATGCCTGATCCTGAAGCAACACATGATGCGTCAAAAATTGAAGCAGTGCTTGATGCGCTAAAAACTGAAGCAGCTCCTGAGGCGTCCAAAATTGAATCCCTGATGTGTCAAAAGCTGAAACAACGCCTGAGGCGTCGAAAAATTAAGCAGGGGCCTGATGTGCCGAAAACTGAAGCAGCGCTTGAGGAGCCGAAAAATTAAGCAGTGCCTAATACGCCAAAAGATGAAGCAGCGCCTGAGGTGCCAAAAAAAAAAGTAGCGCCTGATGCGCCAAAAGCTGGAGCAGGGTCTGATGCTCCAAAAGTTGAAGCAGCGCCTGAGGGGCAGAAAAATAAAATATCGCCTGATGCGTCAAAAATTGAAGAGGTGTCTGATGCGCAAGCACCAAACTCTGAAGTAGCACCTGAGGTGCCATCCATAGCATCCACAATTCAAATGACTCAAGAGATGCAGGATGTAATGGCAGCAACGATTGTCGCACGAGCAATCGCACAATATGTGGCTGAGCAGCAACGAGTGCATGCTTCACCCATGTTCCCTCACAGGGCATCAGAAGCAGCAGCGAGAGAAGAACAAAGACCTAGGGAAAAACAAAGTCCAGGACAACCTTTGAATGAGGAAGAAGTTAATAGTAAGGATCCAGCAAGAGAAGTAGAAGAACCATATGCAACCATAACCCCAATGAGAAGAAGTCAATTTGCACCCACAGTGCTTTCAGAACCCTTACCACAAGGGTTCAGGGTCCCAAACTTCACAAAGTGCGATGGAACGGGAGATCCCAGGAGCATCTAGATAAATTTGAGGCCAAGACGAATCTATATGCAATAAGCGATGCAACCAACCGCAAAAAATTTCGTACAACTTTAGCAAAGATTACCCTCACATGGTTTAACCAGCTACTGACGGGCGCAATTACCAACTTTGAGCAAATTAGTAAACGCTTCCTTCATCACTTCTCCATAAACATGAAGACTCAAAATACTGCAACGCATTTGTTCATCGGAAGGCAAAGATCAGAAGAACCACTGAGAGAATATATACAACACTTCACTAATGCAGTTATGGAAATACCTCAAGTAGATCCAGAGCTCCTCGCAAGTATACTCCAGCAAACACTGCTAGATGAATGCCTGAAGGGGTGTTTGGCAAGAAGACCCCAACAACTCTTGAGCACTCTTAGGAAGACCAAAAAAGTTCATCATGAGTGGTTCGGTGCAAGGAAGACATGATGACAGTTTGCCCGGAGCAAGCATTATCAACGTGATATCTAGAGGACCAGCTGAAGGAGATTCAGCAAGTGCTAGAAAAGCTTTGTTGAGTTCAGGAAAAGCATTTCCAGAACTCCCAATATAAGCGGAGCAGCAGATTCAACAAGCTGAGGAGAACATCCATTCTATCACATTTGATGATAAAGATTCAGCAAACGGGCAATTACCTACCCTGAATGACGTCCTCGTGATTTCTGCTACTCTTGCAAATTAGTGTGTGAAGGAAATATTGATTAACACCAGAAGCTCAGTAGATATAATCTTTTACAATGCATTCAAGCAGCTGAATATTGACAGTGCCGAATTCAAGAAAGTTAACAATGCACTACCAGGATTCGTAGGAGAAACACTAGGAGCATTAGGAAAGGTCGTGTTGCACATCTCATTGGGAAAGCTGTCCGAGAAAGGCTACAAGAATTGTGAAATTCTTGGTGGTTAAGGCACCCTTCTCTTATAACATGATATTGTGAAGACCCAGCTTTAAACCTTTTCAAGGCGGCTATCTCCACATACCATATGAAGATGAAATTTTCCACGACAACCTGGGAGAAGTGATGTTGGATCAGATAATATCTCAAGAACATTATACCAACATCCTAGAGAATTTTGGTTGATCTCAATCAAATCCTATTGACGTGAATCAATTAATAAGTGAAGATACAATTTATCAAAGAAGAGAAGGTCAAAAACAAGAAAAGAAAATCAGAGGATCTATAGGTGGAGGTAGTGAAAAGAAAATTATCATGATGCATAATTGCTAAGATTCAACTATAAAAGTTGTCATTACCATGTACCGATCAATGAAAGTTCAATGAGATCTGCTGGCGGATCCTATTTTTTACGCAAGAATGTACCTGATTTTGTCTACCCATTTGAAGAAAAATAAAAAAGAGTCAGATTTTCAATATTTGGCGTATAAAAAAAAAGTCTCAATAAAGAGCATTACACCTCTAAAAGGGGTCAGATTCAAAAAGTCTCAATAAAGAGCATTACACCTCTAAAAGGGGTCAGATTCAAAAAGTCTCAATGAAGAGCATTACACCTCTAAAAGGGGTCAGATTAAAAAAGTCTCAATAAAGAACATTACACCTCTAAAAGAGGTCAGATTAAAGAAGTCTCAGTAGAAGAGCATTACACCTCTAAAAGGGGTCAGATTAAAGAAGCACCTTCATACCGAAGGTAGAATAAATCGCTCATCAAAAGAGCATTACACCTCTAACAGAGGCCAAAATATTCACTCATCATAAGAGCATTACATGTAACGGCCCGAACCCGGCACCTGCCTGCTAAGACATACATACATAATAAAATAACCTTGATAATTTCCAATAATTGCAGTTCAGAGCTCTAACTATCTATTACAATATAATAATCCTTCCCATTTATCTCATTACACTTAACTAATCATGACGAAACCAACATTCACCTGAAAGATTCTAGAAACTCTATGGTAGACGCCCAACTGAAATCCCTTAGTCTGATATGGTCCATCCTGCCCTTTGGTGAGATTCTGAAAGAGTAATAATTTGAAAGCGTAAGTTGTAAAAACAACTTAGTGAGGCCAGTGCATGGGTGCAGTTGAATTTTATGCAAGAAATGATTTAAAATTCCATGAACTGTCTATTTCATTGTAAAATCAATCCATAATAGTATAACAATTGTAATAATGGCACAAACGAAATCACGTTCAATTACCCGTCAAAACGGGCTAAACAACTCCTCCACCTCAAAAAGGATACAGAAAGATCAGGATGTGATCAATAGTTAGCACGGCGGTTAGATAAGGGCTGAGGCGCTACCCGTCCCTTTAAGTGGCCCTGACATGTCATGCCGAATAATTTGAATCACTCCCCAAGGGGCTCTAATCCCTGGTTTTGTGAGTCCGGTCAATGGCAGAGCTCTGGTAGTCCTGTAGCCCCCAGCTACCCAGAATTATCCAGAGAATACCATCAACCGAGAGCAGATGAGCGCGCAAATAATCATGTACAAGCAATTGGTACGTAGGTGAGATAAAGTACTACACCTTGGTACCATTCATCAATATGAGGTGAGATAAAGTACTACACCCCATTATTCAACAATTATCATATACTGTGAGAAATGCAGACAAGTATAGAGTTATCAGTTCTACTATGATGAAGTAGTACATGTTGCAAGCACCGCATGCAGATATAGGGCTATCAGTTCCATTATGAGTATGTAATACGTAATGTGAGCATTTCAGACAGTTACAAATATAAATATATAACAACTATAGTCATTTCAATTGAGAAATGCATATATATGATATGATTTTCTTGAAAAGCTCTTTCAGTTTTAAAAACGTTTTAATGAGGCGCTCACCTTTCTCAGGACATGGATGCTACTCAACGGTAGATAGCTGACCTCAAGTCCTGCTATTCAATTCAAACCTTTCTAGCATTGCTTTGCAGATGAATGACCTCGATCTCAAAATGATTCCATGTCTCGACTTTATAGTCGGATAATCATATGTTGGTTAGTCCCGAATTACCTATACAGCGTTCCAAAATATGAATTATAATTCCACGATCGACAGCTCTTCAAACTCCATACGTTGCTCTACTCTTATTTATTGTCTCACCTTCTCATATAAGTTAATGCATGTAATTAAATAATCATGTACTATTCAACCAACGATTTATTCTATTAACTATTATTATTATTATTATCAACTAGTATGACTAATTATAAAGTCTTGATTATTAAATTAATTAAAGTCGATTATAGTAAGCTAACTCATTAACTTTAATTAAAACAACTTATATCAATAGTATTTAAAAATATGCAATCCACGTGAATCTCCTCCTCCTAGTTTTGCATCTCACAAATTCATCTTGTTAAACTAATTATCATAAGTAGTTGAAATAACTATAATCTAATACTTAATTATACTATTTCAATTATTACCTTAATGTAAGTAAATCCAATGTCCATTTATTTCCAGTCCAATAATTTCCATGTCCAATTCATTTCAGGTCCACTTAAATGTCCTAATTCCAGTTTTGTCCAAATCATTTGGTCTAATACACTTAACCCTAATAACAAGCTCACAATTTAAACAATCCAAACCAAGAAAGCCCAAAAGACAAAGGTCTATAATACTGAAGCCCAATTAAATTACCTGAACTTGGATTGACCCAAACCAACTTGCCCCACTTAAATCTAACCACTCAACCCAAACCCAACTAAATCACAATCAAGGACCAAAATCCTTATAGCCCAATCTCCAAACTCCACTCAATTAACTTAGCCCAATATAACATTCCAAACCCTAGCCCTAATTCATCTTCTTCCTCCTTCTCAAATCCTAGTCGCCGCCGTCACCAGAATGCCGCCGCCACCGCCACCGCCACTCCTTCTCCGCCAACGCACTCCACCGGAAATTCACCACCACCCGCCCCTATTCAATTCTAAACAACCCAAATTTGAGCCCAACCTTACCCACACTTCAATTGCATCTTTTTCACCCATCTCCGTAGCCACCACTACCGCCGCCATCAACAAGCCACCACCACAACTACCTTACCACCACCACTGTTTCTCTCTCTCTCTATCTCTCTTCTGTCCGAATAAAAAGGGAAGAAATCCCATAACCCTCAAATCATTTCCCGTCTTCACCAACACCGTGAACCACTTCAATCACCACTTCCACTTTCTCTCTTTCTCACGGTTTTCCTTTCCCTCTCTCTTCCTACAAGTACTTGTGTGAAGAAAAGCATCAAGTGTGGAAAAGATTATTAAGGTGGATGGTTTATGTCTTTTGAATAAATGTTACAGTATTAAGAAAAAGTAGTGAAGGAAAAAGTGACAACTAGCTACATATATCTACATTAATTTGGAAGAGACAAGTGCCTATTTCAAACAAGAGTCAGCAATTATTTTTTTTTTCTTCATTGTCATGTTGCCGTGTGTATGTTGGTAGCTTTGATTAACTAAGAAATAAATGGGTAGTGTGATAGGTATGCTTAGTCACTTATCTTAATTTCCTTTTGACCCCCAATAAAAATTAATGAGTCCAACATTCTCTCAAAGAAATCATTAAAGTCCAACTAGATCTATTATTATCCAAACTTAAGAAATTAAATTTCTTGATTAAGTTAAAACATAACTTAAAATTCATTTTACAACTATTTAAAATATACGGGGTATTACATTACACCTCTGAAATGGGTCAGATTAAAGAAGCACCTTCATACCGAAGGTAGAATAAACCGCTCATCAAAAGAGCATTACACCTCTAAAAGGGGTCAGATTAAAGAAGCACCTTCATACCGAAGGTAGAATAAACAACTCTTCAAAGGAGCATTACACCTCTAAAAGAGGTCAAACAAAAATGCTTTCATAGCGGAGACAAAGAGAAACTCTCCAAAAGTGTTACACCTCTAAAAGTGGTAAAAAAGAAACTCTCCAAAAGTGTAACACCTCTTAAAAGGAACAAGCAAAAACTCTTTCATTTCGAAGGCATAATAATTCTCCTACAATGACCAAATGTTGTATAAACAACTCTAACGGAAATGCAATGATATACACATATGAAGGTGAAATATCACAAGTTCAAAAGCAACTGAGATCAATCACAAGTTACTAACCATACATCAAAGAAAATTATCAAAACAAAAATAAAAACCAAGGTACATATAGAAAAACCCAATCCCGAAATCCAAGTACTCATTCGAGAAATATTTTGTCGAGCCTAGGCAAGAACGCCTCGGCCAAACTACTATCGAGGCAAGAACGCTTCGACAGAACTCCTGCCCAGAGAAAAACGCCTCGGCAGAACTCCTGTCCAGGTAAGAACGCCTCGGCAGAACTCCTGTTGAAACAAAAATACCTCGGCAGAACTCCTGCCGAAACAAGAATGCCTTGGGAGAACTCCTGCCGAGGAAAAAATCTTTCGGCAAAACTCCTGCCGAAACAAGAATGCCTTGGCAGAACTCCTGCCGAGGCAAGAATCCTTCGGCAAAACTCCTGCCAAAACAAAAATGCCTCGGCAGAACTAACGCCTCGGCAGAACTCCTGTTGAGGCAATAATGCCTCAGCCAAACTACTGTCGAGACAAGGATGCCACGACTGAACTACTGGCGAGGCAATAATGCCTCGACCTAATTACTTATGAAGCAAGAGTATCTTGGCAAAGCTATAGCCGTGGCAAAAGTGTCTCAAGAAAAACTGTAGAGACAAAGATGCCTCGATTGAGCCAGTCGAGGCAAGTGTTCACATATTCCCACTAAAAAAAAAGGGAACATGAGAACTATTACTACAACAATGCATTAAAGTTTGCTAACAGATACTTCGTGGTGATATTTTGAAGGATTTTTGGTAGTGACAACTTCTAAAGGAAAATATCATGTTGATGTTTTGAAAACTATAAGCTGAAAAATCTATTTGAATCCTCCCTAAGGATTTTTCCATAATTAAGGTGCAATCTGAAAATAAATATTTTTATGGGATGATCCCATGCTTAAAGATTATTAAATTCCACAATTGAATATCTAGATATTCATTTATGGAATTGGGGGGCTTATGATGTGGATATATAAATCATAAGGGCATTTCAGTAATTACCAAATTCCATATTATTAAAATAATTAATCAAGAATTACATTTATGACATTCATTAGAATGACCATCCTGCCCCTATTCAATTCTGAAGTTAGTGGGGACTTTTCCTCTCCACCTAATTGATGGTGGCTTCTCATATCCCACCCTTAATAAGGTGACTCTTCACCTCTTCAATTTTACCTATAAATACTACCCTCAATTTCATTTGAAGGACAAGTTGCAGAAGAATGAAGAATAGCTGAATAGTTTCCTCGAAGTTCATCCCGTGACATCAGATCGAGATTTGAAGATGATCAAGATAGGAGGAGGCAATCCCGGAGATAACCTTGATTATTTTCGTGCAACATCATTTTTGGCGCCGTCTGTGGGAAATTTCTGATTGGCACGTTGAGATGGCGAACAAGAACAAGGAAAACCGGAAGGACCACCCGAAGGAGGGAGAGGTGGAGTAGGAGAATGCGCATGAAATAATCCAACTGGAGAAGGCACAAAAGTCAATCCAGCTGGAGATGGTACAATTAGCAATCAAACTGGAGGAGGCACAAAAGTCAATCCAGCTGGAGAAATTGCATAAGGCAATCCAACTGGAGGAGGAGCATGAGGCAACTCGACCGTAGAAGGAGGCGCACAAACTCAGATGCCTGATCCTGAAGCAACACATGATGCGTCAAAAATTGAAGCAGTGCTTGATGCGCTAAAAACTGAAACAGCTCCTGAGGCGTCCAAAATTGAATTAGCCCCTGATGTGTCAAAAGCTGAAACAACGCCTGAGGCGTCGAAAAATTAAGCAGGGGCCTGATGTGCCAAAAACTGAAGAAGCGCTTGAGGAGCCGAAAATAAGCAGTGCCTAATACGCCAAAAGATGAAGCAGCGCCTGAGGTGCCAAAAAAAAAAAGTAGCGCCTGATGCGCCAAAAGCTGGAGCAGGGTCTGATGCGCCAAAAGTTGAAGCAGCGCCTGAGGGGCAGAAAAATAAAATATCACCTGATGCGTCAAAAATTGAAGAGGTGTCTGATGCGCAAGCACCAAACTCTGAAGTAGCACTTGAGGTGCTATCCATAGCATCCACAATTCAAATGACTCAAGAGATGCAGGATGTAATGGCAGCAACGATTGTCGCACGAGCAATCGCACAATATGAAACACAATATACTGATTTCTACCTAGAACAAGAACGAGAGTATGCGAACAAAGAACCAACTCAGCAACATAGTAAGACCAACAATTAATTTCACCATTTTAAAACAACAATTTATATAAAAGAGTTACAAAATATAATCATATATTTACAATTAAACACACACACATGTATATACAGGACATACTTTAATTTTATGGATGAGAATAAATTTGTTGAGGTATCACATACCTTAATTTTATGGTTGGGAATTCGAAAACTGCAAAATAAAATTATTGAAAAGGTCGTGCTATATTCTTCCTTCTCAATTGAGTGAAAACTCACCTACAAATACAAATGTGAGAATCGTGAAATTAAAAAATAAGCTTAGAAAGGGAGAGTATAGAGGGAACGAATTCCAGAATGTACCCACAAAGTAAACTTAGTTTCAATGGGAATCAATTTCTTGAGAGAACAATTTCTTGAGAGATAGACGGCATTTTGTGGAAGAAAACAATTGGGAGTGGAAAGGTCTAGGTTTTACTTATTTCAATATAAGATTTAAGGGACAAAATAGTAATTTTGTGATATAACAATGAAATGAAAAGGAGGGAAGAAATGAAAAAAGTCAGGAGCTTTTGTTTTGGTCATGTAAATTGAAAATTTCATTAATTGATTAAAAAAGTTAAATTAAATTTAAATGACCCTTGATCATTCTAAAATAGCCGCCTCTTATATATAGTCCACTAACATGTATTATTAATTATAATTGAGTTAATAGCAATTTGCCATTATAAATGCATAATATTCAATTTAGCCCCATGTGATTTAAAAAGAGCAATTCATCCATTATGAAAATTTTAAAGAAGCAATTTAGCCCATTCAGTCGGAGAGCGTAACTCACTTTTCGAAATTGAGAGTAGGCATAAGAAATATTTTGTAACATATAGAGGTAGATTGCCATATTTATCATAACAAAAGGGGTAAATTGTCACATTATCATAACACAGGAGGTAAAGTGTCACATATAAAAATGTCAAGGAGGCGGTGTGAAACATATATAAATTACCGGGAGGAGGAAGGTAAAGTGTTTTTTTTCAAATCACAAATTAGTAGATTGAACGTTATGAATATCATTAGGGAAAGGGAGGGGGAGGGGGGGGGGTAAATTGCCACCAATTCATTCCTTTAGAAAAAAATATTTAATAAATTTGATTCAACTATCATTCAAATATAAGAGGAAAATAGTATGATATGAAATAAAATAGAACCGAAAATTACATTGTGCATAATTTGAATTACCCATGCATTGGTATATTATCTAGTGGCATAGCCGAGAGCTGCGATACATCACTGACTAGTAATTACACCTTAGTATCACTGTGATACTCCTACCCATCAAACCCATACTACTATAAATATTAATAAAACTAATTAAAACTTACAAATCCATATTAAATGTCTCACCAATTTTTTCACTAACATCATCGATCGATTTAACCCCTTTTTATATATTAAATCCATTAAATGTTTCACCAATTCAGTAAATAATTGGTTAAAGTGGTCAAATATAAAGGTTTAAATCGATTAAAAATTGATATACGATTAACCAATGAGTGAAAATTGATATATAATTGATATGATATGCATTTAGCTAGGAAAATTTAAATTTTGCGTAGTTATTTTAATTATGTAAAATCGTGCACACCACAGAAAGGTCATAGCTTAAGTGATAATAATCTAATTATATCACATAAATAAAAGGGAAAATTAGAAATGAGGGAACCATTATTCTAGATAACAATTTCTGAATTTAAGAAAGGAGGAAATTTTTTGGAGGGAATAAAACGATTTCATGTGACAATAAATATGTTTGTCACATAAGTTGAAGGTTGTGTGACGAAGACAAACATTGTCGCAAGAAATATCAGTTTATGTGACGAAATAAAAATATGTCGCATGAAGCTTTTTGTTTACGTGACATTATGAGTTTTGTCACATAAAATACAATTTTGAGCGGCGAAATTAATTTTTGTCACTTCAAAACTTCATTTATGCGACAAAAGTGATTTTTGTCGCATAAAACATAAATTTATGCGACAAAATGACAATTCATCACATGAGTTCTTATTTTATGTGACGAAGAACGCGATCGTCACCATAGTCTAATATCTTGGGACGAAATTCAGATTCGTCACAAAAAAATTGTCACATAAATGCTTTTTTTTTGTAGTGAAATCGGCAATAGTGAAATTTGTTTATTTTGGTAAAAGAATTATCCCAAAAGGAGAATCTACATTTATAATAACACTAATCCCTCTGTAAATTGTTACTTAGTGAAATTTGTTGATCTTGGTAAAAATTATCCCAAACAGAGAACCTATACTTATAGTAACATTAACCTTTACGTAAATTGTTATATAGTGAAATTTTTGAATTTGTTAAAAAATTATCCCAAACGGAGAAAACTACACTTATAGTAACACTAACTCTTCCGTAAATCATTACTGATTTTGGTAAAAAAATTCTCAGAAGAACCTACACTTGGAGTAACATTAACCCTTATGTAAATAGTTATATAGTGAAATATCTTGATTTTGGTAAATAAATATCCCAAATGGAGAATCCACACTTATAGTAACATTAACTCTTTTGTAAATCGTTACTTAGTGAAATTTGTTGATCTCCATTGAATTTTAATGTTCAGTATAATTTAAATAAATAATTAAATTTGAATTGTCCGTTTAAAAATTAATTCTAATCCACCGTGCAGCAGCCTCTCCACCTGCCATCACACCTACTGGCGGAAGTACCACCTTAAACCATTCAAGCAAAGATTCCACCATCACCTATATCCGAAAGCATCGCCACCGTGCACCACCGGCTTCTGACGCACCACCGCCTCTTCTCATCCTTAAGTCTTCCCTTCTACACATTTAGGGGTTAGAATTAAAACCACGAATTATCTTCAAGTTTGAGTACAAATAATCTAGAATTCGGGCTTACTTTAAGGTTTGATTTAGGGCTAGCTTTTTGATTGTGGGAAAAATTAGATTAGGGCTTCCTTTAGAAAATTGTGGGAAGAATTAGACTATGAGTTGAATTATGGTTTGCTTTAGAAATTATATATATATATATATATATATATATATATATATATATATATATATATATATTTCTGTTTCTTATTGGTGTCTTTATTCTCATTTCCTTGTTATATTATTTTACTCTATTTTAACTATTCATGAAGTGAAATAAAATGTGGAACACTTAAGCTAGATTGATATTCTCATGTGGGTAACAATAATTAGTTATGAGAATAAGATCTTTTTAGCTTAGTTTCAACGTAACTAAATATCCATCTCTTCACATGCATAGACAAATTATTATTCAAATGGTCAAATTACTAATCCTTAGCGTCGTGGCCCTTAGTCATATCCTTAACCAGCCTCTCGGAGCATCTCAAACTTATTAGGTTTCTTATTAGGAGTATGATGCCATCTATAACTCCTACTAGATAAGATAGAAATAAAAAAAGCCTCTATCATGAAAAAGACAGGAGATTTGTCAGTCTCCAAATTATCCACATAAGTTACTCCCCCTATTATCCCCCTGAATTATCATAACTTGTTAAAGAGTAATGTAACGCATCCCTTACTCGGACATCAATGTCGCATTGTTCCTTATAAATCTCCATCATCTCTTTTTCCAATTCTTCTAGAGCAGACATATTATCTTCAGTGATAAAGGCTATATGCAGCCCATGCGAAGGATCATGAGGTTGTTCCTGAACCTCGTCAGGCTGAATCTCTCCCGCCCCAAGCATAGGCAGCCCATGCGGTCTGTTGAACCTCCTCAGGATGAATTACTCCCACGTCAAGTTGAATATTTACAGCCCCACCATGCCGATTCCCCTCCATGGCTGCCAAAACAATGCTGATGGCCATGGTCCTTAGGAGGCAATCGGAAAGTTGAAGGAAAAGCTGTTGAAACTCTGCCTCGGGTAGGGCAGAAGGTGGAAAATGAGCCCCGGGTGGGGGGAGGGGAAGGGGGGAGGGAAAGGCGGAGGTTGAGGTTGAGGCCGAGGCTGCCAATATGTAGGAAAATGTTGTGGAATCGGGAGGTCAGGATGCCGCCACATTGGAAGCAAATTCCCTCGCTGTTGCAACGTAAACCATGATCGAGCATGTGCCAGCCGATCTGTAAAAATAAACCATTTGCATTGTGAGATGTATTCTGCATCCATTAATACAAAATTATTTATTCCATTTTTTAATTTGCAAAAATTCTTTTTCTAAGTAGGAGTTAAAAATATTGCATAAATCCTCTTTTGGAGTTCAAAATATTGTTTAAAAAATAACGTAACTATAAAACAATAATAATTTTATAAGTTGTATGAGGTTTATCATACATTTGAATAGTATTTTAAAATTGTGCATTACACACCATTATTCTAATTTTATTAATGTATATTGTACTCATTCTTTAAATAAATTATTAAGACTATGGTAATAATAATTTAAATCATATGTTTGACTATATAATCATAAAAAATACACCAAGACAAGATTAATTTTAATAATTTTTGTTGTTGCCGAAAGCCAGAAATTGCACTCCAGTTCCAAACAACAAACAAACTGGACTACATATTGTTTACCATACACCAAGATTAATTTTAAATTTTTGTGATGTTGCTATAATCTAGAAATCGTCCTCCAGTTCCAAAAAACAATCAAACTGGACTACATATGCTTTACTATACACCAAGATTATTTTTAATAGGGAAATTTACCTAGACACCCCCTGGGTTTAGGTCTAATTACAGGAACTTACCCTCTTGTTTGAAAAATTACCAAGACACCCCCTCTGGCAAAACAGTATTACAAGATGACCCCTTACGGCGTCAATTTTTAACGACAGAGGATGACGTCATCAATTTATTTTAATGTTTTTCCAATTTTACCATCGGTCAACTTTTTTGAAATGTTGACTTTTTGTAGTTTACATATATGCCCTCGAGGGGTGTATTTGTGACTTATTTTATGTTAGAGGGGGTGTATTTGTAATATTGTTTATTTACGGGGGGTGTATTTGTAATAATCAAACAGAGACAGTTTTTTGAAAAATTTGACCGTTGGAGGCTGGTCATGACCGTTGGGGGCATTTTTTCCCTATAAATAGACTCCATTTGTGCACCATTTTGTGCATTAACCTTCACACAACATTACTATATCTTCACACACCTCAAAATCTAGTGTTGGGTACATTAAATATCGAAAATCGCAGTGTAGCCGTGAATGGTGTCACAAGAATACAACAATAATGGTGGCAAATTCGACTTCAAATCCGGGAAGACTTTTCTATTGTTGCCCCGACCATGGATGGACGGATTGGTGTGAACCCGTTGAAGGTGAGGGACAAAGCTTTGGAGCTAATGTTGGGGAAGAAGAAGCCACTAGTACCCCAACACCAACACAAAGTCGAAATCATTCAACAAGTGAAGTCAATGGCAAAAACGAAGATGACATGAACTTAATTCGAAAGTTGTTGATCATAAACTTAACCCTTTTCGGGTTATACTTAATGTGCCAAGTAATAGGAATGTTTTCTAGAGTGTAAAACATGTGTAATATAATGCAAAATGTAATGTATTTTCCCATCAATGTAATATTCCACCCTAATGTAATGCAATGCATATGTGTTCAATCCAATGCAACTATTTTACACCAATAACAATCCACCAAAACTTGCAAATACGAATCAAAATACAAATCAACTATTTTCCAATACTAATTTAGATCAAATCTGGATACAAAAATAGCAATCCACCAACACTTGCAAAACAAAAACTTAGATCACCAAAATATCAACCTAAAAATGCCAATATTTGCATTTTTTCATCAAACTATCAACTTTCCAGCACATGAAAACATGCAAATGTTTGCATTTTTTCATCAAACTACCACAAAAAACCTATCAATCATTCCAGTAGATCATAACAAAATATATCAACACCACCCAAGTATCATAAATCCAAAAACACCAAAATATCAACCTAAACATGCCAATATTTGCATTTCATCAAAAACATCACAAAAAAACCTATCAATCCTTGCTGGTTTTCCTGCCCCCTTTTGCAGAAGTACTAGTCTTTGGAGGAGCTGAGCATGATACAGTAGCAATACAACTTCTAGTCCTTGGAGGAGCTAAAGATGATACATTTAGAGCAGTAGAACTTCTTGTCTGTCTGGGGGCAGAACTAGTTGATGCCTCAGTTTGCCTCTTCTTTCCAGTACCCTGTGAAGGGTCTTTTGATGCATTTTTCCTCTTCTTTCCAGTACCCTAATCATAATAATTGAAGTATGAAGTAAGGATTATCATTCCAATATAAAAAAAATAAAATAAATTGATTCAAATGTACCTGCTGGGAAACTGGAGTTGCATTTACAGTTGCATCACCAGTAGAATTTGCATTGCCAACATTTACAGATGCATACTTTAAACAAAAAAAGTGCAAATTATGAGATGAAACCCAATATGAAGATTTAACCATAACAGAAAAAATAACTTACATTTTGTGCCATATTTGCCTTTCCTTTTCCCTTTTTTTTATTCCTTCTTGCACATGTCCTCTTGTTATGCCCAATGACTCCACAAATTTTACACTTCACTGATGAAGCTCTCCTAGTTGGATCCTCCTCCCCAGCCTCTCTGTTTCTGAGCTTCTTAGGTCTACCAGGTTGCCTCTTTATATTTGGTGGTAATGCAGTTCTAGGTAAAGTAGTTTGTGGGGGGCCAAAATGTCTCATGCCTGATTGGTCTAATGCCATGACTATAAGCCTTCGTGTACTCTTCTTTGGACCAAACATAATATGTGAAGTCTTCAAGTCTAGCTCTAGTATGCTCTATTCCCACTGCAGCATGCTTACATGGTATTCCTCTAAGATCCCACACCCCACAATCATATGTCCTTTCAGAAATGTTCACAAGATAGTGAACATTTCCATCCTGAATCTGAAACTCTGAACCACAAGCTGCCATAATATTGCAAGCATTGGATGCCTCTTTGACCTTATTTAGCTCACTAACCACATGTTATGTGACAGTGTTAGTCCACGCCCTCCCCTTATCAGCTCTTTTTTGAATCCTATGCATCATCTTAGTCCTTAAACCATCTACTAAAGTTAGTATTGGTTTACCCCTAAGGTCACCTACCCAATTATTGAAAGACTCAGTGAAGTTGTTAGTGATGTGGTCATTCTTCAAACCCTTATGATAAGCATTCCTAGACCATTGTTGAACATGTATTTCCATCAACCAATCATATTCAGCAGGTTTCTTACCTGTTCTCAGTGAATTCATAGCATAGTTGAATGTTGCAGCATTATATGCTCTGGCAGCCATCCAATAGTACTTGATTACAGCAGCACCAGAAAATGATTTCCTATAATTTGCAAAGATGTCCCTAACACACTTCCTGTTGATGACATTAGGGTACATTTCTTTAACACACTCCACCAAGCCCTGAAAATTTTAAATGAGATTAGTCACTTAAATAGTAAATGAAACAAACAAACAAACAAACAAACAAACAAACTTAGAAAGTACAAGTACTTAACCTTTTGTCTATCTGCCATGAATGTCCAAGGAGTATCATCATTAAAGCCACCAAGAAATGATTCCATACACTGAAAAAACCAGCCCCATCTATCTCTATTTTCAATCTCCACCACAGCAAATGCCACAGGATACAATCCATTATTACCATCCAATCCTATAGATGCTAGCAAACAACCTCCATATGGCCCCTTCAGATGAGTACCATCAAATCCCAAAAAAAGACTGCAACCTTCCAAAAAGCCCATTTTCAAAGCATTCAACCCCAAAAAAAATCTCTTGAAAGTAGGTGCTTGTGGTATATCTGGGTGTTCATCATCATACCGTTCTTCAAATTGCATGCATACTTTACTCCCAGGATTTGTCACTGCAACCATCTCACAATAATGGGGAATTTTTCCAAATGACTCAGAAAAGTTTCCTTCTATCATCTCCATAGCAAATCTTCTTGCTCTCCAAATTTGCATGTACGGTGGAACAACTCCATACTTTTTAAGTTCATTGGTAATTCCCCTTGCCTTCATATCTGGATTCTCTCTTAAGACATTTATCAACTTAGAGGCCATCCATCTAGCTGTTGCTTCCTTCAAGGAATTTGTCCTCACACAAGTATGATTTGGGTTAATGGTTTTCACCATGAAAGTAATGTTATCTTGCAGAAGAGATGCATGCAACCTCCATGGACAATCCTGGGCTTTACACTTGACTGTCACCCTAGTCCTCTCATTTTTTAATCTTACAAATGAAAAACCATCTTGTATTGATAGAGACTTGAGTGCACGCCTAAATGCATGTAAATCACAAAACACATCTCCTTTTCTTAATTCAATCTTATTGCCTTCGCCAATTGTGAAGTCTCTTTCTGTTTTGGTAAGATTGGTGTTTCTACGCATATTTTCAAGCTTCTCATCACTTGAGTCTATATCATCATCTGTGAAATCACCAGGCCTTACATAACCATTATCATCAGATTGATTATTACTCATACAATCCTCACTTCCCTCTTCCTCAACTTCAACCTCAACTTCTTTTTCAACCTCAACTTGCTCTTGAACCTCAACTCCTTCTTCAACTCCTTCTTGAACCTCAACTTCTTTTTCAACCTCAACTCCTTCTTGAACCTCAACTTCTTTTTCAACCTCAACTTGCTCTTGAACCTCAACTCCTTCTTCAACTCCTTCTTCACCCTCAACTTCTTTTTCATCTCCACTATCTTCTTCACTGTTTTCTTCACTCCCATCTTTATTGTCTTCTTCATTGTTATCATCACCATTGCATTCTTCAACTTCACCCATATCAGCCATGTAACTTTTAGCCTCTGGAAGATTATAAGGCCAAGCTTCTCTAATAGTCACATAAATATCAATGATTTTTTTCCCTTGTTCATATCAAACATAGCCTAAACTTCTTCATCATTGCTCACCACAGTTGTTACATTATCATAACCAACAATTTCAGTCTTAAACATAATAAACATTTCCCTAATCCTCTTAAGCTTGGAAACAACCTTATCACAGAAATCACCATGTAAATCTTTGAATGTGTAACTATCTGGATCAACCTTCTTAATCATACACTTGTCATCACCATGTACAAACCTAAGCTTAAAGTAATATTTACCCATCAATCTGCAATACATGACAATTAAAACCAATTAGAAACACAAAGTCCATTACATGCAAAAAATAATCACAAGCAAAATCACAGAGATGTATAGATAGATAGATCAAGTTTCACCAAACAGTACACAAATCAGCCATATTTTTACTTAAAAATTTAAAAACAAAGAGTTTACAAAGCTACAAAATTTGGAAAGGCATTCCATCTCCTCCCACTATTTTTTTCCATATAATTCATCATTTAATACTTTGAACTATTGTGTGGACTTTTTAAGTGAAGTGAAATAAAAACTAGAATATATTGACTGCTTTTGGAACAGTGAACATTAACTGTAACTTCAAACTTCTACCTGCTTCATACTTACTACTATTTGGAATATGGACTGCTTTTGAACCGTACCTAACTTAGCTATGAGGTTTTGGAAATGTCATCATAAAATTTTGGGTCTGAAAATTTGCAATAACTAACCTCAATAGCTGACTTAATGTTTCTATACATGAATATTTCTTCAATTTGTATATATATATATATATATATATATATATATATATATATATATATGAGTGTAGATTAACTGTAAGTTTGCCTATATTCAAGATTTACAGGAAATTTTTACTTAAAAATCAGCCATAGTTTCACCAAACAGTACACAAATCCGCCCTTTACGTTCAATTTCTGAAAAAAAATGCAAATGTTGAAAAACCCCAAATATTATTGTATATGGCAAACTAGGGCATGCTAAAAACCCAAAAATTAGTAAACTTACATTTGAACAACAATACAAACCCTAAGAATACTTCAATGGCACGTAATGAAAGCAATTTTAGAATAATAACAAAAATACATTCAAAACCCCCCAAAAAGTGTTCTTGTGGTTCACATGAAAATAGGGGAGAAACAAGAGAGATAAACTAGAGAAAATAACCCATATTTGGAGAAGAAATCGATGAACAAAAATGAAAAAAAAATATTTCAAAACCCTAAAAATCGTACTGCCGCGAACCGCGAAAGAGGGAGAAAATCGTACCTGGGTTCTTTCATTTGTGCATCGCGAACCGCCGCGAACCGGAGAGCCACCACCAATATACAATTTTAATGGAAGAGGAGTGGAGAATTTCGCATGGGTGAGGAGTGGAAGAGAGCGATCGGGAAGGGAAGAGAGAGAGGTGTGGAAGAGAAGTTTTGGTTATGAGCGGGAAATAGATATAAGGAGGGTAATTTAGTCTTTTCTTAATTGATTACATTAATTATTATTTTTTAAGAAAATACAGGGGCATTTAAGTCATTTTACAATTTCCGTTAGAGTTGACTAACTGCCATTAAGTCAAGGGGGTGTCTTGGTAACAAGAGGGTAAGTTCCTGTAATTAGGCCTAAACCCAGGGGGTGTCTAGGTAAATTTCCCTTTTTAATAATTGTTTTTGTTGACGTAACCCAAAAATCGGACTGCAGTTTCAAAACACAATCAAACTTAAAAGCAGATAAAAAAAAAAAAAATTCAGTCACACGATCGATGTTGTGCTACTTCAGTAAGGCAAATACAACTGGGCCAAATACTTATTCATGTTAATCATGCATACATAAAAATACGGCAACTAAAATATATATTATTTTTATTCTAAAAAAACATGAAATAAGAGTACCCGGAAAGACGGAAGACTTAGGATTTATTACAGGTGTAGATCTATAAGTATACACTTGGTTATTTCAATTTCAGGCCATTATTTGGCAAGGATGAGATAGGCAGGTTACTTTCTAATTTTAAATGTTAGAGAAGATAAAGATGAAGAGAAATGCACCTTGATTTTTTCTTCTGTAGGGATACATCAATGGCGGTGCAGCAGGACGGACAATAGATGGTATTTTTCTAAAATGTGTGAAATAAAGATATACTAATACTACTATTAAGGTTTATAAGCTGATTGGGGTTGATATTTTGTCTCTTTCACAAAAATCTTTATGTAGATGTTTGTATGTAATCAAAGTGTGGATTTTTAAATTAAAAACTAAATCTTTATTAATTAAAAAAACTATTTAGATTTCTTTTATTTGTTATAATAGGTAAAATTTATAGGTAATATATATATATATATATATATATATATATATATATATATATATATATATATATATATATATATATATATATATATATATATATATATATATATATATTGTGTATTATTGCTTTAGGCAATTACGAAATACCATTGTTTTTTTTGGCACCATAGTATATCATGAGAAATTTTATCCCAAGTCGGGTTTGATCGAACCCAAATTATTTACATGACGAGCGCAATATACATGCTTTGAGATTCTCAATTAATTTTCAATTTTCATTGTAGAATATGGATATTCGCATTCAACGTAGTTGTATGTATGATAGACTTGCTTTGAGTGATCATTCCTTGAAGCCTGATTTCAAAAGAGGAGTATATGAGTTTATTGAATATGCTACATAACAACCCCAATTTGCATTAGATAAGGAAATCAGATGCCCTTGTTGGAAATGTAAAAACTTAAAGCATTATGCACTTGATACTGTAATAGTGCATTTGTTTGATTGGGGATTTTTTTTTTTTAATTCTGATTATTGGTATTGTACTTCACATGGATAGGTTAAACCACATAATCCCATCTTTAATACCGGGGCTTCGGCTAGTGCTCAAATTAGGCATAGTGAGGATTACAATCGATACAAAGAAGTTTTACGTGATGCCATGAGGAGTGTTGTACATCATTGAAGGATGAAGTGGATAATGTAGATAGAGATGACCTACCAAACATGGAGGCTCAATATTTCTACAATATGTTGGCTACTGAACAACGACCTTTTTGGGAAGGTTATGAAATTCAGACCGAGTTATCAGCAGTAATACAAATGATGACTCTAAAATCTGACTACACGTACCCGGAAAAGAATAGAGATAAGTTGTGGCATCACATAATCAAAACAAGACCAAGAAGTAGAATTAATCAAATTTATACCGTGTCTTTGGAAGAATCACCTACAATGTCCCCATCCTTAGTTCAAATTGAACCTGTTAAAAATTTGATTGATGAACATAGATCACCTGAAGAAGTCAGGTTGCCGACAATTAATACAGAAATTTGTGAAGAAGAAGTACGAGAAGAAGAGGAAGAAAAAGAAGAATATGTTTAGGACTATTATTGAATGTTGATTTTTCATTTTCCATTAATTTCTCAATGGACTAATTAGTTCAATATATTTTATTTTCTTCTTAAATGTGAATTGTGTGTTATCTTAATAATGTAAGCTTTATTTCCACCCTTTATGAATCCTAAAATATTTTTTTGTAACAGGGGCAGAGAGTCATTTATGCCACCATATGGGAATATTACTCCCAATCTTACATCCGCGCCCATTTCTAGTCCCCATCTCCATGCTATCGAATTGAGTTCCAGTTCTCATTCCAATTCTCGTTACAGTCCCATCTCTCTGGGACGAGAGTCCAACATTGGTCCTAGTTCAGTGTCGAGTGAGAATGCAATGGTTAATTTGAGGCCTTTCATAATTCATGTGTCGACCAAGGAGTATGAAATTTTGAATGTGCATCAGATTGCGATGGAAGGGGTTATCCAATAAACCTTGGTGGGAGCAAGTCACGTGTGACATATTCCAAAGAATTTGTAAGTAATAATTGTAATTAATTTGTTACACCCCCTAGAATATTATTAAATTTCATTCTATTATTAATGCGGATGGAAAAATATGGTCGTGAACCAAGATAAAATGAAAATTTTGAAATAATGAATTCACGAAAATGGGAGAATAGGGAACGAGAGTGGGGGGAGGGGGGTCAGCGTTCAAAAATTGCATGTGTAAGTAGAAGAATTCATAATTAACTTACTTTACATTGAGGTATTAACGGATTTATGTATTCTCTTTTTGTAGAATGATTACATGGAAAGAATTGCAATCGAAGTATCAACATATGATGGTGATGATACACAGCCGCCCAAAGAAGTTCAATTGCAGGTGTAAAATTGGATTGAGTTTTTCTAGTACTTTCTATTTTAACTTTTTTTTTTGGTTCACGAATTGAATCCTTCATGCGTGCATGTTATATTGTTTTTTTTTTTTTACAAGTGTGGACACAAATCCAAGGTATATTGAAGAAGGGCACTGCTTACGATCTCGTTAGTGATGCAGTTCATGTACGCCTTCCTCGTTCGACATCACAATCAAATTCTCGAATTGATCAAGAAACTAATGAAAGAATAGGCAAATTAGAAGCACAGTTGCAAGCACAAAGGGTTTGGGAAGTAACCTAGGCGGAGCATATACTTCAATATGCAAGGCAACGAAAAGAGATGCGGAAGCACAATGAGTGGACCAGTATTTATCTCAGATGAACACATTTTTCGACCAATTGGTGCAATTTCAAAGTTTATTCAATGATGTATTACCTAGGCTCGAATATGCATTTTGGATTGTGTTTATGGAAATTGTTTATTTGTGGAGTGCATTGGAATCAATTTCAATTTATTAGAATTTAAATTGTAAAAAATGAAAAAAAAACTGGAGAAATTCCTACCCATTTTGGGTGGTTGGATTTTCTGTTGGAAATTTTGCAACCAAAAAAAGTCAGTTGTAATATTTTTCAACCGATAAAATTGGTTGGAGAATCGGTTGGAAACATTGCAACTGATTTTCAAGTCGGAAAAAATCTATTAGAGAATCGGTTGCAAAAGTTTTCGGTTGGAATTTTGGTTGAATAACTCAGAATCTATGTGATTTATAGTAAACTTTGTGTTTATAGTATAACCCAGAATCTATGTGATTTGGAAGAGTGGACTAAATGATTTTTATCCATATAACCACTATAAAAATTCTTTGTGTTGTTTTTGCATTTAAGTTTTCTTGCATATTTCAAAATTGCATAAGTAAACACTTTGAATTGTTTGAAAGATTTTAAAGGAGTTTTTAAACTGGGGATAAAATCTTTTAAAAGACTTAGTCTACTTGTGAAAAATACTTTCAAATCATCCGCTGCAAGTATACTCTTGTAAAACTGATTTCTGTTGAAATCAGCTAAGTCATTATAAGAAGAGTGGTCACTCTGCTGTTCAAGATTTGTTCACAATCAGCATAGTCAGCTTACTGTTCTTCATAAGCTTAGTCTGCTGACAGAAGACTGAAAAGTTTTTAAGTCTAAAAATTTTCAGAGGTCTATTCACCCCCCCCCCCTCTAGACCTCATCTGACCACTTGGGACCAACAAGCTTCTTCACCCTGAAGGATATTTGCTCTGGCAGCTTCCATTTTTTCTTTGAGTTGCTGCTCCTTCAGTTTCTCCATTGCTATCCTAGCCGATTCAGTGTTTTTGTACTTGGTAAGTGGCTCTGTTCGATCTTCAGCAGAGTCCTTGGTTTCAGCCATTTCTTCATCAGATTTGGCTTTGTCCTTAGTCTCTTCTACAGACTTTTCATTGCCTTCTACCTTTCCAACTTCTTCAGCAGCCTTAGTCTCTTCAGCAGCTTCATCAGTCTTCTTAGCTTCAACAGCAGCAGAGGTTTCCTTAGCTGATTCTTCCCTTTTATCTTCCCCCTTTTTGTCATCATCAGACTTGGTGATAATCTTAGGTTCAGCAGCAGGGTTGAGTGCAACAATAGGAATCTTCATGGTAGCACATAAAGCTTTCAAATTCTGATTTACTACATCATGACTTGCAGTAAGATGAGTTAGAGTGGTGCTGATGTTGTCAGTTTGGTCATCAAAGCAGTCAATATTGAGTTGCATAGTTGAGAGTTCTCCATGAATAACGTCTCCAGCTTTGTGAAGTTCCTGCAATAACCCAACATTGATAGACTTCTCTTCTTCACTGATCTTGATGAAGTTAGCAGTTAGATCAGCTATTCTGTGCTCAGCTCTTTGTAAGGCACTATGAAGGTGATTTACATCAGCCTTCACATCTTCAACATTTCTGTTCAATTTAACAAGGCTTTGCACTAACTGCTTTGAATGATCTTCTGGCAGGGGTAAACTATCTATGGATGACTTGATAGTTTCTGCAGTTTGGAGATGAATACTTTCCAGTTGAGATTTGTTGGACTCTGCCAACTCCTCCTTCAGCTCTTCTTTTAGCTTCTTCAACTGCAGGCTGTTCTTCTCTTCCATTTTCTTCATTTGATCTTCCATCAACAGCTGGAAGGCTTCCATCAGTGATGAATGTTGATCACCTGATGAAGCAGAAGTATCAGCTTCCCCTTCTTCAGTCTCCTGGTGGACAGGGACATCTTTCAGCCTAATCTCTTGATCAGCTTTGGTGTCCTTAGCATTCCACTCAAGTGCTAAGGGTTCATCAACTTTCTTGTAGGGGTGCACGTGGTTTTCAAAACCGTACCGGACCGTCCCGTACCGTACCGAATCGTACCGAATGTTAGGTTTTTTTTTCTCAAAAACGAAGGTCTTGGTATGGATGAAAATCGTACCGAGTATTTTGGTATGGTTTTGGTTTTGGACCTCTCATACCGTAAAAAACCGTACCGTACCGAAATTGAAAAGAAACATGAATTAACTATTATTTTTTTATATTACAACTAAATTTTATAAATTTATATTTTTAAATCTATAATTCAAATATTATTGAATACTATATTATTTATAATTTATATTATAGTCCATCATAGTTTATAATTACTACATTGCTAGCGTTCATTTTAAAAAAGATCTACTCTAATTTAGCACAAATTAAACTTGTTATATGTTGAAAACTTAAAATGCAAAAATTCTAGACAACAAATATCAAATAGTAAGTTTCTTCACATAATAAAAACAATGATCAAATAATTAACCAATTATTCAATTAGGTCGAACTATAGCGTCAAATTTGTGAACATTTTTTTTCCCGATGCTTTTTAATGAAAAAAAATAGTTTGTAAGATATTATATTATTAATTTTTATATAATTGTCAACTATGTAATCAATTATATAAGAAAAATTGCACGAAAAAAGTTTGTTCGAAAAAACCGCAAAACCGTACCGTACCGTACCGGAACCGCACAAAACCAAGTTTGTTGGTATGGTTCATAAAACTCTAGTTTGGTTTTGAGTTTTTAAAAACCGCACTAATTGGTACGGTACAAATTTTATAAAAAATACCGCAGAACCGTACCATGTGCACCCCTACTTTCTTGTGCTCATCAGTGACATCATCATAGAACAGGATTGTGATAGTGCCATCATCATTGAAACAGGTTGTTTGACGTATCTGTCTAACAATAATCCAAGGATTAGTAAAGGCATTATTACCTTTGGGCACTTCACAATACTCCTTAACCTCTTTGCCGAATATGATCTGCTGAATGCTTGGCAGCTGAGGCAATTCACTTGAACAACCTTGCTGATACCTTGACCTTTCTGCCCATCTCTTCAAGACAGTCATAGCAGCTATGTTAATTGCCCTTTCTTCAGCATTATCAGATTTTCTTCTCTTGGCTGGCAAAGTGTTCTTGATCTTCTTGGCCTCCTCTAATGCAAAGTCTTTTGCATACTGATGCATAGCATCCCTGACAAAGTGATGATCCAATGCTTTTTGAATGGAGTCAGTCTTGAGCCAATTTAGAACCCATTGTTCTTCATCAGCTAACTCCTTTAAGCTTTGAAGTTCTGCTATGGATCTGTTCATCCTGTTATCTCTCCATTTTATGTATCTTGGCTTTTCATGGGTGAACAGAGTCTTCAGCATAAGCTTCTGGTCATAGTAAGCCAAGGTCTTCTCAAACCTTTTGAAAAGCTCCTTGTCAGCATAGACAATGTTGAAAGCTCTTCTTACTTCAAATTTTTCTTTTGGCTTAGCCTCTCCAGCAGGCATTTTGGGCTTCTTAGGTTTATCTTCATTATCAGCCTCATTAATTTTGATGCCTCCTCCATGAACAGGTCCATGAGTATCAACCTTGCTGAGCTCAATGACCACAACAAGTTCTGCATCTTCAGCTGCTTTTCTCTCAGCTTCAGACATCTTTCTCCTTTCTGCATCTTTAGCTTCTTGAATCTTGCTAAGTTCAAGAGCTTTCTTCTCTTCTAGCTCATCCCTCTTCCTCTGATCAGCTTCCTCTTTTTTTCTCTTCTTAGCTGCAGAGACCTTCTTCTTTTTTATTAGAAACTTCCTTTTTCCTTTTTCAGCTAGAGCAGAAGCTGGACCAACAGATGAGATAGGTGCAACAGCAATAGGATGGATGATCATCACATCTGAATCATCTGAGGTTTAGCAACCTCAACTGTTGGTTGTGCTGTAGTAAGCTGTTGCGTATTGGTCTGTTCAGCAACCGAAGCTTCTTCAGCTCCAACAGGTCTTTCAGCAGATTGGGGGCTTTGCCTTACTAAGTTTTCCATCTCAGTAGGCTCTTCAGTGAATGTCATCTACCTTACTGTCTTCTTTGTTCTCCCTTGAATGGGCCTTGAAGCAGCAGTATCTCTTAACCGACTTCTTGTCCTGTGAGAAACAGTCTCATCAGGTGCTTGTGCAGTTTGAGTTCTTGAAGATGATGCAGGGGACACATTCCTGTCATCAGCAGTGGTTAGATCAACTATCTTAGTTGCTTCAGCATCATCCACTTTCTTCGTTTTCTTAGGAGTCTTCTCCTTAGGCTTTTCAGCAGCCTTCTTTTTCTGATCTCAACAGCTAATTCAGCTGTTTTGACCAGTTTCCTTGGCTGTTTGGCTCCTACCTCCTTTTGTTCCTCATTTTCATCCTCATCAGGCTCATCAGCCTTTCTCTTCAGAATTGGCAAGTACTTCACCATTGCCTTTGATTTATGGATCTTCTTTCCATTAGACATTGCACAACCCAGTTTGAACAGCAGATAACTGAGCGTGATTCTGTGATTGGTCTGAGGAGTCTTGCCTTTCTTTACTTCGAAGAAATTTGCCAAAACATACCAGATGACGACAGACCAGTTGACTTCCAGTCCGTAGTAAATGGCGGCCATGATGCTGAACCTCTTCATGGTAACAGCATCCAGAGAAAATGTGCAGTTTTCGATCTGCTTTGAAACCATATCAGCCATCCGCTGATACTCGTCTTTCAATTGTTTCTTCTCGATGTTGCCAGACAACATCTCCCCTTCTTTGGCGCAGATCGTCCAGAATTGTTGGTGCTTGTCCTCCGTCAGCACAGTGACGTCATGTCGTCATTTGTTAGGAAGACCAAAGGTCTCGTGAAGGACAGCAGGAGTAATGATGATGGATTTACCACTAACTGTAGCTTTGATTTCCATAGATGTGAAATTAACAGATCCGGTCTTGTAGTACTCCAAAACCTGGTCAGTCCAGATTACTCCTTCATTGTACTCCATGAAATTTACCAGTAAGGCCGACTTGAACTTCTCCAGCAGTTCTTTCATCAGATCGGTACCAGATTGGTAATAAGACTCATAGACTAGGTACATACCTTCAGCAGCCATTGTGAATCTGTTGAGAGTTAGGGAAACACGAAGAAATTTGCAGAAATTTGCAAGTATTTTCTCACAAGTACTCTTTGAATGTTTTGGGTGCGTAAAGAACTACACGGCTGATCAGATCTGGATTTATAGAGTTAGGGTATCTTGGTTTCCGTGATACCAGCTAACAATTAGATCCGTTTCTTGTCAGTGCTGATCGTGCAGCGTCAGTTACGACCTTTCGAATTCAAATCGCATTAAATGAGGAGCGGGAAAAGTACCGCTCTTATGTTACTTGTAAAAGCGCGTTTTTGGATATAACGTTTTAAATAGTAAGCTTTTACTCAAGTAATCAGATTAGTGAAATAAATACTTATCTGATGGACTACTGTCCTGATGACAAAGCTGTTATCAGTGAAAGCCAATAACTGATAACCTTCCTCGGCTGTTTGTCAAACCAGCTAGATAATAAATCTTCAATCTTCAAGACTTCAATCTTCTATTGAAAACATAACTTCAACTAACTGTCATCAACAAATTTCATCTTTTAATCAGAAGTACCGCTAGTCTTACACGTTCCCCCTGACTTTAAGAATTCATAAGTAAACTAGTCTGTTGAGAGTTAATCCTTGAAGATAAATAGGGTGAGTAAGCTGTTGAACTTCAGTCTTCTGTTGAGTTCCCCCTCAGCTTATGCATCCAATTTTAATAAACCCAGTTCAGCTCTTAGAGTTGAAAACCTTGTCTCACTTAGAGGTTTAGTGAAGATGTCGGCAATCTGATTTTCAGTAAACACATATTCTATCATGACATTTCCTTTCTCCACATGATCTCTAACAAAATGATGTTTGATCTCAATATGCTTAGTCCTTGAATGACTTGTAGTATTCTGAGTAAGGCTGATTGCACTTGTATTGTCACAGTAGATAGGGATTCCACTGATTTTTATGTTGTAATCTTCAAGTTGATGCTTCAACCATAATATTTGTGCACAGCAAGCTCCAGCAGCTATATACTCAGCTTCAGCAGTAGATATGGACACTGAAGTCTGTTTCTTACTCATCCATGAGATCGGACGACTACTTAAGAACTGACAGGCACCTGTTGTGCTCTTTTTGTCAATCTTGCAGCCAACAAGGTCAGAATCTGAATATCCAATGAGTTCAAATCCAGATTCCCTAGGATACCATAATCCCAAATCTTCAGTACCTTTAAGATACTTGAGTATCCTTTTGGCAGCTAAGAGGTGAGATTCCTTAGGATTTGATTGATATCTCGCACAAACCCCAACAGAGTACATAATATCAGGTCTGCTAGCTGTTAAGTATAACAGTGACCCAATAATTCTTCTGTACTTGGTTATGTCCACTGATTTGTCATCTTCATCTTTATCCAAACGAAGACTAGTAGACATTGGAATATTAGCAGTAGAGCTAGTTTCCATACCAAATTTCTTGAACAGATCCTTTGTATATTTTGCTTGGCTGATGAATATTCCATCAGGCAACTGTCTTACTTGCAAACAAAGAAAATAATTAAGTTCTCCCATCATGCTCATTTCAAATTTGTTCAGCATCAGCTTTGAGAACTTATCACACATCTGTTGATTTGTTGAACCAAAAATAATATCGTCCACATAAATTTGCACAAGCAAAATATGTTCTTCCCACTCAATAGTGAACATGGTCTTGTCTACCTTACCTTTATGAAATCCTTTAATTAAGAGGAAATCAGATAGAGCATCATACCATGCTCTAGGAGCCTGTTTCAGTCCATATAGGGCTTTCTTCAGACGATACACCTTGTCTTCTTCTTGATAAGCTTCAAATTCAGGTGGTTGTTCAACATAAATTTCTTCTTGCAATTCTCCATTGAGAAAAACTGATTTCACATCCATCTGATAGACTGTGAAATTTTTGTGTGCAGCATAAGCAAGAAAGAGTCTGATTGCCTCTAATCTTGCTACTGGTGCAAACGTTTCATCAAAGTCAATGCCTTCTTCTTGGCAGTAACCCTTGACCACTAATCTTGCTTTATTTCTGGTGACAACACCATCTTCATTCATTTTATTTCTGAATACCCATTTAGTGCCAATGACTCTTTGATGACTTGATCTAGGAACTAAGTACCAGACTTCATTCCTTTCAAATTGATTTAACTCTTCTTGCATAGCTTCAATCCAGTTTGAATCACTAAGAGCTTCTTCAATATGTTTGGGCTCAATTTGAGATAGGAAGCTGATAAACATTGCTTCGCTTGCAGCAGCTCTCCTTGTCTTTACTTTATCCAAAGGATCACCAATCACCAGCTCTGGTGGGTGATTCTTGAGCCATCTAAGATCAGGTTGCAAATCATAATGTTGTCCTTTGTCTTGATCTTGCAACATTACTGTTGGAGATCCAGTAGTAGTCTGTTGAACAGTCTCTGGTCTGTCAGCTGTTTGCAACTCGTCTGTTAGACAATCAGCACTGTGATTTTGAACAGCACTTGAGTTATCAGCTGGGTTGAGATCAGGTAGTATGATGGGAACATATTCTTCATTTCTTTCAACACTCAATTTCTAAAAATCAGTAGACAGATCTTGATTAGTACTTTGATTCTTTTCTGAAGATTGATTTGGTTCATCAAATACTACATGAATGGATTCTTCTACTAGTAATGTTCTTTTGTTAAAAACTCTATAAGCTTTAATAACAGTAGAGTATCCTACAAAAACAGCTTCATCAGCCTTTTCTGCAAATGCAGTAAGGTGATTTTTCCCATTATTTAAAACAAAGCATTTACAACCAAATATCTTAAAATAATGAATGTTTGGTTTCCTGTTGTTACAAACTTCATATGGAGTCTTGTTTTGATGCTTGTTGATCATGCATCTGTTTTGGGTAAAGCATGCTGTATTTGTTGCTTCTGCCCAAAATCATTGAGGCAGCTTAGCTTCAGCTATCATTGTCCTGGTAGCTTCTTTAAGAGTTCTGTTTCTCCTTTCAGCAACTCCATTCTGTTGAGGGGTTCTGGCAGCAGAGTACTCATGACTGATTCCTCTGTCATTACAATACTCTTCAACAGTAGAGTTTGTAAACTCAGTCCCTCTATCTGATCTGATATTTAGTATTTTCATACTTTTCTCATTTTGAATCATTTCCATCAGATTTGTAAGATGTTCCTTGGTTTCACTTTTCTTCTTCATGAAAATCACCCAAGTATATCTTGAATAGTCATCCACAACAGCTAGGCAGTATTTCTTTCCACCATTGCTGACTGGATCAATGGGTCCAAATAAGTCCATGTGTAGCAGCTCCAATATTCTTCCAGAAGATTGATGCTTCTTGCTTTTGAATGATGACTTGATTTGTTAACCTTTCTAACAGGCGTCACAAAGCTTGTCTTTGCTCATGACTGTCTTTGGAATTCCTTCTACCAGATTATTCTTGATAAGTCTGTTGATGGTCTTGAAATTCACATGATTCATTCTTTTGTGCCACAGCCAACTGACTTCACTTGGAGTTGATGCCACCAAACAAATGCTAGAATTCTTGTCAGCAGAATTCCAGTCCACTGTGTAGACATTTCCTTGTCGTCTTCCAGATAAGATGACCTTCTTTGTACCAATCTGTTCAACGTAACACTTATCTGTTGAGAAGATAACTGAATATCCTTTGTCACAAAATTGACTTATGCTCAGCAAATTGTATTTGAGGCCTTTAACATAAGAGACGTCAGATATCTCAATGTTGCCTTTGATCAGCTTTCCACTTGCTACAATCTTGCCTTCTTTGCTGTCCCTAAAGGTGACTTTAGGACCATCCACAGCAACAACATCAGTCAGTTCATGTATGTTTCCACACATGTGTCTTGAACATCCACTGTCCAAGTACCAGATTTTCTCTACTTTAATCCTACTCCTAATCCTTACCTACAAAACAAAATAAAATTGTTTTAGGTACCCTTATTGAGAGGGTCCTAAAGGATTAGTTCCACCTTTGATAACCCAAGATGATGAAGTCTTAGGCTTCTTAGGCTTCTGTTGTTTGGCAGGAGCATGAACAGTTTCATCTTCATCATGTTTATCAGATTTGCTATGTTGATGATAAACAGCATGATAAGGATAATGTTCATAAGTAGAATAAGATGCATGATAAGGAGGATATGCATGCATTGGATGAGCAGGATATGGTGCATAGTAAGTAGGAAATTGAGGTGCATGATACATAGGAGGATATGCAGCAGGTTGCACATAATATGACTCATTTCCATACCAAGCATTTTGATTTTTCTTATTTTTATGCTTCTTTGGCTTACTAGATGCTTGCTCATTAACAAACGACTTAGTCTTGTCACTAGTCTGATTGGTTTTGACCTTATCAGAAGACTTCCTAGGACTCTTCTGTTTGGACTTACCAGTCTGTTGACCTACACTAGGCTCTTTGCTCTTTTTAGCCTTAGGAGCTTTTGTCTCCTTTAATACTTTCTCAGGTGAAGCATTAGTAATCTGAACATACAGGATGACCTTACTATTGTCAGCTAATATAAATTTTTCAGTATGGTTCAGTTCTAACTTATCCTGATCTAAAGGTGTCTTCTGTTTACTAGACATATGAGTGGATGCAACAGATGGCTTCTCATGAGACTCAATGATTTTACCCTTATGAACTTCACATTCAGCTTTCAGAGATTCATTCTCTTTCTCAAGCAGTTTGTATTCAGCTGATTCTCTTGGCTTTTCAGCTTTAAGTTTTAAATGCATCATCAATGCTTGTATTGTTGAGCATCATTTGTTCAAATGAATTAAATAATTCATTATCAAGAGGAGTTACCTCATCATCCTCGGAGTCATCAGATTCCTTAGCCATCAGGCAGAGAAGAGCAGGACATTTTTTCATCAGAAGTGTCTAAATCTGAATCAGATGAGTAGACAACAACTAGATTTTCAGATTCTGCCACCAGCACCTTGCCTTTTTTATGCTTTCTTTCCTTTCTGATTCTCTTTTCTTCTTCTGTATACTTCTCAGCTTTAGGATATGGGCAGTCTCTGATGAAATGACCCAGTTTCCTGCAATTATAGCACATCATTTTGGATTTATAAGAATCCTTATCCTGAGAAGAAGAAGTAGGGTTAGAAGTAGAAGCATTGTTATATTTGTTCTTCATTTTCCGTCTGTAGAACTTTTTGAAGTTGTTCATCAGCAATGCAACGTCTCCAGCAGTGTAGTCCTTTTTGTTGAGTATTGTGGCTTCATCAGATGAGTCCACTTCTTTGCTTTTGTAGGCTGGCCTTCTAGGATTTTCAGCAGCAACTAGGGCAGCTGTGGGACTTGAAGTAGAGGTTTCTTCAACACCCATTCTTGGCAGTTTATACTCGTACGCCTTGAGTACTGAGAACAACTCGGTAAGTGAAATCTTTCCCAGATCTCTTAACTCTTCCATGGCTGTCACCTTCATGTTGAATTTCGGAGGTAGAGCCTTCAGAACTCTGACGGTTATCTCCTTGTCAGTGAAGGTTTTTCCAAGCTTCAACACTTCATTCAGCGTCCTTGTAAACCTTGTATCCATCTGATCAATGGTTTCCGCAGACTTCATCTTGAAGTTGTCCAGCTTTTCCAGAGCAACACTCAGCTGATGCTCTTTGATGGCGTCGTTTCCTTCGCTCATGTCACGAACCTTATCCCACATTTCCTTTGCAGTTTTGCAATGTTTGACTTTGTCAAACCGATCATTATCCAGGGCCTTGGTCATGATGAAACGGCCAACTTTATCCAGATTGAACAGCTTTATTTCTTCGGCTGTCATTTCTGTCAGATCTTTTTCCATCACTAGTTCAGTTTCATCAACTATGATAGTATTGGTGAATTTTAATGGACCTTTGATGATACATGTGTACATGTTATCATTATAAGAAGCTAGAAAAATCTCCATCCTGATTTTCCAGTCTTCAAACGACATACCAGCAATGTAGGGAACATGGCTAATACAATCCATTTTTCAAAAAGTTTTTGTTTTTCAAAATGATGCTCTTTTGAAAAGTTTTGAAAACCTTTGAAAAACACTTGGATCAAGCTCGTTGATCAGGCAACTGATTCTAATGAACCACCTGCTCTGATACCACTTGTTGGTCCCAAGTGGTCAGATGAGGTCTAGGGGGGGGGGGGTTAAATAGACCTCTAAAATTTTTAAACTGTTTTTAACTTTAAAACCTTTTGTTCTAACTTAAACAGACTAAGCTGTTATCAACAGTGAGTTACTTGGATGATCGCGACAAATCTTTGAACAACTTCGTTGACCACTAAACTGATAGTTACTTAGCTGATTTTGTCAAAATCAGTTCCAATACTTCGAGTACTTGCAGCGGATTTGTAAAGTGTTTTTCACAAGTAAACTTAGTAGTTTGAAAGTTTGTTCCCCAGTTTTTGTAAAACTCCTTTCCTTATAAACTTTTCAAACAGTTAAATCAAAGTGTTTTTAATGCAACTTAAAATATGCAAGTAAAAATGCAGGTAAAAACACAAGTAATTTTTATAGTGGTTATATGGATGTAGATATCCTTTAATCCACTCTTCCAAGTCACACAGATCCTGGGTTATACTATAAACATACAGTTTACAATATCTCCACTTCCGCCAAAACAACTAATGAATATGGTCGTAAGCTCGCAGCAGGAAATCATAAAGAAACTCCTACTCTCTGAAGTAATATCACTCACAAAGATGGATATCTACTTCTCACAACACTCACTTTTACAAAATCACTCAGAAGATGTAATTTTATCGTTGTTCTTCAACTCTGCTTTTGTCAACAAATGACTAAGCTGATGAGTGAGCTGTTCTTGAGACTTGAAGAGCTCTGCTTCAAAAATTTCTCTCAGAATGTGTTGTTGTGTATCTCTCTTCGTCTCTTTCAGCTATTTATACTTGAGGTTTGAAAAATGTCCGTTGAAGAGAGACAAGATTTAAATTCCTCGAGTACTGGTCCTTAATTTCCGCGAACGGCTCTCTCCAGTCTGTCCGTACTGTCAACAGTAATTTTCTGCAGGCAGCATTAAATGCATCCAGCTGATGCGAAGCCTTCCTTCAATCATTTGTCTTTAATATCCTCGTACTTCAGCATTTATTACCGTTGGGATGGCTTCTTGATCTTTTCCACTTGGCTGACGAAAAGACAAGTCTGATGACGAACTAAGCTGATCTCAAAGTTGAACAAATCTGTTTTGAGTCGGCTGATCTTCACCAGTCTGATTTCTTTCCTTCAGCAGATCAGTAGCCTTGGACCTTGAATTTTGACTCTTCTGATATCTTCTATACTTAGTCAAAAATTCTACAAAGGGATATCAGCTAAGTTAATCCATACTTAGCCGATTTGAAGTTTTGGAATTCATCAAAACCTCCCTTTACAAATTGTCTTAAGTGCTTCTTCATCTTCATCTTGATCCAACAAGCACCTTTCGGAACCCTCCGGAACCATGTAGAACATTCCGGACCCCTCTGAAATCTTGTGGAACACTCCGGACCCCTCCGGAGTTCTCTTGAATGTCCCGGACTTGTGTAGAACCCTCTGGAATCCTCCAGAACCTCCAAGACTTGGTTAGGCACTTCAAATATGCTTGGGCCGCCCCTGGGATGCCCCATTGCCACTCGATGGCCTTTCCTTGCAACCGTGCCTCATGTCCCGCTTTGCTAGGCCTCCTACCTTGCCGGCAGTCCCTTGGCGCGCGCCTCCCGTGCTTGCCTCGTCCTGGGCCGGCCATTCCACATGTATGGCCGTCCGTCCATGCTACATGGATAGCTTGGCCCCCTGCCTTACTGCCAAGGTCTTCTCCACGGGCCACCTCAACTCTCCCCATGAGCGGAGTTCCGTACGTGTGAAACCTCACCCTAGGTTCCTTGGTCCCGCAATTTCTCCAACGAGGTAGGTGTGTCCTCGTCCCTGGCTCTCCTAGAGCTGCGCTCCCATCCATCGGGCCTTGCGCCATTTTGCGTCCAGCAAAATGTCAGGGCATGACACATTGCTTCGATTTTTGCCACGTGGCTTATAATCCAAAAACATGATTTTTGGAAATCATATGCACTTGAACTTATTTGCTGGTGTAAATAAAATTTGTTTCATTTAATATTCCAACTCAGGTTTTATGGATTAGCTCAATTCAACTTGGTTATGAAAAAGGACGAAGACGTACGTTGTGGTATATATGGGGGAGGATATATAAGACCATCTTCAGTCGAAGCAGGCAATAGCTCCCTCATGCCTGTTTGCTACCTGCCTTGCCAAGTTAGTCATCTCCAACCAAATCAACAATTCAAAACATTTATTTCAATATCAGACTTTCCCTACTCTCACTTAACTATAACAACAACAACAAATAATATTATAATAATAATATTATTATTATAATAAATTAATACTAATAATAATAATGGAATAATAATAATAATAATAATAATAATAATAATAATAATAATAATAATAATAATAATAATAATAATAATAATAAGGCATTAAAAATGAGCAAACATAATTAATGAAAAACAACAACAATTATTATTAGTACACTTGGAGTGAAAAGAGAAACAACTTTCACTAAAACAAACATAATTTTCATATTGAATGTTTCTTATTATTTATGTTTGAATAAAAAATTATTACTTATGTTTGAATATAGAGATATAGGAAGAATGTCTCTTCATATTGAATAAAACTATTGATTTGGCCTATTGATAAAACTGAGGGCTTTATCTTAAGAAATGATTTAAGTTGGCTATAATATTTCGAAAGATATAATATTTTCATCACCAAAGAAGTAAGTTTTTGGATAAATTCATTGACCTTATGTCCATTTTTGAAAGACATAATATTTCTCTTTTATATTTATACTACTTGAAGGTCACTCGGACACTATCTTCAAACCAACGTGAGATAAGGAGAGTTAAGTTTTTATCCCACATTAATTTAAAAATAATGTTTGATTGGTACTCTAATAGTATAAATATGAATGAAAAAATATTGTATCTTTCAAAATTATGATTAAGTTTTTTTTAAAAGAAAACATTAAACCATAATTAGTTTTTATATCCTTATTATACATTTAAATTACTTAACTTCTAAAACAAAAAAAAAAACAAAAAAAAAATGAAAGGCGTTTCCAAGCATCTCTCCCTGGATGCCTGCCCATCCGGGGGGAGCTCTTCTCCAGCCGACGGGGGGTTGTTGCTTGCCTTTCCCCTTCAGCTGGAGATGGCCTAAGAGAAGAACATGGCACGTGTGAAGGAATGGAATTGGATGCCACACGAAATTGGCGCACGAGATTTTTGGTCTTTAACATTTTCATGTTTAGTGTAACTTGAATTTTTTAATTTACTAAATAAATTCATGTGGCTAAAAAAGAAAAAACTTTTATGATAAATGTGTTTATCCATGTGTTAAATTTTTTTTTAATTTTTTTAACATTTTCATGTTTTATTCGAGTGAATAGTAATTTACCCCTCTAATAATCATACTTATAATGTTGAATTTATTTCCATGTGATTTGAAAACTAGCACTTTATTCTCCCATAATTTTATAAAAATTTTATATTGTCTCCTTATTTTTATAGATGGAACTTTACCTCTCTGTGTTATGATAATATGATTGTTTATCCCTCTATTTTATGATAAATGTGTTTATCCATGTGTTAAAATAAATGTGGCAATTTACCAAGCAACCCCCCATTCCACAAAACACTTTTAATGCCCTCTTAATTTCGGCAAGTGAGTTAAACTCTTCTACTCAAGGGGATAACTTGCTTCTTTAAATTTTTACAAGGGGTACATTGCTAATTTTTCAAATCACACGGGGATATATTGAACATTATGAATATCACAAGGGTATAAATTGTCATTAACTCCCCAATGAAGATATATGAAGTAAGAGTAAATCGAACTTTTCATTCTTTTTATGGGCCAACTTTTGTATTTTTATTCCCCTTAAATTTTTCGTAGCAAATGCGTCCCTTTTATATATGTAGTGTAACACATTTGTCCCTCTTAAATTTTTCGTAGCAGACGCGTCCCTTTTATGTAGTGTAATACATTTGTCCCTCTTAAATTTTTTTAGTTATTACACGACGGAAATGGTCTCACGTGCATTACTTTGAGGAAATTTTCGTCCATTCAGGTGAGCTGCAAGTGCATATTTTTAGGGTATTTTCGTCTACTCATTGTAAGAAATCTCTTGAGCAGAAACCAATTTGATATAATGTTACACTTAAGTCTTTCATAAATACACTTTGTATCATTTTAGTCCCAGACATTTTGGCGAGTAATGTGCCGTTTATTTCAGCTCTTATTTACTTCTTTGTCCCCATATGACCAAATTTTACGACCCATTTAAGAAAAGCGATGGTGTTTGGGTATTATAGCGCAGTCATAAATGAAATTTAGGCTAATAAAAATTAGATAAATTATCACGATTTCTGACCTTAACAATCCAAAAAAAATAAGCACGTGCAGTTTACGTGAGTTCCGCGTCACAATGGACAGCCTAAAAAAGGCCAAAAATAAATAAGTGGTTGTGGGAACCAAGCTGAAATGAAAAAAAAAATACATAAATAGATAAAATTGTAAAAAAGTTATATTTTTTGCATCTACTTCTATCCATTTTTTCTGGATTTGAGAGTTATTTAAATTCGGGTGAAATTGATTTAACAATTTATTCACTTTGCACCTTAAAAATGTATCAACACATTACATCCTAAAAAAATTTAATCCCATTTTATACTCTCAAAACTTTCAATGTCTTTCAATTTTAGGCCAAAAAGCAAGGGTAATTTTTGTAACTCCCTTTAAAATCAACATATACTCCCTCCAAAATGTGCAATTAAGAACATTACCATTAAAACTCCGAAAAAAAAAATGAGATGTCACATGCTCTAAATATAAATTTGAAAAGACCAATTATCAAATGATATTTTTGCTCATGTTGGAGTTTAGGGATTCTTTTGTTATTCGAATGCACAAAGCTCATATGTGTGTGTGTGTGTGTATATATATATTATATTTTTTAGCTCTACAAGAAATGTCACACCCCCGTCCCGGGTAGGTCCCGAGCACGGGAAAGTGACGTGCATGTCAAGCATATCATATCAAGTACATTGTCATTTTATCAACAAAACCATATCTCGTGACATATAATTCCTTTGTAAAATATATGTCATAGCAAGTAATAAAGGGACGGATATTAAAATTCCGCCGAACTATTAGTTATACAAAGTAATCGGGCAATTTTACTACTTCAATATGGCATAACAAAATACATAACCTGTACAATTAATCAAACCACCAATTGTGGCACCAACACAAGTATATAAATAAACCACAATATTGTAGCAACCATATAAACAAACCCTGCAGCAAATAAGTGTCATCTCCTCAACTGAAACGGTACAAACTATGTGGCTAATACTGTGTTACAATCAAGATAGCCATAAGTACAAAATACAAGAGTGAGGCTATGAGCTACAAATAATACAACAAAAGACACTCAAAGGATCTAAGTGATCCGTACATGTACAAAAATGCCTCACCGCGATATACAACTACCTTACCAAACTATGTACAACAACCTACCCCAAGCTACTCGATGTTGATCCCCGGTCCTCACTCAGGCCTACCGCCGGTGGTACTGTGATCTAAGGAAAACAAAGTAAACGGGGTAAGTCGAAAGACTTAGTAAGTGATGTCGTGATTCATGCATGTGGGAGAGTTATACAATTATAACAATTGATCCAAAATAACATTATAACTCCATATATCAAAAATCAAGTCATATACAAGTCATGTAACAAGCCATATATGTATGGGCACGTTGGAAAGCATATAACATGAAATTAGGATACGATATCGATGAAACTTTACTCGATGCCTTGAATCATATCCATCTCATATCCATTTCGAATATATAGCCGTGTGTTGAAATAAACGATCACACAAAGAAGTCCAAGAATGTACCGGTATCAACATATCATGTAATCCATAAATGGATCGCAAAGGTTCCCTTTGCTAGCAAGGGTTCCAATGCCGTATGCCTTGAATCGTGGCCAACGATCAAGGGTCGGTTAGGATCCACAAAGAAACCATCACCTCAAGTATACACAAATAAAACCATGGTTTCCATATGATGCATCGATGAACAATATAACCAAATTCATCCAAGGTAAAGTACATGGATGAATTCCATATGCCTAATTATCTCAAAAATCAAAACTTCACCAAATAACAATATCTCATATGTACAAGTTATTTTTCTATATAGCAATAAGCCATCCAAGAACATCAAGAAATTGAACACTAATTTCCAGCAATGACAAGTTAATGTTCCAAGTACATATAACTATGATATGTGCACAATTTCATAAAACTAGTCAATTAAAACTAGTCCAACAATTTCACCATCGTTTTATATGTCAAGGAAGCTCAATTTCTCACCATAGATCCTACTAAATATTCCTAAAACACAACCATAATGTCCTTATAAAATCAGCCCATACCTATAATACATATATGGGAAAACTCACAATTCTAGCCATAACTTCTACAAAGTACCAAGCTAGAACAATTTAGAACAAGTATATAACCACCCCATGAATTAATCTTAATTATCCATAAACATGGATGAATCTTAGAAGTTAACAACATCACTTACTAGAGAAAATAATCGGTGCAAATTGAAGAAGAAGACGCAAGGAGCAACTTTGGTCAAAGCCGACACCGTAACCGATTTTTCTTGATTTCTTAACAATTGTTTTGATGCTTTGAAACCCTCCAAGAAGACCTGAACGTTTTTGCTCTGTTTCTATCTGATTTGGAACTATGTTTGAAGATAATATTATAGAGGATAAGTGAGTGGAAATGAGAAAGGACCATTTTGACCCTTCTAGATTGCCTAGCCTTTTCAATTCTGTCCAGGGCTCGTTTTTTATATTTTACTGAACCAAAAATACTCAAAACCTCTTCCATTAGCTAGATCATGAAAAATTAGGCAAGTTAGCCTTTTGAATCACCTGATTCCGAGGTCGTATGAATTAATTATGATTTTTTGAAGTTAGGGCTTCAAATTCGGTTCACAAAGCCCCGAAAACTTATAGATCAACACTTTGATTTTAAAAACTCACATGAACATGTAAATGAAGTCATATAACACATAATTATGTCATAAACCAAATAAAATAATATTATCTAGCAATTAGTAAATGCAAAGCACGCAATGCCCAATAGAATATATGCACATTCACACACATGCAACATGTCACGAAAACGGGTTATGACAAGAAATGTCATTTTTTTATGGATTTTTCGACGAATTTCTCGCTACAAAAATTGGGGCGAAAAGTTTCGTCAAAATTATTGTGCCAATTTTTTTTTGATGAATTTTTAGAGTGACAAGTGTTTTCGACGGTCTTCAAACAGATTTCTTGGTGCCAAATTTACTCACACTCGACCACTTTACTGTAAAAATAAAATCGTGGTTTATTTTTTTGTTAACATTATATTTTCTTATTGAAGATCTCATTTTGGAGCTAATGCTAATTTATCACATGTAAAATGCATATGATCAGTTTATTCTCTTGTGATATGAAAAATAGAACTTTACCCTCTGTGAAAATTTTGAAGAAGCGATTTATATTCTTCAGCGGGAGAGTGTACTCACTTGTCGAAATTTAGAGTTGACATAAAAAATATTTTTTGTAATATAAGGAGTAAATGGTCACATTTGTCATAACACACAAATAAATTATTATATTAATGATAAATTACTACATTTATCCAAAAGGTAATAGGTAAGGATGTAAATGTTTTGATAATTCTGGAATTTCATTTAAGGCTAAAGCTGGAGTTTTGCTGATTCGGAAAGTTTGCCCTGTATTCCTTGTAAAGTAATTAAGTAGACAAATCAATGAAAAATCAAGAAGACTTGATTATGCCTTTTGATCACAAATTTAAATGTTATAAGGACCAACCTAGCTAGCTAGACAGACTTCTTGGATGCCTTTTCTATGAACCTCCTCAATAATTAATTAATTAATTGAGGAGGTTCAATTCATAGATTATATAGAACTTGATCTAATCGACTCTAAAGTTTTCTTAGTTATGAATGCTATATATAAGTCAAGCTCGCTCTTAGTAATTGTATATATTAGTAAAGTGCTTGAAAATTATATTTTAAAAGAATATCCATTCAGCTGAAACAAAATACAAAATCTAACCTTTTGTTAATCAATCTCAAAAAGAAAAACCTTAGTTAACCCAGGTTGGAGAAAAAAGTTAGAGGAAGAAGACGTATCATCTTCTAAGGGGACATGAAGAAAAAGTAATTAAATATTATGCAAATGGACACATGTTAATTAGCTGCTGCTCTCAACCCTATCATCAAGGAAACCGTACATTGGGGCTGTCAATACAAACAAAACAAGAAATCAGGGGACAAATGGTACAACTATTAATTATTTCTGTTTGCATGCCTGCAAAAGAGTCCAAGGTTTATTTGATTATGAAGGTATGTGTTGGGCCATAAAGTGAAATAAAATACCGCACAAAATAGGTCAAACATTAACACAAATGATAAGTCTACACATCTATTGCTTATTGAGCGCCAATGCTAAATTACTTTTTCTGTGATACTTCTGAATTACTTTTTGAATCTTGTTTCTTGGACTTGGAAGAAAAACTGAAGTATTAATTAAACAAGAATTACTTTGCATGTTTAAGGGTATTACATCTCTTTCTAATTAATTCAAATAAATTTTTTATTCCAAAATATTAGAAACAAAGAGTATGGCTTTAATGCAGTTCCACACGTACATAATCTTTGATAAAGACATAATGTATTAGGAGATTCTTGCTTCACTTTACAATTTAGACAAGAAATAATGTATATTAACAAGTCATAATGAAATTTTCAATGTTAATTGAGTTACTCAATTGGGAAGTCTGTTAATTCTCTGGAGGAAGAAATTTAAACCCTAAAATTGCAATATATAGATAGATAGTTGATACATTCCCAAAAGTTAACTGATGAAAACGCAATAAGAATATATAAATGCGTTTTTACAAATAAGAGAAATGTGTAGGGGCATCTTCATAATTTGGTAATAAGTCCTCATAGTTGGATAAAAGCTGAATACAGGGCAAAAGAATGAGATATGCAGAAAGTTAATTGTCTTCGTCTCCGGCCTCTGATCATTTCTCTAGAACTTTCACCATTCTCGGTTTACCATTGTATCCGAGTTAATTCAAGTTCTACCATTTCCATTTCAGGTAATATGGAGATCTAGAGTTTGAATTCAATTGTAATCGATTGTGTTGAGATAAATCCGTTACAATTACTATTCTACCTTTTATTTTCATTAAATCCATGGATTCGGATTATGGTACGCTTTAGTGGTATCAGAGCCGTCGATCCTCGGCGGCTCAACAGAAAATTGAAAAAGAGATAGAAATGGAAACAAATGGATCTGATTTTCCTCCGCCGTGCCGTTATGATAAATCACTCCGATGTCTCATCGAATCATGTTTCTAATGATCCGCGAAAAATTGGTTGTGAAGAAGCTTCGATCGAGGAATCTTTAATATCAGCAAACGGTGAACAATCGCAGCAGTTCGTTGAGGCAGGGGCGGTTCAAGATTTTCAAGTATCTCTTCAAATTAAGAACTGCCAATCGTATAAGAAATACAAACTTTATAGTGCGGTTGAGTTAGAAGATCGGAGAGATAGAGGATTATGCCTTTGGTGTGATGAAATTTTCTTTATAGGACATGAATCTTGTGAGAAGAAATTGTATGTTTATGAAATTGATATTGATAAGGATTTAGCAGCGAGTGAAAATATTCTCACGAAACCACTAGTAGACGAGAAATTAGTGGAAGAAGATGTATTTCATTGTGATGAACATTTGGTTGAAGATTGTGTAGAGAATGATTCTAATGCTTTGGGGAAAATCACATGTAGTGCTGATGGAATTGAAAATTGGGAGTCAAGTGAAGCTGTGTAAAAATTACACAGTAGAGAATCATGAATTGAGGTGTTTGAGAAATTTCTTGAGACGGATGCACTTGAAATTTTTTATGAGATTTTTGTGACTCGCCCTACTGATGTTGAAAGTAATACGTTGTGGACATTAGATGCTACAATTGGGTGTTTGGTTGTGTTCACAACCTCTAAGATCTTCTGGTTGGGTGATATTGGATGTAGAAAATCAATGGCGACGGTGATCATAAGGGAGCTACCAATGTGTTGGAATGTTTACTTTTTCATCAATTTTAAGAAGGTCTAGTCAGTCGTGGGTGACATGGCCGAAGTTACCACATCCTCCACCTGAACCCGCTCCATAATTAATATTTTGTGCCTTAGTCCAGACTGTTATTGTCATCTATGACACCTCAACCACTAGTGATAGAGTTGAAAGATTATTACTCGAAGTAGCCTCATATGATTCCCTGTTGGTTGTGTTCCTTGAAACATTGATTGGTAATGCATACGTCATCACACTCAACATCGACATGTGGGTGTATTTGGTCAAGCGATCCGTGAAATGAAACAAGTAAAATTAAAAGTGATCGATGTTCCAACTACGGTCCAAAAGGATTTAGCTGCAATGGATAATGCAACATTTGAGAATAAAATTCGCTGGATGTCAGAAGGTTATGAAATTTTCCTCGATGAGAGTCGCCGAGATTGGTAAAGGTTGGTGTGTAGTGATCATAACAGTAGTTCTAAAGTATCAAAGCTCAACTTTGGTTGAATTTGTTGAAATTTGTACACTCACAAGTAGTGTTGTTGTTGAGAAGGCAGCAAAGATTCCCAAGATCCACATAGTTGTTGTTATGCCACAATTAGAGGACAATGGGGAATTTTCAATTTTCGGAACTTCATTGAGGCTAGATTCAATAGGATCCATAAGTTGGTGGGTGATACATATATACAAAGGCAGTGGAGCTTGAAAATGGTGTTAACTTCTTGGGCCTGAGAATTAGGATAAAGCATGAGAAACAAGAAGGTAGGATGATCATTGGAAGAATTAACAGGTACGCCTTAACTTGGAATTATTACATTCACAATGCACAAAATGAACTGCATATTTAGTTGCATATTCTTGGATGTTTTATATGTCCTTGAGGACAAGGACAATTTTAAGGGGGAGGATTTGACACATGCCCAAAAGTTAACTAATGAAAACGCAATAAGAATAGATAAAAGCATTTTTACAAATAAGCGAAATGTGTATGGGCATCTTCATAATTTGGCAATAAGTCCTCGTAGTTGGATAAAAGCTGAATACAGGGCAAAGGAATGGGATATGCAGAAAGTTAATTGTCTTCGTCTCCAACCTCTGATCATTTCTCTAGAACTTTCACCATTCTCGGTTTACCATTGTATTCGAGTTAATTAAAGTTCTACCATTTCCATTTAAGGAAATATGGAGATCTAGAGTTTGAATTCAATTGTAATCGATTGTGTTGAGATCAATCCTTTACAATTACTATTCTACCTTTTATTTTCATTAAATCCATGGATTCGGATTACGGTACGCTTCAGTGGTATCAGAGCTGTAGATCCTCGGCGGCTCAACAGAAAATTGAAGAATAGATAGAAATGGAAACAAATGGATCTGATTTTCCTCCGCCGTGCCGTTATGATAAATCACCAGAAACTTTTGATGAGAAATTGAGTTTGGCGTTGAAGAGGATTGATGAATTGATTTAAAGAAATAAGAAGTCATCTAAGAAATTGACTGACGACCAATTCAGGCCGATAAATCAATCTGATGTCTCATCGAATAATGTTTCTAATGATCCGCGAAAAATTGGTTGTGAAGAAGCTTCGATCGAGGAATCTTTAATATCAGCAAACGGTGAACAATCGCAGCAGTTCGTTGAGGCAGGGGTGGTTCAAGATTTTCAGGTATCTCTTCAAATTAAGAATTGTCAATCATATAAGAAATACAAACTTTATAGTGCGGTTGAGTTAGACGATCGGAGAAATAGAGAATTATGCCTTTGGTGTGATGAAATTTTCTTTATAGGACATGAATCTTGCGAGAAGAAATTGTATGTTTATGAAATTGATATTGATAAGGATTTAGCAGTAAGTGAAAATATTCTCACGAAACCACTAGTAGACGAGAAATTAGTGGAAGAAGATGTATTTCTTTGTGATGAACATTTGGTTGAGGATTGTGTAGAGAATGATTCTAATGCTTTGGGGAAAATCACATGTAGTGCTGATGGAATTGAAAATTGGGAGTCAAGTGAAGCTATGTGTAAAAATTACACAGTAGAGAATCATGAATTGAGGGTGTTTGAGAAATTTCTTGAGACGGACGCACTTGAATTTTTTGATGAGATTTTTTTGACTCACCCCACTGATGTTGAAAGTAATAAGTTGTGGGCATTAGATGCTACAATTGGGTGTTTGGTTGTGTTCACAACCTCTAAGGTCTTCTGGTTGGGTGATACTGGAAGTAGAAAATCGATGACGACGGTGATCATAAGGGAGCTGCCAAAATGTGTTGGAGTGTTTAATTTTTCATCAATATTAAGAAGGTCTAGTTAGTCGTGGATGACATGGCCGAAGTTACCACTTCGTCCACTTGAACCCGCTCCATAATTAATATTTTGTGCCTTAGTCCAGTCTGTTATTGTCATCTATGACATCTCAACCACTAGTGATAGAGTTGAAAGATTATTACTCGAAGTAGCCTCATATGATTCCCTGTTGGTTGTGTTCCTTGAAGCATTGATTGGTAGTGTATACGTCATCACACCTTCGCAACATCGGCATGTGGGTGTATTTGGTCAAGCGATCCTTGTGATGAAACAAGTAAAATTAAAAGTGATCGATGTTCCAACTATGGTTCAAAAGGGTTTAGCTGCAATGGATAATGCAACATTTGAGAATAAAATTCGCTGGATGTCAGAAGGTTGTGAAATTTTCCTCGATGAGAGTCGCCGAGATTGGCAAAGGTTTGTGTGTAGTGATCATAACAGTAGTTCTAAAGTATCAAAGCTCAACTTTGGTTGAATTTGTTGAAATTTGTACACTCACAAGTAGTGTTGTTGTTGAGAAGGCAACAAAGATTCCCAAGATCCACATAGTTGTTGTTATGCCACAATTAGAGGACAATGGGGAATTTTCAATTTTCGGAACTTCATTGAGGCTAGATTCAATAGGATCCATAAGTTGGTGGGTGATACATATATACAAAGGCAGTGGAGCTTGAAAATGGTGTTAACTTCTTGGGCCTGGGAATTAGGATAAAGCATGAGAAACAGGAAGGTAGGATGGTCATTGGAAAAATTAACATGTATGCCTTCACTTGGAACTATTACATTCACAATGCACAAAATGAACTGCATATTTAGTTGCATATTCTTGGATGTTTTATATGTCCTTGAGGAAAAGGACAATTTTAAGGGGTAGGATTTGATGCATGCCCAAAAGTTAACTAATGAAAACACAATAAGAATAGATAAAAGCGTTTTTACAAATAAGAGAAATGTGTAGGGGCATCTTCGTAATTTGGCAATAAGTCCTTATAGTTGGATAAAAGCTTAATACAGGGCAAAGGAATGGGATATGCAGAAAGTTAATTGTCTTCGCCTCCAACCTCTGATCGTTTCTCTAGAACTTTCACCATTCTCGGTTTACCATTGTATACGAGTTAATTCAAGTTCTACCATTTCCATTTCAGGTAATATGTAGATCTAGAGTTTGAATTCAATTGTAATCGATTGTGTTGAGATCAATCATTTACAGTAACTATTCTACCTTTTATTTTCATTAAATCCATGGATTCGTATTATGGTTCGCTTCAATATTATATTTAAATTAAAGAAAGAGTTATTAAATCAATATACTAAAAAAGTCTTTTTTTTTTTTTGCTAAAATAAACCCACGCAAATTAATCAACTGGTGTAGGTAGACAAAACGTGGTGACTTTATAGATTGGGATAAGTAAAGATTAAGAATTAGATTCTTCTTGCAAGTGGTTAATTAAAAAAGCTAGCATGTTTATTAATTTTAGATATCAGTTGAGTTATCTAATTAAATTAGAATAATACAAGGCATGTACCAACATAACACATTTACATAGGTTTATTTTAATGTGAACTTCTTAAGATTTCAGGTGCGCTAATGTAATAGAAAATTTTGCAAAAGGAATTTTAATCTTGATTATATTTGGTACAAATTTGAAATTCTCAAACAATCGTGAGACACTTGTTTACAGCTAAAAAAAAAAACTTGTTATTTTTATTATATGCAAAAAATCTTATTTTTTCTTTTTTTTTATTAACAAAATACCTCATTTTAAATTTCTTCATAAATCAATAAGGAGGTTACAACATTTCAAAACTTTATCTATTATGAATTTATGATTGTGAAATCATAAATTGAATTTCTGTTCATCGTGTGTCAAATTTAACTCACTTAAATTAATATGTGAAAATTTTCCATTTCAAAACTTAATCCATCACTAATTTTGCATCGTCCAGGTCCACTTGCTACATATGTGAAAATTAATATCAATAATGTTTAAGCAAAATATCTGGAAATGGTAATAAACAAAGACATAATTCGTATATTAAATCTTCAAGCAGAAGGATCAAGACAGAGATAAAATCCTCTTCAAAGGTCACATGTTCCTTCTTCAGTATTAAACCCAATGACGGATCTATATGTGGTCTATCGCCAATCAACCAAGATTTTAATCACATTTGAAATTTGTACATTTGTAAATCTTTCGTTTATTAGTTTTCAAATACAAAATTTAGTATTACAACATTTTTTTTTATATATATATAATTGCATTACCCAATTAAAGATCTTGACCCCATTCTTTTCTTCTCCATGAATCGATTGATTTGCCTCATAATCATCAATATCCGAAAAAAGTGAATATTACAACTCCTTTTATAATACTCTAATTCTAGGTTACTGAAAGTAAATAAAACTTTTAAGGAAACTGAATAACTCTTAGACTCCTATAGAAACTAAATTACCAAAAATAAAAAAAAATTAAATAAATAACTAATAAAAAGATAGATTGTTTTTTATGCTCCTGCATCACAATTTGTGCCTAATCGTGAATTGTGTAATGATTAGTGGTGAAGTGCTTTGTGCATCCATTCTCTCTTATCTTAATAATTTAGTTAACTTTGTTGGTTATTTTAGCCAAAAAAAAAAAACAAAGACTTTCTTGATTAATATTGCTTTAGTATATTAATCTAATAACTCTTTCTTTAATTTATTATATATCTATATGCTATATGCTGCATTTTTAGGGTTTAAATATCTTCCTCCAGAGAACCAGACTTCCCAATTGAACATTTTTCGACTTTATTGACTATTTGGTGACCTTTTATAATTTTTGCTAAAAACTCTATAGATATTAGTTTTTTTTTTTTTTTTTTTGAGAGGCAAACAGATTGTATTAGATTAAGGAAAGTTCAGATAATACAATCTCTAAAACAGCACTAGGAAGAACAGGACAAAAGCAGGAATCCAAATAGGCTAGACTAGCCAACTCGTCCGCAGCTCTATTATTTTCCCGAATGGTATGACAAGCACTAAAGGAACTGAAGGAGCGACAAAGAACTTTAATTTCTTCAAGAATACAGCCCACATTACTTAGAGAAGCTTCTCTATTAACGATTCCTTTGATGACATTGAGGCAGTCCCCCTCAAGAATTATTCGTTGCCACCCGCTTTCGATTGCGAATTGGACAGCTCTTAAGGCAGCCGTTGTTTCTGCTGCTTCAGGACTGAGCGGAAAAGGGATACGAACAGCAGTCCAGCCCACACAAGAACCTTGAGAATTCCTAGCTAAAAGACCAATACCAACTCCATCACCACTACTCCCCACAGCAGCATCAAAGTTTATTTTGATATAGTTGATTGAAGGAGGAACCCAATGTAAGTTTGAGCGATTGGAAGCAGGGGATGGCGTGTTCGATCTAGAAGATACGAACCTCCTGTGAAAACCACGAACAGAATTAACAAGAATATGGGGCTGAGTATCTCTTTCTTCCCACATCAACTTATTACGACTAAACCAAATCCACCAACAAAGAGAGGAAAAGAAGCCAAAATCTTTCGAATCCAAGTTCTTACGCACCTGATTAAACCAACTTTCAACGTCACTTGAAGCACTGCAATAGCTCGAGTATGGCAGTTCCGAGAGAGCCCAAATCTGCCGTGCATAGGTGCATAAATAGAGACAGTGAATGATGGTCTCTTCCTCACAACCGCAGCGCAAACAAGAGGCTTCCTCAATTACATTCCGATGCCGAAGTTGTGACCGAACAGGAATAGAACCCGAACAGCAACTCCAAACAAAGTGTTTGACCTTTGGAGGCGCATGTAGTTTCCAAATCCAGTCCCAGTTACGAGTTTGTCGAACACTTGGACCCCCCATAAGGGCTTCCTTCGCTGCTGCTTTCAATTCACGAATAAGACGATATGCCGATCTAACAGTAAAACTGCCCGAACGATCAAAATGCCAAATCAAACTATCAGCGAAAATACGATTCCCAAGAGGAATAGACAAGATAGCTGCAGCTTCTTCTTCGGAAAAGCAGGAAAAAATAAGCTCTCTATTCCAGATGCCTAAATCATCATCAATTAAAGCACTTACAGTAGCATTAGCCGGAAGTAGAGAAGGTGGAGTAGAAACCAGAAAATTATGTGACCTGGGCAGCCACTTGTCACCCCAAATGTGAATCGTATTTCCATCCCCTACTCTCCAACGGAGGCCAGATTGCAGTGTATGTATGGAACCCCAGATACTTCTCCATGTCAATGACGGTTTTGGACCCAAGGGGGCTTCTAACAGACCGTGATTAGGGAAGTATTTGGCCCGAAATACCCTGCTGATGAGACTATCCGGACGAGAGAGGATCCGCCAAGCCTGCTTTGCTAGGAGGGCCGTGTTAAACGAATCCAAATCACGAAAACCTAAACCTCCATCCCTCTTACTATCACAAAGCGTATCCCATTTCACCCAATGAATTTTGTGAGTATCCTTTTTGTTCCACCAGTAATTAGCAATCATCGATTCGAGTTCCCGAATGAGGTAGGTAGGCAACTTAAAGCAGGTCATAAGATATGAGGGGATGGCCTGGAGGACTGACTTAATAAGAACTTCACGACCAGCCCGTGATATAGTTTTCACCTTGAGGTTTTGAAGCCGCTTCCAAACTCGTTCCCTGATATAGTCGAATACTTCTCTCTTAGATTTGCCCGCTGCTAAAGGAAGCCCCAGGTAAAGTTCATGTTTGGACTCCCACTTTACAGACAGCATCTCCAAAATCATTTCAATCATCGAAGTTTGAGTATTTCTAGTGAATACAACACTAGATTTATCAAAATTGATCTTTTGACCTGAAGCCACCTTGTAGATATGGAGTAAATGTCTAATCGACTCTGCTGCTTCAACCGTAGCCTGACAAAGAATCAAGGTGTCGTCGGCAAAAAGGAGATGAGAAATACTAGGTGCTCCATGGCAAACAGAGATACCACTAATAGAACCTCGGGATTCCTCCAGAGATATAAGTGAACTGAGAGATTCTGCACAAAAGAGAAAGAGATATGGGGAGAGGGGGTCTCCTTGACGGATTCCCCTCTCCGGCTTCACAAAACCAAATTGATAACCGTTAAGAGTAAACGAGTACGAAACAGAAGTAACACAAAGCATCACGAGACTAACAAAGTGAGGATCAAAACCTAACCTGATCATAACTGCTCTCAAGAAATCCCATTCTACTCTATCATAGGCTTTGCTCATATCCAACTTAATGGCCATATCACCCACATTACCCCTAGATTTATTTTTCATGTAATGGGTTGTTTCAAATGCTACTAGGGCATTGTCAGTGATTTGTCTACGAGGAACAAAAGCGGACTGAGTTTCAGAGATAATCGAGTTCATTATAGGTTTAAGGCGATTTGTTATGGCTTTAGAGGCAATTTTATATAAAACATTACAAAGGCTAATGGGACGAAATTGAGTCAGAAAGTCAGGCTTATCACATTTAGGAATAAGGGCTATATTAGTAAAATTACTAGATTCATCAAAAACACCCTTATTAAGAAAATCGAGCACCCAATTAGTAACATCATTACTCACAAGATTCCAATATTTTTGAAAAAACAATGGGGGAAAACCATCAGGACCAGGGGACTTAAGGGGATACATGGAGAAAAGTGCTCGATATACCTCATCCGCGGAGTATGGTTGAAGAAGGTGCTGATTATCCTCAAAACTCACCTTCGTACTCAAAGCGCCTAGGACCACGTTCAGATCTTCTTCCGAAGGGTGGGTAGAAGTGAAAATGTCTCTAAAATAAGAAACCACCTCCCGTTCAATCTCCGGGTCAGTTTTACACCAAGAGCCGTCAACTCTCTTAATCCCCTGGATCTCATTTTTCTTTTGACGCCCCGCAGCTCTACTATGGAAAAACCGAGTATTCCGATCCCCTTCTCTCATCCAGTGAGCTTTAGCACGCTGAGCCCACATTTTCTCCTCTTTATCGAGTAATTCTTCTAACTCAAGCGACAGAGAACTCTCCATGGCTTTAGAATGTTCTGTGATCAGCCCCGTATTCAATGAGTGAATTTTTCCCCTGAGATTCTTAATTTGGCGTAGTACATTGCCGAATGAAGAATTACTCCAAACTTCAAGTTCCCCTTGACACCTCTTTAATTTCTCAAAAATCCCTCCCCCTGAGTGCGGCGTGGGTCTGAAATTTCCCCAAGAATTTTGTACCACTAGAGAACACTCCTCTGAGTTAATCCACATAGACTCGAATTTGAAGCTTCTCTTTTTCCTGCCATTATTCGAAATTTCCTGATCCCTAACTCTGATGAGAATCGGCAAATGGTCTGACCCCCCGAAATTAAGATGATCGCAAATACTGTAAGGAAATCTTTGGACCCAAGAATCAGAGGCACAAGCTCTATCTAATCTTTCTTGAACAGTGCGTGGAGAATCCCACCTGTTGGACCAAGTGAACGGAAATCCGGAAAAGCCCAAATCAACCAAACCTGAATCCTGCAAAGCCTCTCTAAAGTCTCTTAACTGATAATTTGGTGTGAGATTGCCCCCTGTTTTTTCCGAATGGCTAAGAAAAGCATTGAAATCCCCCGCACAGATCCATGGTTTCCTACTAATACTCGAAAGATGCCGAAGAAGATTCCAAGAACGACTACGCTGAGCAACATCAGGGACACCGTAGAAACCTGTAAATCGCCACCCCGTGATATCAGATTCCTCATACACATGAGCGTCAATATGGTTACACGAATAACTCTGAACATCCACTACCAGATCTTTTTTCCACAGTAAAGCCAATCCACCAGATTTACCTCTAGCATCAACACAAAAACCAAACAGATTAAACTTACTTTTTAACCACTCTAATTTCCTCCCTTTTGCCTTAGTTTCGGAGAGGAAAATAATCTGGGGATTATGATCCCGAATATGGAATCCAAGATAACGAACCGCCGAGGCACTCCCCAACCCTCGATAGTTCCATACTAGGCAATTCATCGTGATAGGCGGGGCTGCCCGACAGCCTCCGCCTCTGAAGTAGCAAGTAGAATCCTCTTCGAAGGTCGCGATGGAACAACAGAAGTCTCTTCATCTTGCTGAATTATTTTCCCATTATTAGCTAAAGGAATTTCCAAAACTGAGTTAATGCAATTACCGGAAAATCTCTTTCTTTTGTTGCTTGTTTCTGGAGAACTGGAGTTGGTTAGTTGGTTAATCGGATTGGGGATGGGTTTGAGGACAGATTCTAGTTTGGAGGTAAGTTTTGTTGGCTTGGTGAAGGGTTTAGGATTGGATTTAGTTTTGTTGCTAAGAGGGGGGGAGTTTTCCTTACCTTTTCCCCTTTTCCTTTTCGTAGCAGACAGATTAGTTGAAGGAGAAACGGAGACTTTGAATTGGACAGGGACATTGATCAAGGGGTTATCCAAATGGGTGGGATAGGGCATCGTAGAAGGAGGTTGTGGCATATCAGATGAAGGAGGTGAAGTGGGTGAGACGGGTTCTGTTTTAACATTAGTTAGAGGTATTTGAGTTCTAGAGTTGGTAAAATTGTCAGTAGTCCGAGGTTGGTTCACTATCGGAGTCATATGGTGTTCGGGTTTGGAGAGCGAATTCAAGTCGATACTATTAGCAGGCTGGGCAAAAGATTCTGGAAGAAATTTGTTGTTAAGGGCTTTGTTTGGATTACTTTGCAAGGCCTTGACAAGTAGGTGTGTGGGGATAATTGGGCTAAGGGAGATGGGCTTAGTGGGTTTAGTGTTAATGTTAGTGGGTTGAATTTCCTTCGTGGGACCCAAGGGAGTAACTTTGTTCTTAAAGGGCTGAGTTGGTGGGTCATGTATGGAAATAGTGCAATTATGTGAAGGCTCGTGGGGGTGAGGGAGATGGGTTTTGTATTCAAGATTTTTAGTTAAGCTAATCTGGGGGTTTGGGTTAGTATAGGAATATGGATTACTAAGGGCCTTAGAAGATTCAAAATAAAAGGAATGGGCAGTAGATTTACCTTTTTTATCAGCATTAAAATCTTCAACTGAATTAGAAACTAATCCCCGATTTTCAGCCTTAATTTCCGTAGATGAATTAGTAACTACATTCACCGAATCCGCTAATCCCTTATCTGTAACTGACGGAAGATCTCCCCCCGAAATATCTGCTTTCAAATTTTGCCCAGAATTCGAATTTTGAACAACCAAACCCGGTTTGACCATATCCGATCCACTAGAAAGAGTATGACGAAATGTTGAAGAAGAAGGAGAAAATATAGCCGCTCCGGTAACCTTAGAACTTTGGTGCTGCTTAGTCATATTAGAGAACATCCCGGCAATGCCGCGTTGGTAAACGTATGTCCCAGCAGCCTCCTGCCAGCCACCCGGTTTATCCCTACCAGAATTTTGAGCCCTAAACCAAGGTCCGTAAGGGAGGTCTTCAGGATTCACTTCCTCTTCCCTCTCATACCGTTTGATACAAGCTCCCGACAAATGATCCCATAAACCACAGTGATAACAAAAGTTTGGAAGTCTCTCATAGAGAAAAGAGACCATTATCACTTCCCCCCTATCATTCGAAATCTTCATAAACCGCGGAATTGGTTGAGTTATGTTAAGACCCACTCTCGCCCGAATGACGCTACCCAAAATAGGGTCAGAAGAATCGGTTTTAATGCCCTTGAAAATCCCTAATTTATGACAAATCTTCTCCGCCATAGTTTTATTGGACTTTCCTAGTGGCAACCCAGAAATTTGAACGTTAAAATCGCAGAAACTCAAATCAATACTACTAGGATCATCTCCAGAATTCACAATATTTACTACAACCAATTTTTTCTCATAAGACCACGGCCCTCCTTCGAGAGCCCTTTTCAAATCTAATTTATGCTTAAACGAAAAGATTAACCGACCTTCCCCGACATGTTTGACTCCTACCCCCTTCCCGGGACTCCATGCTTTCGAAAAGATATTGCTGATAGTCTCCACATTAATGCTCTTTTGCCCCAGAATTTTACCCACTAAGAGGAAATCGGTTGCGGAGTTAATCAAATCCCAGTCATCCCCCGAGAGACAAAAACCCTCCTCCACATCTGTCAAATTCATCTTCGATCCAAACTCGAGATTAGATATGTCCATGAGACTAAACGCCGAGTGAGAAAGTGAGTTCTTCGGATAAAAGGCACTTTTCAAACCAGACCCTACAAGAAGAAGCAAAAAAGAAAAAAGCAAGTAAGACAAAGATAACGAAGAGGCAGGAGGGAAAGAAAAAAGAAAAGGACAACCAAAGACAATCAAATAAAACTAAAAGTAACGTGTGGATCTGAGCAAAATCAAGATGTTTCCAATGAGATTTGGGAGCCAGTTAGATCGAAACTACAGAAAAAGTTGAAGAATATCTCCATATGAAACTCTCCACTAGAGAGAGAAAGTAGGCCCTCCACTAGAGAGAGAAAATTATTTGCACTGAAATAACTCTATAGATATTAGTTGATTAGCCATAGTTTTAAAAATCGGCATAAAGGATCTGTCTCACATTTATTTCGGAGTAGATAGGCCATCCAAATTTAATGGATCAGATTCAGAAATGATCCACTAAATTTCACTCTGATCGGATTCGTTGAAATTAAATAAAGTTTGGATTTACTATGAATTCACACATGAAAAGTGTGGTTCTAGTGTGGATCCATAATGAATTCAGAAATTGATCTGCGTGATCCAACAATTGATCCGCAGTGGATCCGATATGAATCCATTGTTGGATCCACTTAAAAATGCAAAATTAAAAAAAAAATCACTCCCCAACTACTTACCCCAACCCCATCCCAGCCTCAGCCACCCACCCCAACCCCACCCGATTTAACTCATTTCTTCTTCAGCGTTTACATCGATTTTTCACTAATTTCATCGATTTAAATTGATTTTGAATGATTTATCCCATTTTTCACCCTTTTCGCCCGTTTTCCCACTAATTTCATCGTTTTAAACTGTTTTTGATCGATTTAGCTCATACTTCACTGTTTGAAACGATTCTTTTACTAATTTCATCGATTTGAATGATTTTTGATCGATTTTACTCGTTTTTTCACTAGTTTCAAATATTTAAACTATTTTTGACCGATTCAGTCCCTTTTCACCATTTTTGTCTATTTTCCCAGTAATTTCATCGATTTAAAGCATTATTGACCGATTTAACATATTCTTCACCGTTTGCATCGATTTTTGTCACTGACTTCATCTATTTAAACCTTTTTTTACCGATTTAATACATCAAACATTGACAATTTTTTAGATGAGCTCTCACTATTTTTAAGAATAAAATATACTTATGAAAATGATGCAACCACTTGAGAATACTGAGTTGATTTGGGACGAATAAAATATACGAGCTCGTAATTCATTAAAAAGGAAAAAGAAAAAGAAGCAAGGTCAGGCACTTATAATCATGAGGAATAAAATGGCAGCCAAGACCAAACACAACAAAAGGAGATGGGCAATTTTATGATTAAGAAGCCATCTCATTAAAATCAATAAATTTTGATTGAATTTTCCACGAGCTACGTTCAAATTTATAGCCCACAATATACACAATATTCTACCAAAATATAAACCATATTCTATAATTTTATAAAAAAAATATATGCTTGCGAAGATTCAAAATTTTAAAATACAATTAAGGGTTTTTTGCACTTTGCACCCCCGAAACTTAGATTTAGCACTTTGCACCATCGAAATATGAAAAATACAGCACTTTGCATCCTCTTTTATTTTCAAGCAAAATCTCAAGGGCAAAATAGGTAATTCTATTGTAGATCTTTGGCACTTCCCCGGGTTTTTTGTACTTTGCACCCCCGAAACTTAGATTTAGCACTTTGCACCCTCAAAATATGAAAAATACAGCACTTTGCACCCTCTTTTATTTTCAAGCAAAGTCTCAAGGGCAAAATAGGTAATTCTATTGTGGATCTTTGGCACTCCCCCCCCCCCCCCCCCCCCCTCCCCCACCAAATAAAATTAGCACTTAACACTCCCTAATTAAGAACAAATTAACAACTTGCACCCTCGAAACACAATAAATGGGCACTTTGCATCCCAAAATACAAAATTAACACTTAACACCCTCAAATTAAAAAAAAAAACTCAAACCCCTCATTTTTTCCGGCAAAGTTGACCATTAAGGTGAATTTTTTTAAGGCAAAATAGGTAATTATTTATGGGTCTTTGATCTGTTGAAGTAGACAATGGGTCTTCGAGAAGTTTACTTGTACTTTATTTAGTTATTTATGATTATATTGTTGAAAAAAAAGATTGAGAGAGAAATGAGTATTCGAGTATTTATAATTGTATTTTGCAAAATTTAAGTGAAAAAATGAATTACCTATTTTGCGTTAGAATTTTTTCACTCCGGTAGTCAACTTTGACGAAAAAACGAGGGGTTTGAATTTTTAAAATTTAAGGGTGTTAAGTGTTAATTTTGTGTTTTGGGGTGCAAAGTGCCCATTTATTGTGTTTTGGAGGTGGAAGTTGGTGATTTGTTCTTAATTAGAGGGTGTTAAGTGCTAATTTTATTTTGGGGGTACAAAGTGCGAAATTCTCAAGTTTTGAGGGTGCAAAGTGCCAATACAATTGAATTATCTAATTTGCCCTTGAATTTTTGCTTGAAAATCAAAGAGGGTGCAAAGTGCTGCATTTTTCATATTTCGAGGGTGCAAAGTGTTAAATCTAAGTTTCTGGACTGCAAAGTGCCTATTTACCATTTTTCGAGGGTGCAAAGTGCAAAAAAACCCTTCTTTGATAATTGATAATATAGTGGCAGTTCTTCTAACAGAGATACTTTGCCAAAGAATATACAATTTAGGATGCAAATTATCAAAATTTATTATACTGGCATCTTATTTGTTTTGTATTAGCGGATCAAAATCCATCAAATTTAATGGATCTATCGAACCGGGGCCGATGCTATTAGTGAGGGGTTTAATCCCTCTTTCATTTCCATTTAGTTCTTTAATATATGTTAACGCATTTTATTAATTAAATAAAATAAAATAGTACACGTGATCAATTGATAGATTTTTAGTGAACCTAAAAATGCATGATTACATTAAGAATCTCCTATGGCAGAAAATTAAATAATTAGTATTAAACTAGAGAAAATTCACACTAATGAGTTTATTTTTATTCATACCCTAAACCCTAAATATCCCGAACTTTGATTTGTGTGTGTAAAAAATTTCGCTTGAAAACTTGGAATGTTTTTTTCAGCAGTAAAATAGTGTTGATTTTCTTTGGTAATTGATACTTGGGCCCATTTGGATTGATGGATTTGAAATGAAGAGGGATTTCAAATGAATGGATTTGAAATTCCAATGATTTGAAATCCATTCATTTGCAATCTATTGTTTGGATTAATGTTTTTATAAAGGATTTCAAATCCATTCATTTGAAATCCATTGTTTGGTATATATCATTTGTGTTATTTGAAATTTCTAATCGTGTCTTATAATTTGCTCTATGAGTTAATTCTTGTTGTTGGTATCGGGATAAAATCGTATAAATCGATTTGGGGCAAAATTATAATTTTTGAAAATCGAGGGACCAAAAGTGCAAATTCGAATTTCAGAAAATCTGGGGCCGAATTGAAAATCTTAATTTTCTGAAAATTCTGGATTGAATTGGAACTCTGGGTTTTTCGAAAATTTGGGGTCAAATGGCAATTTTTGAAAATTAAGAGACCAAAAGTGCAAATTTGGAAATTTGAAAATCAGGTGCCGAATTGAAAATTTTAATCTTCAGAAAATTATGAACTGAATTGCAGTTATGGGTTTTTAAAAATATGGGGTCAAATTGCAATTTCTAAAAATTAAGGGACCAAAAGTGAAAATTTAGATTTCTGAAAATTAGGGGCCGAATTGAAAATTTTAATCTTCCGAAATTAACTGAATTGTAATTCTGGGTTTTTCAAAAAATTAGGGTCAAATTGTAATTTCTGAAAATTGAGGGACCAAAAGTGTAAATTCGGATTTCTGTAATTCTGGGGCCGAATTGAATTTTTTTAAATTTTCTGAGAATTCTGAACTGAATCGCAATTCTTGGTTTTTCAAAAATCTGGGGTCAAATTGTAATTTTCGAATATTGAGCAACCAAAAGTGCAAATTTAAATTTCTAAAAATCAAAGGCCGAATTGAAAATTTTAATTCTCTTAAAATTTTGGACTGAATTGCAATTCTAGGTTTTTTGAAAATCTGGGATCAAACTGCAATTTTTGAAAATATATAATGTGAACATTTTTTTAAGTGGATTTCAAATGACTAGTTTTAGGAGGAATTTCAAATCCACTTAAAATTGGGCTGAAATCCATTGGACTAAAATCCAGGATTTCAAATGAATGGATTTAATTTTGTATCCAAATGACATGATGGATTTGACAAGAGATTTCAAATCCACCCAACTCAAATCCTTCCATCCAAATGGGCTTAGTAATTTGATGGTAATTCAACAGATTTTGATGGAAAATTCTTGTCCAAGTTTGGTTTGGCCAAACTCATCCAACCATCAAGCAAGTGTGTTGCACTTGCTTTGTGATTGGTCACTTTCCTGGAAGTTCCAACCAATTACAAAGTAAGTACATTACACTTGCCATGTAGTTACTTTGGGTTCGGCCAAACCCGATCTGTATACGAATTTCCCGATTTTGATTTAGTGATATTGATGTAATGATCATTTATGTTGAGGGAAAGAAAGAAACGCATCATTAACCCCCTAAATCATTTTTTCCACAATATTTTCCACATTACAATTTTATCACAAAATTTACAATAACTATTAAGTACTACATAAACAAATTGATTCTCAAATATTTATATTTTGCATTGGTGGAATCAAAACAGTAAATTCATATATATGCTTTGCATTTAGCTTTCCGTTATAAATTTAAACAATATAGGATCAATAACTATTCAACTTTTCACATAAATGCCTATGATTTCTGTCTAAGGGTCTAGGGGAAATTCAGTGCTCCCTCTAAGCAATGTTTTCAGAACCGGACCGGACAGTGAACCGGTGAGCCAACTGGCCACTGGTTTTACCGGTCGAACCGGTTGGACCGCTGATCGGACCGGATGACGTCATAATGATATATTATTAATTTTTAATAACTTATTATATATAACATATTCCAACATAAAATAATAGACACAAATGAACACTTAATCAAAGAATAAATTTTGTCCAATGCATAATTAAAATTAAAAATAAAATCATAAGAGTTACAACTTACAATATAACAAGTTTAAACTTTTAACTTTAACCGAAGTAAAATCACACATAGATCCTAAATAAAAGAGTAGGCCAATTAAAACAACATAAGTTCAAATATATATATATATATATATATATATATATATATCTACCACTACAACAATTTTGCTCTTTGGGCACGATTATTTTGACAACAGACATATTTTTGTCACTAAAATGTTCATTACGGTACAAAATTATTTATTCGTCCTGAAATAATTGTCTACGCATATAAGTTGTCCCTAATTGTCCTTAAAGACTGTTTTCAGAAAACATATTTCGTACCCAATTGTTAGTCTACTCTAGCCGATACAAAAAAGAAACACATCTTCAGGTTTTTTTTCTTTTCCAAATTTCGTCCCCAATAAGAGCCAGGAATTTCATGCCCAACTTAAAATAAGCGGTGACAAACTTGTAATATATTGAAAAGCCAGGGACATGTGGTTAGATAGACTTTAGCACAAGACTCCATATCCCACCTTCCACTTGCAGTACGCACCAAAACTTCAATCAAATTTCCATTGCTCCTATCAGACTCCATATCCCACCTTCCACCTTCCACCTTCCACTTATCAGACTCCATATCTCAATTTCTATTTGCCCTAATTTCAATAGCATATATGTATCTCCGTGAGGCTATATATATATATATATATATATATATATATATATATATATATATATATATATACTACAGCATATATGTATCTACCATTGCTACGATGAGATGAATTTTGAAGATACCTAATCTAATTAGGTATTAACAAACAAAGATTGAAGAAAAAGTAAAAAATTCTTACCAAAGAATCCTCTGCCGCCGCTGCAGTTTCAATTTCAATTTTGGGTATGCTTTGTTCTGTTTCCCGTAGCCTAAGAAGTAAGTTTTTAAATTTTTTTTTTTTAACTGAGAACCGCGGTCCAAACCGGTTCGCCGGTTGGCCGGTTTTGGACCGGTTCAACCCGGTTCCAACTGGGTTTGGACTTCAGCGGTTTTATGGGGTTGACCGGACCGGATAGGCCTCCGGTTCACGGTCGAACCGGTCGGACCGGCCGGTCCGGTCCGGTTTTAATAACATTGCCTCTAAGAGGTACCCAAAAGCATTCTCTGTTTAGGGCTGAAAATCAAACCAAGCTACTCGATATTCGGCTTGAGCTTGTTCGATAAAAGCTTGTTTGAGCTCGGTTCGTCAAATAAATCAAACAAGCTTGAACAAGATTTCTCGTTCGATAACTTTTGAAGCTCGGCTCAAGCTCGACTCGATAAGCTAAAAATTAAAAAAACACATATTAAATATCAAGCTACTCGATACTCGACTCGAACTCATTCGATAAAAACTCGTTTGAGCTCGGTTCGTTAAGAAATCAAACCAAGCTCAAACATAAAATTTCAAGCTCGATAAAATTCAAATCAAGCTTGAACAACATGTTGTTCGATACTGCTCGACTCGTTTACACCCCTATATCTGCTTGCCATGTCTCCCTGGAGAGGATAACTGAGCTACATTACAGGATTCCCATACAGTCCAATGAAATGGTGACGCGTGCCTTCCCGTACGTCTTTAATTTTTTCATTTAAAATCAGAATTCTTGAATAGTAAACCTTGGTTAACAGACTGAAAATTTTGGAAAAATATAGGGCATGTTCCATCATCCGAAAAGATTCCATCCGGTAAACTAAAAAGGTCCACAATCAGAAAATTGGTTTGGGTTACTGCCTTACTGGGTTAATTTGATGGATTGAACTCCATTTCCTTTCATTGTAGAAGAATCAGTATCTTTCGTATTAACTACATCATTTTATTTGATTTTGAAGAAGATAATAGCACATATGCATCGTTAGATCTGATTTTACAACACCCACTTTGTATATTTTATGTTTTTGATCATATCCGTTTTCTGTAATTAATTCTATTGTTTATTGTAATTATAGTTATTATTTTCAATTAATGAATTTTAATTGTTCTAAATTTGTATTCTATTTAATTGGAACTAATAAATGTGAATAATTACAAGTGAGTAACAAATACAAAACTGTTTTTTTTTAGTGTATAAAATGTTGTAATGTTCCTTGTCGATTTATTGCTAAACTACCTAAGTAGAGTATAACGATATCTTTTCAAAATTGATATGAATTTTTGAAATTGTGTTAAAGCATTTTTTGATTACTTAACGAACTGAACTTGAACTTGAACGAACCTCTATAATCTGATATTTGTATATGTTTGGGAATTTTTTAGCTTAACGATATAACTTTAACAAATAAAAGTATGTTTAAGCTTTACATAATTTTATACAATAATAAATACAGGTTTCGCCTTCATTTGCACACTTGTGGATTATCATATTTAATAGTTACAATTAACTTGAAAATATAATTGAAGTATAATTAAATTTCTTAATTCGAAATACTAACTATAACTACAATAGACAATACAAAATTAATTACGCAAAATGGGCATGACAAAAGAAAATCTACACAAAATGGGTGTATTAAAGTTAATCAGATTATTCAGATCTATAACTAAATTTGCATAAGACCAACTCAAAATTCAACCAAACCCCTCACACCAACTCAAAAACACTACAGCTCAGCCCAACATCAACTCATTTAAGTTCATATACAAGTCCAGACAGCTCCAATCTCAGCCCAGCCCAAAACTAAACATCCAATCGAGGGCTGTCAATGGGTCGGATTCTGGTCGGATCAGGCTCGTTCAGATCCGACTCCATTTATATTGGATCAAATCATGTCGAATTCGGATATTGCTCAAATTGTGCTCGAATTTAAATTTTTTGAATCCAACAGATATTGGTCGAATATCGGATATTTTTCGGATCCAATAAATTTATATTTAAAGAGTTAAATTAATATTTTTTTTCTAAAACAAGTTTATTATCTTTTCAATTTAATTTAATTTTAGCTCATTTTCAAAGTTTATTTACTATATTCATATTTGTAGAATGAATATATTGGTTTAAATAAATTTATAAACGAATTATAAATTACTATCCTCTTAAATGGACGTTGAAATATTATTAATGATCCTTAGTTTTATAAATCATTTTGTATATATATCTTTCTTTTATTTGTTGTCGGATACGGATCTTTAACGGATCGGATCGACCTAAATCCATATTCGCTCCATGAGTTTTGAATTTCGGATCTTTATAATCGAATCAGGTCCATCGAATCTCTAATCGGATAATTATCCTAATAAATCGGACCGAATTCGGACGAATCCGGATTGAAATCCGCCCCATTGATCCATCTAAAATCAAACCAGCTACCGGGTACTTCTCCTCCAGCACTTACAACTGGCTCCACCGTTGGATCCAAACCTGACCCATCCTGGCCGTTGACAACTCTTACCCTCATTTGAAATCTTTCCCTTTATAATCAAAAGACTAGCACAGTAAGAAAAAGTCCCTAGCCCTTTTCTACTTGCAAACTCAAACACCTGGTGACTGGTGAGTTCTATCTACTTATCATTTTTCTTCATTTAATATTAAATAATAACTATATTTGATTAATTTCTGCTTGGAATGTGCCAACCCTAACTCAGACTCATTTTAAAGATCCGAGATATTATGGCCCCGTTTGGACTGGTTTTGACTCTTCATCCTGTTTCAATGTTTCAAAAATGTTTGGGTGGTTTTGGCGAAATATTTGAAACATGATTTGAATTGATTTTGGTTGGAATATTGAGAAAATAAAATATTAGTAAAATAATAAATAGTGAGTTTTGATAAATTGAGATATGGTTTGAAATGGTTTTGGATGATAGTGTTTGAGGGTGAAATTTTTATGAGGGTGAAATTTTTATGACATATGTCAATCAAAGATTTTATAGAATTATAATAAAATATAAAATGGTGTATGATTGACATGATAGATATATATATATAACATATAATATATAATATGTATATATAAATGGCAGAAGTCTTACTCTGACTTGGTTAGACCATCAAACATTTTGGGGTTGTCTCATGCTGCACATAAACACTTGTTTCATCCGGATTTTGGACCAAACGTAAAACAAGTGGTATTTGACTTGTTTAGCTGGGCTCAAATCATGGGCGAAACTCAGCGAAAATAGATCCAAACATATGTTCGAATAGAATTATATTGGAATGATTTATATTGATTTTGGAATGATAATTCTTTTAGTTAATACCATTTTTGGAATGATTTATATGTTAAAATGGTAAAATTAATAACTAATATAGATCCAAGCCCACAGCGAAAATGGTAAAACAAGTACTCTTTTAGTTATATGTTCGAATACTTCATTGATTTTGTTCTCTTTATACATTTAGAATCTATATAGTGTATGATTACTTGTGCTCCGGGTTTTGATGTTGTTAGTACAATGGAATTTACGTTTTGTATATTTGTTTCGGGTAGACACAATGGTATTAACTGATTTGTATGTGCCTTCTATGTGTTACAGATTTGATATTTTCTCATTATTACTGCACCTACTGTTTTTATTTTCTCATTATAAAGCTCCAAATGATTCGGGTGAATGGGGAGGCTGAGGAGTATGATAATGAGACCCTTGAAAAGCTCCAAATGATTCGGGTGAAATTTCTGCGGCTCGCTCATAGACTTGGTCAGACTCCACACGATGCTTTTGTGGCTCAAGTCCTGTGGAGATTGGAGTCGGCTGAAAATCTCCGTGGGAGAAGTCAGAGTCCTGTTGCTTCTTTTAGTTTTGATCATGTTAATGCAATGGCTGAGCAGCTTGAGGCAACTGGACAAGAACCATTGGATTTCACCTTCACAATCATGGTTTTTGGGAAATCAGGGGTTGGTAAAAGTGCGACTATGAATTCCATATTTGATGAAGATGTGTTTGGTACTGATACTTTTCAGATGGGCACGAAAAAGGTTCAGGATATTGTGAGAACCGTGCAGGGAATCAGAGTACGTGTAATTGACACGCCTGGACTTTCACCTTCTTGGTCTGACCAGCCCCAGAATGAGAAAATCCTTCGTTCTGTCAAAAGATTTATTAAGAAAACACCCCCGGATATTTTTATGTATCTTGATAGATTCGATATGCCGAGCACAGATATTGGTGAAATGCCGCTGTTACGAACTGTCACAAAAATCTTTGAACCATCTATTTGGTTCAATACCATTGTTGTTCTGACCCACGCTGCATCTGCCCCACCTGAAGGTCCCAATGGCACAGCCACAAGTTATGATATGTTTGTGACCCAGAGGTCTCAAGTTGTTCAGCAAGCTATTCGCCAGGCTGCTGGTGATATGCGTCTAATGAATCCGGTTTGTTTGGTGGAAAACCATTCTGCATGCAGGACAAATAAAGCTGGACAGAGAGTATTGCCAAATGGTCAGGTCTGGAAGTCGCAATTATTGCTAATGGCTTTTGCTTTTAAAATTCTGGAGAAAGCGAATACGCTACTGAAATTACAAGACAGCCCTCCTCAAAAAAGATCCTCTCCTTTACCTTTCCTACTCTCATCTCTTCTCCAATCCAGACCTGAAGTTAAACTTCCTTCAGAGCAATTCGGTGATGATGATGATGATGATGATACTATAGACAATGATCTTGACGAGTGCTCAGACTCGGATGATGATGCAGAATATGATGAATTGCCACCCTTCAAATCATTGACAAAATCCCAGCTGGAAAAGCTTACTAAAGTGCTAAGAAAAGCATACTACGACGAGCTAGAATACAGGGAAAAACTTTTCATGAAGCTAAAGGAGGAGAAAAAACGGAGGAAAATGATGAAGAAATTGCAAGAGGAAGTTGAGAGTTTGTCTCACGCCTATGGTGAAAATGCTGAAGAAGAGACCAATGCTGCTGCATCTCTTGATTCCTTGGATCCGTGGCTTGAGAGAGCTGTTCTAAAACCAAATGGTTGGGACCATGACATCGTATATGATGGAATAAATGTCGAAAGATTGTTCGTGGTCAAGAATAAAATTCCTATATCTTTCTCTGGTTATGTATCAAAGGACGAAAAAGACGCCAACCTACAAATGGAAGTTGCAAGCACTGTAAAGCACGGCAAAGGCAAATCAACCTCTTTAGGTTTTGACATGCAGTCAGTTGGAAAAGATATGGCTTATACTCTGCGAAGGGAGACTAGACTTAGCAATCACAGAATAAACAAGACAGCTGCTGGTTTCTCAGCTACTCTTTTGGGTGATGTATTAACTGGTGGACTAAAATTAGAGGACAACTTAATGATCGGTGATCGTGGTCAGGTGGTCGTTTCTGGTGGTGCCATATATGGCCGTGGAGACGTAGTATGTGGAGGTAGTCTGGAAGCTGCATTGAAAGACAAAGGCCACCCTTTGGGACGCTTTTTATCAGCTGTGGGTGTCTCTATCGTGGATTGTCATGGAGATTTTTCTATTGGGTGCAACTCACAGATTCAAATCCCTATTGGGCGACATACAAATTTGATTGGTCAATTTAATATCAATAATTGGGGGTCTGGACAAGTCATTGTTCGTCTTAATAGCTCTTAAATTATGAGGTCAGCCATCTATGCAATTTTTGAACATTATTGAGTGTTTATGGAGGTTTTATTTATAATTGCTTTTTCTAACTTCATTTTTATCCTTCTTATTCTTGCCCAGATGCTTCCCTTTTGTCCCGTAGGTAGAAGGAAGGAAAATAGGATATTTTGTGAGGAATATATTCTTCAATTGGCCGTAGAGGCTTTTGCACATTCAGACTAGAAGAGATGTTATTAATTACTATTAGGAATTTTATCTTTAAATTACTTGTTCGAGAATGTAATGCTCTTGAGATTTCTTCTTGTGCAATATCTTGGAGTCTTGGAGAACTAACGGTTTAATGTTACAACTGAATGAATGAACGAGAGTTCTTTTTTCTGCCTGAGACTTTGAGTCTGACTTAATGCTAAAATTTTGGAAATTTCAGGGGCAAAATTCCATTTTTGGTCCTCTATTTGGCCTCATTTTGGAACTCGTCTCCTAATGTGGCACCCTCCATTTTGCATCCTTTGTGTTTAAAATATTATTAGTTTTAGTCCTTTTAGGATGTGAAATGAAATTTGAACTTAAAAACTAAAGAAATTGTATATAGATGACATTTTGGAGGGAAATTAGGTTTAGAGAGAAATTCTAATACTTTTCCATTGTTCATGTGCATTTTACATGTCAAAATTTTGGGGGTTTTATTGCAATAATTTAAAATTCTTGGTGGTTTTATTACAATAAATAAAATTTAGAAGTTTAATGGAGTTTTTACACTTTGCACCCTCTTAACATGGGAAATAGGCACTTTGCAATCTCGAAACATTAATTTAGCGCTTTGCACCCTCGATATAAATAATTTAGCATATTGCACCTTCTTTTATTTTTCTCAAAAAACCTAGGGACATAATAGGTAATTTATTTTTCAATCTTTGGCACATTGCACTCCCAAAACATGAGAAATTGACATTTTGCACTCCTGAAATAGATTTATTACTTAGCGCCCATAACTCAACAACTTGCACCGAAATACAAGAAATGGACACTTTGAACTCCCTAAACACAAAATTATTTAGCACTTAACACCTCAAATTAAGAACTCAATAGTAAGCACTCTCACTTTTTTCGACAAAGTTGACCCCCGAATAAAAGAACCTAGGGAAAAATAGGTAATTCATTTTATTTTTTCTTAAAATTTGCAAAATATGATTATGAATACAATATTCATCTACAAAATTTATTTTAACATATTTATTCTAATTACCAATTTTTCAAATGTCCTCAAAATATCCGAAAGAATTCGAAAAGTTTCTAAAAAGTTAATACATAAAATTGACTGAATCATATAACAAAAACAAATTTTAAGATGGAGAGAGAAATGAATATTTTGGTAATCATAATCGTATTTTCAAATTTAAAGAAAAAATAAAATGAATTACCTATTTTGCCTCTAGATTTTTTGACCTCGATTGTCAACTTTGCCGAATAAAACAAGGGGTGCTAGTTGTTGATGTTTTCTTAATTTGAGATGCTAAGTGCTAATTTTATTTTTAGGGGGTTCAAAGTGTCCATCTCTCGTGTTTCGGGAGTGCAAGTTGATGGGTTGTTCTTAATTTGAGGGTGTTAAGTGCTAATTCTATTTTGGGGGTGTGAAATGCCCATTTTCCATGTTTTGGGGTTGCAAACTGTTAAAGATCCAAAAATAAATTACCTATTTTGTCCCTAGGTTTTTTGAGAAAAATAAAAGGGGTGCAAAGTGATGAATTGTTTATACTTTGAGGGTGCATATTTTCCATGTTTCGGGGGTGCAAAATGCAAAAAACCCAGTTTAATGCAACAATTGAATTTTTAGGCGGTTTTATTGCAATAAATAAAATTTCAGGACCTGAATTTGCAAAATAAAAAATTATACATAGATGACATGCTTTGGAGAGAAATTCTAATGTTTTTTCCATTGATCATGTGCATCCAATATATGAAAATTCTCAAATTTTGAATCAATTTTCCCTTTAAAATTATAAAAAATTCCGATCAAATTAGTAATTTTCGATTAAAAAAAAACTAAAATTAACAATGATTTAAACATAAAGGATGCAAAATAGGAAAATACCAACTAGAGTATGAATTTCAAAATGCGACCACGTTAGAGGACCTAGAATGAAATTTTGCCTGTTGTGGCATCACATCAAGTTCTATTCTCTTAGAGCATCTCCACCAATGACATGTATAAATGGCCATCTATATCAAATTATACATGGTGAACAGTGTTTTAGCTACTCAGTTTTAGCTATTCACTCCAGCAGTCATCATCTAAAATTTCAGAATTATTATATTTTATTCTTCTTTCAATATTAAATTATAAATAACATTATAAATAATGTTTTATAACATTTTCTCGTAAAATATAAATAATAAGTACATGTTTTAATGTTTCTTATTTAAATATAATAAATTAATAAAAATTTTTTTTTTGAAATAAATGGCTTTAAATAATTATTTAAAAAAAAATTAATTCAAACAAACATTAATTTGGTGATGTGGAGCCTTGTATAATTATACAAGGGCCTTCATATTTGCAAGACCAAACGTCCAATATACATAGTCCTCTAAAAATAGAGGATACTGCTGGAGGATGAATTTTTAGTTTGATTGTCTATAAATTGAATTTTAGATGTTGGAAGAGCTAAAATCCAAGTTGCTGGAGGTGCTATTAGGGCCCATTTGGATTGATGGATTTGAAATGAAGAGGGATTTCAAATGAATGAATTTAAAATTCCAATGATTTGAAATCTATTCATTTGCAATCTCTTGTTTGGATAAATGTTTTTACAAAGGATTTCAAATCCATTCATTTGAAATCCATTGTTAGGTGTATATCATTTGTGTTATTTGAAATTTCCAATCGTGCCTTATAATTTGCTCTACGAGTTAATTCTTGTTGTTGATATCGGGATAAAATCGCATAAATCGATTTGGGCTAAAATTATAATTTTTGAAAATCGAGGGACCAAAAGTTGCAAATTTGAATTTCAGAAAATCTGGGGCCGAATTGAAATCTTAATTTTCTGAAAATTCTGGATTGAATTGGAACTCTGGGTTTTTCGAAAATTTGGGGTCAAATAGCAATTTTTGAAAATTAACGGACCAAAATTGCAAATTTGGAATTTTGAAAATCAGGTGCCGAATTGAAAATTTTGATCTTCAGAAAATTATGGACTGAATTGTAGTTATGGGTTTTTGAAAATATGGGGCCAAATTGCAATTTTCAAAGATTAAGGGACCAAAAGTGAAAATTTGGATTTCTGAAAATTAGGGGCCGAATTGAAAATTTTAATCTTCCGAAATTAACTGAATTGTAATTCTGGGTTTTTTCAAAAATTTAGGGTCAAATTGTAATTTCTGAAAATTGAGGGACCAATAGTATAAATTCGGATTTCTGAAAATCTGGGGCCGAATTGATTTTTTTTTATTTTCTGAGATTTCTGAACTGAATCGAAATTCTTGGTTTTTCAAAAATATGGGGTCAAATTGTAATTTCTGAATATTGAGCGACCAAAAGTGCAAATTTCTTGATTTATCGAAAATATAGGGTCAAAATTGCAATATCCAAAACTTGAGGGACCAAAAGTGCAAATTTGATTTCTAAAAATCAGGGTCCGAATTGAAAATTATAATTTATGAAAATTCTGGACTGAATTGTAATTCTTGGTTCTTCGAAAATCTGGGGTCAAAATTGCAATTTTTGAAAATTGAGGGACCAAAAGCGCAATTCTAATTTATGAAAATAATAGCCAAGTTGCAAATTTTAATTTTTTGAAAATCCTGGACTGAATTGCAATTCTAGGTTTTTTGGAAATCTGGGATCAAATTGTAATTTTTGAAAATATATAATGTGAACATTTTTTTAAGTGGATTTTAAATTATTAGTTTTAGGGGGAATTTTAAATCTACTTAAAATTGAGCTGAAATCCATTGGACTAAAATCCAGGATTTCAAATGAATGGATTTAATTTTGTATCCAAATGACATGATGGATTTGACAAGGGATTTCAAATCCACCCAACTCAAAATCATTCCATCCAAATGGGTTCTTATATTTTTTTTCCCGTTGAAATCTTAATTTTTGAGATAGACTCGGTGTAACGTTAATCAATTACAATAGATTTCATATTCTTCTTATTAGGGCAGTCAATGAGTCAAGTTCGGGCCATATCAGTCTAGATTTCGATCAACTTCTACTAATTTTGGTTGGATTTGGATCTGAAGCTAGTTGATTTTGAAGATCCCCTAACTATGTCTTTTTATTTTTATTTTTTAACTAAGGGTTGATTTGTTAAGACGATGATCATATAAGTCTGGGAATATGGCCTCAACTTCCGAGCAGCTACAACCAGAGCCAAAACAAATTTTTGTATCTCCATGTAGTTCTTCTTAGCCCCTTGCAGCAATTTGTTTAAATAGTACACATATTTGTATTCGTTTTCTTGATCTTAACCAAGACATAACCAATTGCTGTGCTCGAGACCGCGATATATAAATATAAAGGGTTGCCCTGAAGGTTCTGTGAGCATAGGTGGCGAGCTCATATAAGCTTTTTAACGCCTGACTACATTCCTCCATCCATTCAAAGTTTTTTGCTTTTCTCAAAATTTGAAAGAATGGAAGACTTTGTCCACTGATCAAGATATGAATCTATTCAAAGATACTATCTTACCAACAAAACTATGTACGTCATATATCGATCTCGGAGGCTTAAACTCAGTGATTGCCTTAATTTTCTCAGGGTTTGCCTGATAGAAATAGTGTCCGGTAAGCCAAATGTTTGGCTGCCATTTATTGTAATAAATAAAAGAACTATTCAATTTAGATTAATAAATACATTTTATTATATATGATCAACTTTATCTTATGTAATAATTATCTACGCATAAGGATAGAAGTCCTTAGATCACAGGGCTATGAGACAACCCGTTGACTGATCTCCAAGGCCATGATCTAGAACATATTTAAGAGTTGTAGAATCCAATCGAGATAGGATATCGTTGGATTCAGTTAGACTCTCACTAATGTGTATACTCCAATAAATTGGAGAACGCTGGGGTCCACGAGTGTGACTGGGATAGTCGATACAAAAAAGTGGGTGACTTGCTGGGATGGCAAGTGCACCGAATACCCCAATTAGGAAATAACTCACCATGGAAGTGATGATCACATATCGGGGTTGAAGTTATTCCTATTTATGATAGTTGATAGAAATAGTGTCCGGCAAGCCAACTGTATGGCTTTGTGATTAAATTCCCTGATGTTTCAGAAATTATAAGAAGATATCATTTGATTTAGATTATGTATAAAAACATCATTTATAGCTTCAAGAATTCTTACAATGACACCCTTTATTACTCGTGAAAAAATTGACAAAAAAATCCTGCAAAGGTTGTTCATATATTTTTTTAAATTACAAGGATCTCTCTTTAATTACACTAAATATAAGGGTGTAAATCAACCCTTGTAAGAATCGAAAATGAGTTACCTTTTTCTAGGAAGAAATATATTATAGAACTCCCTTCATCACATTTATTTTGCTCTCTTGGTACATCTAGTTAGTCAAATTGATTAAATTTATAAAAATTCTACAATAAATATTTATTAATATATATCATTAATATGTTAATAATATCATATAACACTATATATATATTAATATACAAACATATGAATAATTTAACATGATAAATCACTTAAAAGATGAAAATTTGACCAAATATTATCGCAAAGTGAATAAAATAAATGAGACCGATCAATTAATATAATACTATACAATTTTGTTTTTTAACAGTATTTAACTAATTTGTAGTCAGGTTGTGTAGCAGTAGACCTGGGTCTTGTTTGGCAGGTGCCATCCATGCAATTCAGGTGGCTACTGTTCTTTTCTACTTTAATGGCTTTCACTAATTCATAGGGAATTTAATATGGTTTCTTGTTTTGTAGTTAATTTATGGCTTTTCAGTAATTTACAGTAGCATTATATAATATCTCAAATTAGTTAATTAAATACGAGATAAACTACTTGGTTGCTAGTCTAGTTAGTAGAATATATGTGCTTTTATTTTTATAAGAAGAATATCATATACTTTTGAGTAAAATAAAAATGTTGATTTTAAAATTTAATTGCCCTAAAATTTTATAAGCTATATATATATATATATAACTGAGTTGAATATTTGACACTTTGTATCCTAAAATTTTTGAAATACATTGTTTTAATATTTTTATCATCGAATTAATATCTTTATACTTTACAACCCCAAATTGTAATTTTTCTATAATATAGTGGCATTTTGCATTCCAATAGAATTAGTTTGCCAAAGAATATACAATTTAGTATGCAAATTATCAAAATTTATTATACTGGCATATTATTTGTTTTGTATACAGCGGATCACAATCCATCAAATTTGATGGATCGATCGAACCGGGGCGAATCTATTAGTGAGGGTGTTAACCCCTCGTTCATTTCCATTTAGTTCTTTAATACATGTTAACGCATTTTATTAATTAAATAAAATAAAGTAGTAAATGTACTCGACTGATTGTTTTTTAGTGAACCTACGAATGCATGGTTACATTATGAATCTTCACGGCAGAAAAAATATATTCGAATAAATTTATTTATTCATATAAAATAGACTTCATTATCAAATTAGTATTATACTAGAGAAAATTCACATTAATTAGCTCATCTCTTTTCCCTACCCTAAACCCTAAATGTTCCGAACTTTGATTGGTGTGTGTAAGAATTTTCGGTTGAAGACTTGGAAAGTTTATGAGCGTTTAGGCAAAAAAGAGTGTTGATTTTTCGTGGTAATTTGATGGTAATTCAATAGATTTATGTTTTAGTGATATTGATGTAATTGATCATCTGTTGAGTTAAAAAAAAAAAAAAAAAGCGCATCATTAACCCACTAAATCATTTTTTCCGCAAATATTTCACATATTACAATTTTATCACAAATTTACAAGAACTATTAAGTACTACTCCCTCCGTTTTTTTATTTGTCATTTTGGAAGATTGCGCACGAATTAAAAAATGCAATAAATAGTCACTTTTTTTATGTAGAAAATCCAAATTAGCTTTTTAATCAAATAATAGCATCATTAATTAATTAGTATTTATTACAAGCATTAACAAGAATGGTAATATTGATAGATAATAATTAATTTTACATTGAAATCCTAAAATAAAAATTAAAATTAAACAAATTTTTTGACCAGAACAACGAATAAAAAACGGAAGGAGTACATAAACAAATTGATTCTGAAATATTAATATTTGGGGAAAATTACTTTTTTGGTACCATATGATAGACTGATTTGCACTTTTGGTACCATTGGATATGAAAATGCAATTTTGGTACCATAGAATAGGTTTTCATTGCAATTTTGGTACCAAACCCAATTTTTCTACAAAAATAATGGCAATTTACCCCCTACTAAATGCATAATGTTCAATTTAACCTCTCGTGGTTTAAAAAAGAGCATTTTACCCCTTGAAATTTTGTAAAAATTTCACATAGCCTCCCTGATATTTTTATAGGCAGCACTTAATCCACTTTTATTATGATAATATGATTTTTTACTCATTGTTTTATAATAATGTGGCAATTTATCCCCCAATGTTAAATAAAATAGTTTGCATGCATACTCTCAATTTCGGCAAGTCAGTTACAATCTCCGGCTGAAGGGGGTAAATTGCTTCTATAAATTTTACAGGGGGTAAATTGATTTTTTTTCTTCAAATTATAGAGGGATAAATTGAACATTATGCATTTCATATGGGGTAAATTGTCATTAACTTTTTAGAAAAATTGGGTTTGGTACCAAAATTGCAATGAAAACATATCCTATGGTACCAAATTTGTATTTTCGTATCCAGTGGTACTAACAGTGCAAGTCAGCCTATTCTATGGTACCAAAAAAGCAATTTTCCCTTAATATTTGCATTGGTGGAATCAAAACAGTAAATTCATATATATGCTTTGCATTTAGCTTTCCATTATAAATTTAAACAACAGAGGATCAAGAACCTATTCAACTTTTCACATAAATGCATATGATTTTTGTCCATGGGTCCAATTAAGTCTTGTTATTTTACCAAAAAAAGAAAAAAATTAAGTCTTGTCAGTGACTCGGTGGGCCTGAAAATAACTGAAACTGAGAATCTTAAACCCACATCCACCTGGAAATGGACCCAATCTAATTCCTCACGGATTGGGGCCCGATGGATCGAATCCAGAATTTAGTAGTAGTATGTACTAATAACTAGGACTGTCAACGAGGCTTATGTTAATTAGAATTTGGTCAGAATTTGATTCAATTTATTAATTTTTCTGTCCAAGAGATTCCAAGACTTTATCCTATTAAGAATTTCTATAATTCGATATATTTGGAATGAGTATGAATTTTGGTCCATGTTAAGGATTTGTATTCAACAAAAAATAGATTTTTTTTAATATTTACATAATATTTTATTTATATACGTAACATTAATACACAATTTATCCCATATTTTATAATCATATTTCCTTTTAGGAATGTCCCAAATTCAGTATTCCACTTTCGCAGTGGAGCATGAACAATTGAAATTGTAAACTAAGTTATATGATTATGTATCTTATTACGGACAGATAAAGTGATGAGAATTTTAATACAAAAGTCTTCACTAGAACTATTTTCGTCCGAATATCTGATCGAACATATAAATTTAGAGGTTTTAAAATCCTACAGGACACCCAAATCTGAATCCGGGAGAATAAACGGATTTGAACATGGTAAGATGACTCGAAAAATAAACTAACTAAAAACTTTTGGTTTTCTACACAGTTGGAGTGAACGTTCACAAACACAAATCACTTTTGAACTCTTTTTCTTTGTTCCAAAGGAGAAATGTTAGGCCATATATTAACATATAACATATTTAGATTCCTGGTCGCTTCAATCCTTTCTTACCCTTCAATAAAGAATGCAGGGGCACATTATAATCAGCTCACATGGCTTCTTCAAAGTCTCTTCTTTGACAATCTCAGCTTTCGACAACTACTCTGCTACCTCGTCCTTTTTCGGGAGACGGGGGCGAGGGCGAGCACTACGTGGCTTTACAGGACGATTACAAGGAACAAAAGCCGATGTTGCTTCATGTTGGTGTTTAACAATCTGTGTACTTAAATATCTCGATCTAACACAAAAAAATAATGAGAAATACTTACTTGTATCGAAATCAAAGATCACTTTAATCTTTACGTAAAAACAAGGAAATTAGACTGAGGCTTGCTAAAACAATTTCCTTAAGACAATATTTCTGGGGCTGCCACGGTTCATACAATTTGATTTCCGGTAGTCTCCCAAGATACAACAGTCTGTTGTTCATTATTTGTACAAATAGTGAACCCACGGCGAACCGAAGCAAATAGAAGATTCGACATGAATTTAAAGTAAAGAAGAGAGTAATTTTTATTACTGTCTGAAAAAATGATGCTTAATTGGCCAGATTAAATCTCCTATTTATAGGCATATAAATGTCGATTCGCAAGAGACACATCGTTCAGATTGCACTGTTTCTGTCCAAAGGGTACCTCTTCAGATCGAACAGATGCAACCCCTTAATTACTCTCTACTAATTTTATTCACATATAAATTGTAAAATCCAACAATCCCCACATGAATAAAATAGTTCTTCGTGTCCCGTATCACAGGACATGTTATGTCGAAGTATTCTTTAGGTATAATACTGCATCGAGATAGGTGAAATATTTCATCATGAACCTTCCCTAGTTAAAGCTTATCGGATTTACTTAGCCAATCGGTGAAATATTTAATCTTGAACCGTCGGCTGTTGGTGTAAACCAAGACAATAAACTTAACACAATACTAAACCGATTTGTTTCAAGTTCTGGGTTGTGTTCGTTTTGGCCCTGAACATTCTTGGTCATGCGAGTGCTTTAGAGAATTCCAGCCTATAAAGAAAATCTCAACGAGCCGACCCAGCTCACACTAACATAGGTGACCGCATCTATCAAGAGTATCCTACCATACTCCACTTGTTCTTGACAAGGTATATACGTCATTAAAAGCGTTTGCTTAACCTTATAAATGCGGTAGGCTTGCATTTATTGCATCGTAAGAATGTGATAGAGTTATACTCTTAAGTGCTTTCTTTTAAGTTAGCCAAGACTGGTTGTCCTATTGAACATGGTCCGTGGGATCTCCAGTCGCCAGTTTAGGTTTCCGTACGAGGTAACTTAGTCCAATTTAGGCTTTAAGCCCATTCCCCTAGATGCACATATATACTACTCTCTTGATAAATCTTTAATATCCGGAATTAAGATTATCTCTTGACTTCATAAAGTCCATTCTATTTGAAAGTAGATGTCTCTCGGTATTGTATCAACGACAACGAATATGTCATGTCGTGACTTTACCATTATACATAGAGCTTGTTGAGCTCTGTGTATCACCGCTTGATTATCGCATTTTAAGTATGACTAACACAATTTTCAGTCATATTAAATATCTTCCAAGAATTTTGTGAAGCCACTCAAATTCTTCACTAGCTCTATCCAATGCTATGCACTCTTATCTCATAGCGGATTGAGTTATATGCGTATGTTTGGAAGATTCTCAGGAATTAGCGGTGCCTCCAGAATTGAATACATATCCGCTTATAAATTTTGATTCCTCTAAATCAGAAGTTTCATTTGCATTATTATATCTATCCTAGATCGTTTGTAAATTTTCAAAATATAATGCATATATGTATGTATTCTTTCAAGATTCAAGCATTCTCATTAATGCATCCTTACGAATCTTGCTAAGATTGCTCATATATCTCCTTAGTTTATTAACCAAAGAGACGATGTGTAGCCTCTTCCATTTTACGATATATGCATGACATCTAATTTTATGAGCATACTCAAATTGTGATATCCTATCACATTTGTTATCATGTAGGATACAAGATATGAATTAAATAAAATTATGAAATCCCTTAATTTCATAAGTATTTAACTTAGACATCATTCATCCACGTAATGTGCTTATGATAATTTAATGTCATCAGATGACCTCATAATTATAATTGATTAAATTTATTTTTTCATATCATAAGTTAATATTTTCTTGATGGATTTAATATTTACAATATTAGTCTCAAATATTAACATATCATTTGTGCATAAACAAACTATGATACTCAATTATCCAGTTAGTTTATATGGACACGCTTATCATATTTATTAATATGACAATCAAAATTTGTTAGTGACACTATCACATTTTTCGTGTCATTGTTTGGGAGTTTGTTAAAGGTCAACAAGAAAATACAAAAGTTTCACAAACTATGTTTTCTTTTCATTTAACAACTATACTCTCTGGTTACTCCTTATAAATTTTCTCATTTAATTCATCATTAAGGATTATAATTTTAACGTCCATCGTAATAGCTATTAAAGTTATTAACATTCAAATGGATGTTATCCTAATCGCTAGTGAAAATGAGTCAAAGAAGTAAAATTATTTCTTTTATAAGGCAACACGGCTACTTGTCTAGCCTAGTTTTTATCGATTGACTTATCAAAGTTTTTGAACTCTTGTACTTAAAAACTCATCTAAATCTAATTGGTTCACTTCTCGAGGTTTACCAATTTTGTGAATGTAACTCGCTGTCAATCACCTCTTTCCAATCCACGGTATTGGAACGTGATATAATCTATTTATATGTTCGAGGTTATCTGTATCAAATAACTTCGAGCTTTTAGCTCATATGTCTCTTCACCTCATCAACAAACTCATGTTGAAGTTAGAGATTGATCTCTTTAGAATCAGTTCATATGTATACAAGATAAACCCTCTAGATCAAAGTCAATTAAATATTTTCGCAAAATCTTTTATGACTTTTAAATAAATATTCTAATCTAAAATGATTAGACCATATTTTTTATTCTCGCACAACAAATAATTTATAATTAACTCTAATTATAAATTGTAGAAAGGTTTATGTAAGTAATAAATAAGATTACTTCATCATATATATTTTAATACCAGTAAATCACAGTTACTGAAAATAAATCTGAACCGAAAGAAAGATCAATTTATAGGAAATGATTCTCAAATCCTTCTTACATTCTCAATGATTGTTACATCACGTGACTCGGTTCACATGATTAAAATTATGTCAGATTTAAATACCAAAAATATGAGCTACTACTATTTATCGCATAAACTAATAGTAATTAATATTTTTAAGTTATTTTTTGGTGGTGAAATCGAAATCTGACCTAAGTACCCCCACATTTTGAGGTATTTGATTTTTCTTCCCTTTCATAACTCATATGGAATGATATTTAATTTTCTTGTGTGAAACTCGACTTAATATACGTTTAGACATCTAAGAAGTTTCCCCCTACAAGTTATTTGTTACATCCAAATTTATAGAATAATATTACCCGCATCTTCTTAGGTTTGATTATTCCGTGTAGCTACATACTCAATTGAATTGGGTTGAGCTAGATGAATTATTTTTGCGAATTACTCTCAATTTAACACAATTAAAATATTGTATTCACCCCCACAATTCGGATATAAGAGTTTTTCATATTCTTATTCCATTATCTGGATTTGTATTTCACAAATGCTTCTTTCGTATTTCGTAAATACATTTATTGCCTCGTATATATAACTCAATAAATAGAGCAATAATATCTATGTGATTATATACATTCTCAAACTCCACGAGTTAGTAATGATTTCAAAATCACACATTTAATTTAAATTAGTTCAAAGGTTTTAAACTCTTACACATTTGTTCATAAACAAATATATTATAATTTATTTCACAAATCATTTATAATTATTTTTCACAAATGTATTATAATTATTTTGCGAATAAATTACAAATATTATCAATATTTCCTCAATAAAATATTGATATTTATTTGATAAATAAATTATAAATATTTTAACAAATAATTTATAATTATTTTTCACAATTATATTATCCATCGTTTCTCAAATAAAATATTGATTTGAAAATAAATCATATTTATTTTGCAAATAAATTATGACCATTTTCAAACTTAAATAATCAATCTAAAAAAAACATTGACTAATACTAATTGATCCCTTATCTCCACATTAAGGATATTAGTAAATTAATTTATATGTTTTTAATATGCCTCGCATATATGTAGGTCGCACTGATTAAATAATATACACGAGCTATGAATCACGTACTCATATATGATGTTTGTACTTCAGTGCTCATATCATTAAAACTTTATTAAAAATCATGACCTACCTGTAATGACCCAATAATGCATATATGATTTTATTCAACCATTTAAATAATTTAGTGACCACTAAAATATTTATATATGAAGTAATTCATATCAAGTAAAATGAAAACGCCTTTCATTTTAGTAATTTAAAAAGATGAATATTTTATAGTGATTTTCTATTTATTGAATTCACTATTCAAATAAATAGTAACACATGTTACACTATATCCTTTTTAATCACTCGCGTGACTATGAATTTAGTAGTAAATACTAATTAATCATTTATCTCTACATAAAGATTATTAGTGATATAAGTCGCACTTATACTATTACACGAGTTAGAAATAATTATAATAACCCATATTCGAATGAAATTATTATTTTGATGCCCATTACATTTTTAATTATAGTCATTACCTCATATAATGACATAACGTATGAATTACTTCAAAAAACAAAATTTAGTGCACCACTAAAATAATTATACAAAAAAATAATTCATTCATAAATATGGAAACGTCTTTCATTTTAGTAATTCCAAAAATTAGATATAATCAAATTTTGGAGCAATTGATTTGTCTGTAATTTTAATTTGCAATTCAAATATACCATATGTAATAATTATAAGCATGACCAATATGTTAAATGAGATTTTCTTTTCATAATCTCCAAATGCTAAATCACACAATTAGCAATTGTAATCACAATGGTAACCGCTCAATTTGAAAGATTATCATTAAGTGGTCGATGCGGTCCAGATCACCATTCAAATTTACATGCATATTTTATCAAATATTTAAATTACAATTCACTTTTCCCTCAAAAATTACATTGGACTTTGAATAGTAAATATAATTTTTTCCAAGATGTGAAGACACCTCTTCACATTGTTCGGGAATTTAAATTTCTGATATATACAAAATTATAGAAACTGAAATGTCCTCCCGAAGTATTTTAAGAAGGCACCGATTCATAATTAAATTTATGCAAATTATGTAGAGAACTCGGAATTCAACAGATTTAAAAAAATGACACCGTTTTGTTTTCCATTTCGTCAACTTAGTTCTCACAATTTGGTTTCCTCTCATTTCACAAGGTTTTCAAATATCAATTAGATATTCTCTAGCAATGATCTTATCTCCACTTTCAGAGGACTTATAACACATGCATAGTACTCCACATAAGATAATTAATGCGTCATATTTGATAGAATTTGAAAATATACGCTATCATACATAAGATATTCCACTACTACACATGCATGAATCAGATATTATCAATTACAAAATTGCAGAGGTACACCTACTCATATGCATACTGATTTTCAAAATCCGCTACCGATATTAATTAACACATATTAATTAAACAGAGATTTATATTGTCTTAAGATTGTTGGTGTTTAACAATCCGTGTACTTAGATATTTCGATCTAACACAAAAAATAATGAGAAATACTTACTTGTATCGAAATCAAAGATCACTTCAATATTTACGTAAAAACAAGGAAATTAGAGGCATGCTAAAACAAATTTCCTTAAGACAATATTTCCGGGGCTGCCACGGTGCATACAATTTGATTCCCGGTAGTCTCTCAAGATACAACAGTCTGTTGTTCATTATTTGCACAAATAATGAACCCACGGCGAACCGAAGCAAATAGAAGATTCGATATGAATTTAAAGTAAAGAAGAGAGTAATTTTTATTACTGTCTGAAAAAAGGATGCTTAATTGACCAGATTAAGTCTCCTATTTACTAGACACATAAATGTCAATCCGCAAGAGACATATCGTTTGGATTGCACTGTTTCGATCCAAAGGGTACCTCTTCAGATCGAACAGATGCAACCCCTTAATTACTTTCTACTAATTTTATTCACATATAAATTGTAAAATACAACACTTCATGATGACAAGATCTCTACAATGCTGCTTGTACTCATAAATGACTAAGTTTCATAGAGAGAGGGCGATGTAATATCTCGTGTTCTTTTCGAGTTAAATACAAGGGCATTGTTTGCTAGTAGAAGCATTAGTGAAATTTATTGATTTTGGTGAAAAATTATCCCAACGGAGAACCTACACTTATAGTAACACTAGCTCCACCGTAAATCATTACTAAATGAAATTTGTTGATTTTGGTAAAACATTTTCTCAAACAGAGAACCTACACTTCTAGTAACATTAATCCCTTCGAAACTCGTTACTTAGTGAAATTTGTTGATTTTGGTAAAAAAAAATCCCAAACGGAGAACTTATACTTATAGTAACACTAGCTCCCCCAAAAATCATTACCAAATGAAATTTGTTAATTCTGGTAAAACATTATATCAAACAGAGAACCTACACTTATAGTAACATTAATCCCTTCGAAAATCGGTAAATAAGTGAAATTTGTTGATTTTGGTAAAAAATTATCCCAAATAGAGAACCTACACTTATAGTACACTAGCTCCTTCGTAAATCATTACTTAATAAAATTTGTTGATTTTGGTAAAACATCATCTCAAACAGAGAACCTACACTTATAGTAACTTTAATCCATTCGAAAATCGGTAATTAGTGAAATTTGTTTATTTTGGTAAATAAATTATCCCAAACGGAGAATCTACATTTATAATAACACTAATCCCTCTGTAAATTGTTACTTAGTGAAATTTGTTGATTTTGGTAAAAAATTATCCCAAACAGAAAACATATACTTATAGTAACATTAACCCCTACAGAATCGTTATATAGTGAAATTTTTGATTTTGTTAAAAAATGATCTCAAACGGAGAACCTACACTTATAGTAACACTAACTCTTCCGTAAATCATTACTTATTTTGGTAAAAAAATTCTCAGAAGAACCTACACTTGGAGTAACATTAACCCATCCGTAGATCGTTATATAGTGAAATATCTTGATTTTGGTAAATAAATATCCCAAATGGAGAATCCACACTTATAGTAACATTAACTCTTTTGTAAATCGTTACTTAGTCAAATTTGTTGATCTCCATTGAATTTTAATGTTCAGTTATAATCTAAAAATAATTAAATTTGAATTGTCCGTTTAAAAGTTAATTATAATCCATCGTGCAACAACCTCTCCACCTGCCATCACACCTACTGGCGGAAGCACCACCTTAAACCGTTCAAGCAAAGATTCCACCATCACCTATATCCGAAAGCATCGCCACCGTGCACCACCAGCTTCAGACGCACCACCACCTCTTCTCATCCTTAAGTCTTCCCTTCTACACATTTAGAGGTCAGAATTAAAACCACGAATTATCTTCAAGTTTTAGTACAAATAATCTAGAATTCGGGCTTTCTTTAAAGTTTGATTTAGGGCTAGCTTTTTGATTGTGGGAAAAATTAGATTAGGGCTTGCTTTAGAAAATTGTGGGAATAATTAGACTGTGAGTTGAATTATGGTTTGCTTTAGAAATTATATATTAGTGCTACAATTAGGCTTAGTTTTAGTTCTTATATATGAATATGTACGTACTTAATCTAGTTTTCTCAATTGTGAATGAAAGGTTGCTTGAATTGAAAACAAATTTTTTTCTTTTGTTTCTTATGGGTGTCTTTGTTCTCATTTCCTTGTTATATTATTTTATTCTATTTTAACAATTCATGAAGTGAAAGAACACGTGGAACACTTAAACTAGATTGATATTCTCATGTGGGTAACAATAATTAGTTATGAGAATAAGATCTTTTTAGCTTAGTTTCAACTAAATATCCATCTCTTCACATGCATAGACAAATTACTTATTCAAATGCTCAAAATACTAATCCTTAGCGTCGTGGCCCTTAGTCATATCCTTAACCCGCCTCTCGACACATCTCAAAACTTATTAGGTTTCTTAGGAGGAGTATGATGGCATCTATAACTCCTACTAGATAAGATAGAAATAAAAAAAACCTCTATCATGAAAAAGATGGAATATTTGTCAGTCTCCAAATTATCCACATAAACTCCCCCTATCATCCCCTGAATTATCATAACTTGTTAAAAAGTAATGTAACGCATCCCTTACTTGGACATCAATGTCGCATTGTTCCTTATAAATCTCCATCATTTTTTTTCCAATTCTTCTAGAGCAGACATATTATCTTCAGTGATAAAGGCTATAGGCAACCCATGCGAAGGATCATGAGGTTGTTCTTGAACCTCGTCAGGCTGAATCTCTCCCGCCCCAAGCATAGGCAGCCCATGCGGTCTGTTGAACCTCCTCAGGCTGAATTACTCCCACGTCAGGTTAAATCTCTACAGCCCCACCATGCTGATTCTCCTCCATGGCTGCCAAAACAATGCTGATGGCCATGGTCCTTAGGAGGCAATCGGAAAGTTGAAGCAAGGGTTGTTAAAACTCTGCCCCAAGTAGGGGAGAAGGCGGAAAATGAGCCCCGGGTGGGGAAGGGGAGGGGAGGGGGAGGGAAAGGCGGAGGTTGAGGCCGGGGTTGCCAATATGTAGGCAAATGTTGTGGAATCGGGAGGCAGGATGCCGCCACATTGGAAGCAAATTCCCTCGTTGTTGCAACACAAACCATGATCGAGCATGTGCCAGCCGATCTGTAGAAATAAACCATTTGCATTGTGAGATGTATGTGAAAAATTTATTGATGAAATTAAAAAAGAGTAAATGCAGAAATATCCATTAATACAAAATTATTTATTCCATTTTTTAATTTGCAAAAATTATTTTTCTAAGTAGGAGTTAAAAATATTGCATAAATCCTCTTATAGAGTTCAAAATATTCTTTAAAAAATAACATAACTATAAAACAATAATAATTTTATAAGTTGTATGAGGCTTATCATACATTTGAATAGTATTTTAAAATTGTGCATAACACACCATTATTCTAATTTTATTAATGTATATCGTACTCATTCATTAAATAAATTATTAAGACTATGGTAATAATAATTTAAATCATATGTTTGACTATATAATCATAAAAAATACACCAAGACAAGATTAATTTTAATAATTTTTGTTGTTGCCAAAAGCCAGAAATTGCACTCCAGTTCCAAACAACAAACAAACTGGACTACATATTGTTTGCCATACACCAAGATTAATTTTAAATTTTTGTGATGTTTCCATAATCTAGAAATTGTCCTCCAGTTCCCCAAAAATAATCAAATTGTACTACATATGCTTTACTATACACCAAGATTATTTTTAATAATTTTTGTTATTGCCATAACCCAAAAATCGGACTGCAGTTCCAAAAAACAATCAAACTTAAAAGCAGATAAAAAAAAAAAAAATATCCAGTCACACGACCGATGTTGTGCTACTTCAGTAAGGCAAATACAACTGGGCCAAATACTTATTCATGTTAATCATGCATACATAAAAATACTACAACTAAAATGTATATTATTTTTATTCTAAAAAAACATGAAATAAGAGTACCCGGGACGACGGAAGACTTAGGATTTATTATAGGTGTAGACCTATAAGTATACACTTGGTTATTTCAATTTCAGGCCATTATTTGGCAAGGATGAGATAGTCAGGTTGTTTTCTAATTTTAAATGTGGAATGCACCTTGATTTTTTCTTCTTTAGGGATACATCAATGCCGGTGCAGCAGGACGGACAATAGATAGTATTTTTCTAAAATGCAAGAAATAAAGATATACTAAAACCATTATTAAGGTTTATAAGCTGATTGGGGTTGATACTTTGTCTCTTTCACAAAAATCTTTATGTAGATATTTGTATGTAATTAAAGTGTGGATTTTTAAATTAAAAACTAAATCTTTATTAATTAAAAAAACTATTTAGATTTCTTTTATTTTTATAATATGTAAAATTTAGAGGTAAAAATCAATGAAATCAAATTTATGCATATATATATATATATATATATATGTATGTATGTATTATTGTTTTGACTTGTTTTTTTGGCACGATAGTCTATCATGGGAAATTTTATCCCAAGTCGGGTTTGTTCGAAACCAAATTATTTACATGACAAGCGCAATATACATGCTTTGAGATTCTCAATTAATTTTCAATTTTCATTGTAGAATATGGATATTCGCATTCAATGTAGTTGTATGTATGATAGACTTGCTTTGAGTGATCATTCCTTGAAGCCCGATTTCAAAAGAGGAGTATATGAGTTTATTGAATATGCTACATCACAACCCCAATTTGCATTAGATAAGGAAATCAGATGCCCTTGTTGGAAATGTAAAAACTTAAAGCATTATGCACTTGATACTGTAATAGTGCATTTGTATAATTGGGGATTTTTTTTTAATTCTAATTATTGGCATTGGACTTCACATGGATAGATTAAACCACATAATCCCATCTTTAATACCGGGGTTTCAGCTAGTGCTCAAATTAGGCATAGTGAGGATTACAATCGATACAAAGAAGTTTTACGTGATGCCATGAGGAGTGTTGTACATCATTGGAGGACGAAGTGACTAATGCAGATGTAGATGACCTACCAAACCTGGAGGCTCAATATTTCTACAATATGTTGGCTACTGAACAACGACCTTTTTCGGAAGGTTGTGAAATTCAGACCGAGTTATCAGCAGTAATACAAATAATGACTCTAAAATCTGACTACACTTACCCGGAAAAAAAATAGATAAGTTGTGGCCTCACATAATCAAAACAAGACAAGAAGTAGAATTAGTCAAATTTATACCGTGTCTTTGCAAGAATCACCTACAATGTCCCCATCCTTAGTTCAAATTGAACCTGTTGAAAATTTGATTAATGAACATATAATCACCTGAAGAAGTCAGGTTGCCGACAATTAATACAAAAAATTTGTGAAGAAGAAGTACAAGAAGAAGAGGAAGAAAAAGAAGAAGTACAAGAAAAAGAAGAATATGTTTAGGACTATTATTGAATGTTGGTTTTTCATTTTCTATTAATGTCTCAATGGGCTGATTAGTTCAATATATTTTATTTTCTTCTCAAATGTGAATTGTGTGTTATCTTAATAATGTAAGCTTTATTTCCACCATTTATGAATCCTAAAATATTTTTTTGTAATAGGGGCAGAGAGTCATTTATGTCACCATATGGGAATATTACTCCCAATCTTACATCCGCGCCCATTTCTAGTCCCCATCTCCATACTATTGAACTGAGTTCCAGTTCTCATTCCAATTCTCGTTACAGTCCCATCTCTCTGGGATGAGAATCCAACATTGGTCCTAGTTTATTGTCGAGTGAGAATGCAATGGTTAATTTGAGGCCTTTCATAATTCATGTGTCGACCAAGGAGTAAGAAATTTTGAATGTGCATCAGATTGCGATGGACGGGGTTATCCAATAAACCTTGGTGGGAGCAAGTCACGTGCTGTTGGGATTCGGTAAGAAAAACAGCCCTAGGCACAGCGGAATATAAAAAAATTTCTAGGGCCTCTTAAAGAATCTTGCCAGGATATTCTCTAGTTGTATATATATAAATATAAATAAACGACAGTATAAGTTTTCTCGTTTATACCTGTCTCCTTGCAAATCCTCGGCTAGCAAGATGAGCTCTGAATCCTGACCCCGGTTGATCGACCCACACCTTTTGGTAGCGCCCCACGTGTTGCGCCTCTACGAGTTGATACACCACAATATCACGAAAATTAATATATCCTAATCAACTGGAACATAGGGTATATTAATATCTAGGTTTTAGAACGACTTTGAAACGAAAAACAAAGACGAAAAATTCTTCCAAAGTGGAAGAACAGTTCGGCCGATCTGGTGAGGAAGAGGGAGAGAATTTTTGCTTTTCTTGATTTTTCTTGAAGAGTTGTGTGTGAGATATGAGACCTAGTCTCTTATTTATAGATATCTCCCATACCCTAATCCTAATAGGATTATGATACTAATTCTCCTACATGGGCCATGGCCCTCTTTAATTTGAAGACTAAGTCTTCTAATTAATTCATGGCCCATATTAATTAATCTTTCAGGGCTTTATTTAATCTCCCAATTAAATAGCCCAATTAATTAAATCATCTCCCAATTAATTAATTAAACTCCATGTCCAATTAATTATTCCATTAATTAATTAAATCCTAATTAATTAATTTACTCATAAATTAAATTCCGATTTAATTTATAATCTTGATCCAATTCCAATTGGATCCATTTTCGTTCCATATGGGTCGACCCAGTCGACCCACCCATTTAATCGACCCAGTCGATTTTGACCCAGTCGACCCAGTCGACTGGTTCGTTCTTGTTTCCTCGCTTTCGCTTCATGTGTATTGTGTATGCCCCCTTAGGTTCACCACATAATTGGCCGTGGGTTGTAATTAAATATTATTTAATTACTCGAGCAATTAATACTCTAAATTAATCGAACACTCTGTCGATTAATCATTCCAAAATTAGCACCCCTGCTAATTTGGGAATTCTCCCACACTCCACGGTCGATGTCCAGTCACAAGCCCATGGAGCCCAATCACTGGTGAATTAATTCAGTGAACCTTTTATCATTTACAATTTCCATATATGACAAAATCTCTCCATCGATCAATCTCCCAGTCGAGACTTAAGGGTATGGTCTTTTATCGGATTCCCTTTTCTTTTGTCTTGACCTTATGTACTCTGGTCTCGAAATAAATTCTCTTTGACTTAATCTTTATGAGCTACTTACATAAAGTCGTCAGATACATTGGCCAAGGATTTTACCAGAATTAATTTCTCACAGAGATTCATAGGAGAATTTCCAAACCTATCAAGTCGGGTCAATGGATCCTTTGTTGATGATATGAATCTGCATACGAGTTCCTCTATACCCAACATGAGTCCACAGAGACTTTCTGGCGATCCCCAGTCAGTCGGAACTCATATCAAAGTATAGGTGTTCTCGTACCAGATAAACCCTATCATCTCAAGTTGTTAGGGATCGTTCCTCGTATACTATTGTAAATTGGAATAACTTCAACCCCGATATGCGACTACCGCTTCCATGGTGAGTTATTTCCTAATTGGGGTATTCAGTGCACTTGCCATCCCAGCAAGCCACCCACTTATGTGTATCGACTATCCCAGTCACGCTCGTGGACCCCAGCGTCCTCCAGTTCATCGGAGTATACACAATAGTGAGAGTCTAACCGAATCCAACGATGTCCTATCTCGATTGGATTCTACGACTCTTGAATATGTTCTAGATCACGGCCTTAGAGATCAGTCCACGGGTTGTCCCATAGCCCTGTGATCTAAGGACTTCTATCCTTATGCGTAGACAAATATTACATAAGATAAAGTTGACCATTTAATAAAAGTGCATTTATTAATCTAAATTGAATAGTTCCTCATTAATTACAATTAATGCTAGCCATACAGCTGGCTTGCAGGACACTATTTCTATCAATCTCCCACTTGTCCTAAAGCCAGTCTTTTATGTTCTTGAGTCCCATCTTATGCAGATGTTTCTCAAATGCCTTTTGAGGCAGAGGCTTCGTTAGTGGGTCCGCCGTATTATCTTCTGAGTCGACACGTTCCATCTTAATGTCTCCTCTACCAATGATATCTCTTATCACGTGGTATCGTCTCTGTACGTGCTTGGATTTCTGATGAGATCTCGGCTCCTTTGCTTGCGCTATTGCCCCATTATTATCGCAGAAGATAGTAACGGGCTCAGCGATGCTAGGTATCACATCCAATTCCTGGATGAAGTTCCTCATCCAAACACCTTCCTTTGCTGCGTCACTCGCGGCAATGTATTCTGCTTCAGTGGTTGAATCCGCGGTTGTTTCCTGCTTGGAGTTCTTCCAGCTAACCGCACCACCATTGAGGCAGAAAACGTATCCTGATGTCGACTTGAAATCGTCTACATCACATTGGAAGCTCGAGTCTGTATAGCCTTCCAATTTCAATTCTCCTCCACCGTATACCAAGAACAATTCCTTAGTCCTTCTCAGGTACTTCAGAATTGCCTTTACGGCTATCCAGTGCTGCTCTCCTGGATCAGACTGGTAGCGACTTGTTACGCTAAGAGCGTACGCTACGTCTGGTCTCGTACATAGCATACCATACATTATGCTTCCTATCGCGGATGCATATGGTACTCGAGACATATTGCTTCTCTCTTCAGGCGTCTTTGGGGCCATAGACTTGGAGAGTGCAATTCCATGTCTCATTGGAAGCAATCCTCTCTTGGATTCTTCCATACTAAATCTTTTCAAGATTTTATCTATGTACTGGGATTGGGAGAGGCCCAGCAGTCCTTTTGATCTATCACGGTAGATCCTTATACCTAGTACAAAGGATGCTTCTCCCATATCCTTCATTGAGAATTGTGTAGACAACCATGCTTTAGTTTCAGACAATGCTTTTACATTGTTTCCAATGAGAAGAATGTCGTCAACGTAAAGCACCAAAAATTCAACTGTACTCCCACTGATCTTCTTGTACACGCAAGGTTCGAACATGTTCTTGATGAATCCAAAAGTTTGGATTGTCTCATCAAAACGAATGTTCCAACTTCGGGAAGCTTGCTTCAGTCCATAAATGGACCTCTGGAGTTTGCACACCTTGTGTTCATCTCCTTTGGATGCATATCCTTTTGGTTGCTCCATGTAGATCTCCTTATCAATGTCTCCATTGAGAAAGGCCGTCTTCACATCCATCTGCCATATCTCGTAGTTATACCACGCAGCTATGGCCAGCAAGATCCGAATGGATTTGGGCATTGCGACGGGCGAGAAGGTCTCCTCAAAGTCGATACCTGGTCTTTGAGTGTATCATTTTGCCACTAGTCGCGCCTTGTAGGTAATCACCTCTCCGTTCACTCCAAGCTTTCGCTTATAGATCCACTTGCAACCCACGGGAGCCACTCCCACTGGTGGATCTACCAAGGCCCAGACCTTGTTTGAGTGCATGGAGTCCAGTTCGGATTCCATGGCTTCGCGCCACTTTCCCGAGTCTATGTCTAGCATAGCCTCTTCGTAAGTCCTTGGGTCGGTTAGAGACTGTCCAGTCTCATGTAGCAGACCGTAGTACCTCTCGGGTTCTCTACGTTGTCTTTCTGACCTACGAAGTATCGGTGTACTTTCTGGTGCACTTTCATGCTCTTGTTCTCCCACTGCCTGTGGTGACGGGTCAGCTCGATCGACCTCTAAGGCCTTTTTAGCTTCAGTGACCTCATCTAGTTCTACGTTATTTTCTTTCTTGTCTACCAAGAAATCCTTCTCCAAGAAGTGAGCGTTCCTCGAGACAAACGTTGTTTGCCTTGTAGGATCGTAGAACTCGTATCCTATTGAGTTTTCCGGATACCCCACGAATTTGCACAAAGTGGATTTAGTTTCCAATTTATCTCCCACTAACCTTTTAACGTAAGCGGGAGATCCCCATATGCGCATGAATGCGTATGAGGGTGCCTTGCCAAACCATAGTTCGTATGGTGTCTTTTCTACGGATTTTGAAGGTACTATATTCAGTATCTTCGTTGCCGTGAGGAGGGCATGTCCCCAAAATGAAAGAGGTAAGTCAGTGGCACTCATCATGGATCGAACCATGTCCATCAAGGTTCGATTCCTTCTCTCTGCTACTCCATTTAACTGGGGTGTTGCAGGAGGAGTCCACTGCGATAATATTCCATGCTCTACAAGATAATTCAGAAATTCGTTACTAAGAAATTCTCCACCTCGGTCAGAACGAAGAGCCTTTATCGTATGACCAAGTTGATTCTCTACTTCCATCTTGAATTCTTTGAATCGCTCAAAGGCTTCAGACTTGTGTTTCAACAAGAACACATATCCATAACGGCTAAAGTCGTCAGTGAAAGTGATGAAGTAGTCATAGCCCCCTCGGGCGCTTTTTCTTAGTGGTCCACATACGTCAGTATGTATTAAGTCCAATGTTTGCTTGGCTCGCTCAGGGTTTCCCTTAAACGGCAACTTAGCCATTTTACCTTTTAAACATGGTTCACATGTCGGCATTTCATCAATGCGATTGATTTCAATCGCGCCAGATGATGCTAACTTTTGAATCCTTGACTTAGATATATGTCCAAGTCTAGCGTGCCATAATTGGGCAGATATTTCATTATCTTGTTTCCTTTTGTTTTGTTGTACATGCATCACTAACTTAGGTGGTTCAATGGTATATAGTCCATCTTTTAATGTACCAGTGAAAAACATATTATCATTCATGAATAACGAAAAGGAACCTTTATTAATAGTAAAATTAAAACCTTCATTATCCAAAACAGGAATTGAAATAATGTTTTTCACCAAACCAGGTACATAAAGAACGTTCCTAAGGACTAATTTATTACCACCTAAATCTAACTCCACTTCGCCTATGGCCTCGGCAGCAGCTCTAGCTCCATTGCCAAATCTCAGGATCCAATCCCCTGGCCTAAGTGGCCTTGTTGCTCCCATCACCTGTAAATCATTACAAAGATGAGAACCACAAGCAGTGTCTAGCACCCATGATGCACAGTTAATTGATAAATTAACTTCAACAAGGAATATACCTTTCGAGCTCTCCAAGAACTCTTTGCAGTTCCTCTTCCAGTGTCCAGGTTTCTTGCAGTAGAAACATTTCTGTTCACCAGACGAAGCTTTACGCTTCTTTCCCTTCCCTATGGGCCCAGATGGTGCTTTGCCTTTGCTTGAAGAAGCATTTCCTTTCCCTTTCCCTTTCTTTGTCCTTTTGGACTTGGATTGGGTCGAGGTAGCAACCATCACTGGCTTCTCTCTTTTCATGGAAGCCTCGGCAGTGGCGAGCATATTAGCCAACTCGTGAAGTTCAACATTCATCTTGTGCATGTTGTAGTTCACTACGAATTGCTCGAATGATCTTGGCAACGACTGGAGGATTATATCCTGGCAGTAGGTTTTGTCCATCTTTACATCAAGATGACCAAGCTTTTCAATAAGCCCAATCATTTTGATGCAGTGAGATCGAACATCAGCACCTTCAGCCATCCTCGTTTGTTGCAAAGTCTTAGCAGTTTCATACCGCTCATATCTACTTTGCACCCCAAATAAACCATTCAGGTGCGTGTAGATTTCAAAAGAAGACTTCATATGCTCGTGCTGCTTTTGAAGTTCATTCGACATGGATGCCAACATGAGACAACGTGACTGCAAGTCATCGTCAAGCCACAAATCCAGGGCTTCTTTCTCAGCTTCATCGGCATCTTTAACAAGTTCGGGAGGGGGCCCATCAAGGACAAAACCTCGCTTTTCAGAAGCGAGAATGATCTTAAGATTCCTGACCCAGTCATGGAAGTTTGGTCCAGTCAATTTGTTATGTTCAAGTATGATGGAAATCGGATTTTTAGACATTATATCTACAAAACGACGATAGAAGAAATAAATACGCGAAAGATTAATTTAAAATGCACAATTCACAAATATGGATTTTATTTGCAAATTACTCCCACTATTTTAATCAAAATCTTATGCCCCCACATAAGTTTCGGGAATTTAAAATATCCTAGCGGGCTTAAGGCCCAAATGCAATCTCCTAGTACCCACGACTCGTTGGCCATACTATTTGATCCACTTGGTGGTCGACTACGTCAACGGTTAACCATCGCAGCTAACCCTTAAGTTCATTTAGCCTCGGTTTTCGATATGGACCCACGACTCGTGAGACATCCATATTTACTAGCGTTAAATCAAGTCCAATACTCGTGAAGAGAAATAGTTCAATCCTAGACGCCCCACGACTCGTGAGACAGCGCCTAAAACCTTGCTATCCCCTCCCTTGGCACTAAACTCGTGCATCGAGGCAATAGACATATTATCTTCCTATAGCTCGACCCACGACTCGTGAGACATCGAGATATATTCGTACAACATGCCTAAGACCTAGTAATTGGATAGGCTCGGACCATAGACACTATTCATATGCGCCCGTTATTCGATTTAATATTCTAATTGAATTTTAAGTTCAATTGGAGGTTTCTTAGTGTGCGAGGTCTCATCAGATTATGCTTATCTTGTTTACGTTTTCTATCCTAAGCATGCATCTCATACATCAAAGAATAATGTGCGAAAAGTAAACATTCATCACCTAGCAAGATATGATTGGTCGATTGCCCATCCTATGCGATCCATCACGAGCCATGTGATGAATCAATTGGTCAGTCTAGGGTGAAAATTAAATGTCCTAACTATTACAATTTTTAAACCCATACATCATGGGCCTTGTTGTAATATCCAGCTTGATTGGGCCTCCATGTAATGAATTGGGCCTCCATGTCCTCCAAGGTAAATGGGCCTCCATGTGGATCTCCAAGTCTTCATGAGGTCTTCTCGGCTCCAAGCCTAAACTAAGTCTAATTTATAAAAATAAATGGTCCTATTCTATTACATTTGTTTGCGCAAGCAAGGGCACCAATCAGGCCCATTTAATTACAACCCAAAAATAAATAAACCAAAAACAACACAGGGCTTAAGGGCAAAATTGACCAATCCACATATTCACTCAAGAACATGCATAAATTCACATAAGGGCAAAAATGTAAATTTACCGGCTCCTTTAATTTTAATTCATAAAATTTATCCAAGTTAATTAATTTTGAATTAACAATTAATCTCTAAGATTAATTAGCTCTTACTTGAGCTCCAAGTAATCTACAAATCCTATCTTGATTAAGATTGGTTAATTAAGGTAATCTAAATCTCTAAGATTCTTACCTTATCCAAAACTCTAAGTTTCCCAATATTCCCAAATCTCCAAGATTCTCAAGATAATCCTATTTTGATTAGATTAGTTTAATTAAGGTAGTGTTTAATTCTAACAGAATAACTACCTTATCCAAAAACTCCAAGTTTCCTAATCTTCTAAAATTCTCCAAGAT
>CM064883.1:85038034-85191737 GCA_003313485.2 Penstemon barbatus
ACATATTAAATTAAAATATTTTTACTCTTAAGTCAAACATAACATATACTAAGTTTTTTTTTTTTTTAATCTGCATGCTCAAAGGGCAGGACAAATTAAACACTACAATAAAAAAAATTAACTAAAACAAAAAATAAATAAAAGAGGTGAAGTAAAGTAAATGAAAAGGCTACAAAATGTGGACCTCAGGTGTGAAGGTACTGGGATTAGGGGTACGGGTTCGGAGCTCCGAAGCGACGACGTTCCAGTCTTGGGTGCCGTGCCTTAAAATAGCTCCCGCCAATACAAGCTTCTCCCACGTGCTCCACACGCTCTTCCAGGGCCCAACCGCTTCTGCTTCTGACCCCATCTAAACCCTCCACGTGTACGGCCAGGAATACACGATATTTCTCAATAGAAACTTTCAAAAACTTTCGAATTTCCGCCAACCGACTCTCTTAACCCCCTCGAGCGCGCACGTTAGCAATAATCGTCGGTAAAATCACGATAATAAAATTAGAGTTTCTGCGAAGGTTTTCACGAAAAAAAAAAATGGTGGAATTCTGTGAATTTTATGGAGATGATGGTTTTGTAGTAATTTTCGGAATAATAAAAAGTGTGAGATGAAAAGCAATATATATATATACAAAAATAAATGTAAAAGAATAACTTTGAATTAAATGTGTTGTGTTTGTGTGTGGATTTTCTAAATAAAAAAAAAGTTTGTTTGGATTACCTGAAATCTCTCTCTCGCTTTCTCTCTCTTGTTTGGTTTTGGACAACGGGATGGGAGAGAGATGGGGCTACAGGGAATTTTTATTTTAATTAATTTTCTATAATTGTCCTTACCGATTTTGTGAAAGACATTTATGTCCTCGTAATTTTGGTTCTAATGTGTAATGTTTTCTATATATTTGAATTTCAATGACTAATGGGTAACTTGTTCTTATCGAGAAGAAAATCTGATGCTGTTGTAATAAATTTCACTTACCAAAGAAAATTGATTTCAAAAAACAAAAGGAACAAAACAAAATAAATGAAACATTATCACTATGGGCAGAGAAATGAAAGAAGTATAGTATTAATGAAATATTTTCGGGTGATAGTTGCCTAGACCAGATCTTTCATAGACCATAAACAGAATCAGTGCATCAAAAAATATATTTGTATGATTTTATGTTATGGTCTATGAAAGACCAGGTCTCGACAAGAATTTTCCAACATTTCTTTTGTATAATTAAACAGTAAAGCATTATAACACGAATAAATGATAGTTACGGAGATAATCGGATAATTTGGATTATAAAAATCGCAACCTACTTCGAAAGGTAAGGGAAAGGGGAATGAGATCTTTACGATTACAAATTTCCCCCTACTTAGCTAGATTATGAGCCGTCTTGTATTGTTGCCAAGTTTGGGAACTTTCTTAACACGCCGTCTTGGACATCTGCCTCACAGGTCCATTCAAACTAAGAAAACAGACTCGTGATCATAGCCATATTAATTATTGAAAGAATCACTTATAAATAATTGCTAGAACAAACGAGAGACGATTAGCAATCACCGCAGGATATTTCATGTCATCCAATTCATCACAAATTACATCAAGAAAGAAACCGGAAAGAGACATGAGATGATAGGATAGAACCATGGCTATTTTGAACCAAACAAGAATTGAAAGTGCGACCATCTTTAAAAGCAGAGTCGACATTAAGTTTATACCAAAACCGGGGGGAAGGGAGGAACCGTGCCACACTCAAAGGTCACAATGAGCTTTTTACTTTGGGCAAGAGCATGAGATGAAGCAATAATGGAGCACTTGTTCTCGGGAAAATGCAGTTGAGTTATGCAAAGTATCATTTCGAGTCCTCCAAACATGTTCAAAAGAGAAACCACGCAAAAATAGAGGAATTCAAAGGAGTTATTGGCGTTAAGAAAAATGGATGGATCTGAAGAAATGAGGGCTGCAATCCAGTCCTTCAAATCCCAACTATGAAATGGGTGAAGTCGGAATTTCTGTTATTAGAGCAAAAAAAGAGGCCTTCGGGTAAGGGGATACCGGAGAAACAAATGTTCGATAAACTCTTCCTCGTGGTTACAAAGGATGCAAGAGATGTTTGGAACATGAAAATTGTAAGAGCGTTTTTTACTGGTGGGAATCATATCAAATACAAAAAATTTCCAAATAAAGAATTTGAACATATCGTGGATATGAGCCTTCCAAAGGGAATTACATATATTGCCATCACACGAGGAGCCACTAAATCTAGCTTTCTGATCGATTAAGTAGGCACTTTTAAATCGAGAAATCACCTTTCCTCCTGTGAATTCAAAAAACTTCTTTGGATTCCTCAAGAAGAGAAATGTTGATTTTGAGAATTTCAACGATAGTATTTTGGGAAAACATGGTATTGAGAAGGTCGTGAATCCATTCAATGGAATTCGGAAGAAAAAGGATATGGACAGGGACGGATCTAGGATTTGAATTTTTTTGGAGAGGGGGACCTTACCGTTAATAAAATTTACTTAAAAATAATTCCTAAAACAATCTTCTTTTTTTAGTAAAATAGGATAGACATAGAACTATATCAATTCGAACCAAACAAGAATTGAAAGTGTGACCATATTTAAAAGCAGAATCGACATTAACTTTATACCAAAATCGAGTGTGAGGGAGGAACCGTTCCACGCTCAAAGAGGAGCACTTGGTCACAGTGAGCTTCTTACTATGGGCCGAAGCATCATATGAAGCAATAATGGAGCCCTTGTCCGCCAAAGCCAAAACACTCAGGGTAGAAGCAGTGGAGTTATGCAAAGTATCATTTCGAGTCCTCCAAACCTGTTCAAAAGAGACCACATAAAAATTGAGAAATTCAAAGGAGTAATTGGCGCTAGGGAAAAATGATGGATCCGAAGAAATGAGGGCTGCAGCAATGGGTGAAGTCGAAATTTCCATTTAGAGCAAAAGAAGAGGTCATCAGTAAAGGGACACCGAAGAAACAAATATTCGATATACTCTTCCTCATGGCTACAAGGATGCAAGAGATGTCCGGAACATGAAAAAGGTAAGAGAGCTTTTTATGGGTAGGAATCTTATAACTAAGGATTTTCCAAATAAAGAATTTTAACATATCGTGGATACGAGCCTTCCAAAGGGAATTACATAAATTACTATTGCATGAGGAGCCACTAAATCTAGCTTTCTGATCGACTAAGTAAGCACTTTTAATCGAGAAATCACCTTTCCTTATGTGAATCCAAAAAACTTCTTTTGATTCCTTAAGAAGAGAAATGTTGATTTTGAGAATTTCAACGATAGTGTTTTAGGAAAACATGAAATTGAGAAGGTTGTGATTCCATTCAATGGAGTTTGGAGGAAAAAGGCTATGGACGGGCGAATCCAAGATTTCAACATTGGGGGAGGGGGCATCTACATTGATGCGGAAGGGGAAGTCCATGGTGAAAGGGGAAGAAAAATGATAGAAGGGGAGAAGGGAGGTGGTCGGTGGGTGGTGGTCGGTAGATGGCCAGACCGCCCCACCCACCTTTTCTTTGTGTTGGGCAACGCGCTCAACTCAACGCGCCCAACAAAATATTTTTTTTAAATTTTAATCTTAATTTTATTTCTTGTATAATTTGTACTTTTATTTAATAAACTTAATATCAATTTCATTATATTACTTGCAATATTGTAGCTTTTATGTAATAAACTTAACGTTATTTTATTGTTTGAAATTTTGTAACATTGTTAAAAAAATGATTTGTAAAAATTAAAATCATTGAAATTAAATATGCTAGTGGATTAAAAACCAGATATATGTTACATAAATTAAATTAGAAACGACATCACCCTATCTATTATATACATAGGACCACAATTTGGACTGTGTGTTAACCACACATGTTCGATTAAGTCGACTTGAAGTTTTCATATATGAATTATTAATTGTTGTAATTTCGTTGTAATGTTATTATTAATGCCAATGTGTAATTTACTATTTTTATTATTATTTTTATAATTTTATTATTAAGTGAGAGTGGGGAAATAAGAAAATTAACATTAAATAGAATGAGAAGATTGAATTATTGAACATGACTATAAAAAAAAATGAGTATGAAGGGAAATGATACTAAGAGGTATGAGATGGGAGTCTATGATCACTGGAGATGACCTAACCTTAATGAGATTCACTAAAAAATATTATCTAAAACATTTTTTTTGTTTTTTTGCAAAATCTCACAACAATAATAATACCACAAAATAGATGTAAATACATGAGTTCAGGGTGCAAAAATATTTTATTAAATCTTATTGAAGCTGAACATGACATCTTTCAATTTACAATTTATAATAAAGTTCATATATGATAAATCACTTTCGGTCCAAACTTTATTTTGCAAATTGAGGGTTTAAGTTTCAACATATTTTTCTTATAATGCATCAGTAAGAATTGGTTTTCCAATAATTGTTCTTCAATCACTAATTCATCATACATACTATGTAACAAATAAAATAAAATAAAGATGAATAAATAAACTAGTAAATTGTATTATATTAGTTGTACACAACAAGTATAATAAAAAGATTCAGATTTTTACACTAAAAAATATTCATTATATTAAATAAAATATATAACATATTTGAATTTAAAGCCACAATACAAGGGATTCACAATGGATGCACACAGACACTTCAGAGATAAAAATGCAATTTCCACTTTAAACAAGTAACTAGAAGTCAAAATTATTTATTATTTATTAATTGTTTTTTCAAAAATTAAAATTATTTATTATTTATTATTTTAAATAATAGTAAGTAGTTTTTAATTATATAATTTATTATTTTAATAAATATTAAATAGATTAATACTATTATAGATGATTTTAAAATATGTTTTTTTAATTTTGGTGATATTTATGTTAAAAGTATTATTTAGATTATTAGTATTGTTATAAGTCAAATTTATTATTTAAATAAAATAAGTAAATTTTTTAAATTGGTCTGCACGTGATCTATTTTAAAATTTGACAACAATGTAGATTAAAATCGTTACTAAATTTGAAGATGTAAAGATTTTTTTGGTAGCTTGAAATTTTATAAGGTAAATTTATCAGACAACATAAGTAATGGTGTCAACTTTATAATTTTTAACGGCTGTAGCAAATGTATCACAATTTGTTAAAGCGTTGCACCAAATGTATTGGACACATAAAACTCAATACCAAAAGTAGAAATTGACATATAGTTCAATACCAAAAATACAATTCTCTCTATTTAAAATACACTTACTCATGATGAAGTTTTTGAAACGATTGTAAAAACTGAGAGGTTCAAGAAATTTTAAAGGACGTGTCATTTTCATCCTTTTATTATACATTTTTTACCCTATGATAAATATTTTAAAAAAAAATATTAACAATGTTTTCAAATATAACAAAATTAAGATATTTTTTATATTTAATTTCTATCACAAAAAAAATATATATATATATATATATATATATGCATTTTCTTGTATTTTAATCATTTATGTTTTAATTGAACATTTCCTTGTAAATAATGAGGATAAAAAAAAGCTACTCCCACTCATAATCCTTAAGTAAAAAAAGTCATATTTCGGTACTAGTGAAACGGATATGAAAAGACCACAAAGATAAGTAGATAACCATTTGGTTAGTTTTTTCTTTATCATTAATTTTTTACAAAGTGATTCCTCTTATGTTATTTTCTCACGTTAGTACCCATTATAAATTATTTATTTCACTTTAATTAGTTTTAGGTGATTCAATTTGAAAGTGCCAAAAAAAATTTATAAGTGACTAAACTTATAAAAGAAATAATTTTACAAGGGATAAAATTAATACAATACAATTTTTATAGGGACCAAAGTGTAACAATACAAATAAAAGACCCCTTATGAATAATAAAAATGAAATAAATAATTCATAGTAAAAACTAACATTAAAAAAAAAAACACAAGAGAAACCACTCTATAAAAAATTAATGATAAGAAGTACAACTAATGTTCACCCTAACCATATCGTAGATATAGGCACTAGCTTTTTTTTTTTTTTTTTTTCCAAGAAATGTCACTTGTGACTTAACAAAACAAAATTGTTCATTATTGAGATTTTAAAGTATTATCCATGATTTCACTAGTAATAAATAATAGTATAAAAGTAACTCAGAAGAATTTGAACTAGAAGAATTCCAAAAGTAATCCGTGTGTAGTAACTGAAAAATTAGGTAATTTAAAAAAAAAAAAAATGAAATTAGTATGAAGAGCTTTTTCGGGTAAAAGCACACCATCACCCAACAAATTACGTGTATTAAGTATTAACAGTTCAATAAAAAAATAAGCATTACGTACAATTTATTTATTGCTTAAAAATACACTTTTATTTCCACCAACCTAAAGTACCCCTTTAGAGGGTTAGGCACAGCTGGCCTGCCTTCGCTTAACCATGTTCTCCAAGTACTGCGACACCCGCGAAGTTAAATTAGGATCCTCGAATCCAAGCTCCGGCCCAAGTCTGCCAAAAAAAGCACACACACACACAGAAAAGAGACCATTAACAACTGTACAGTTACGCACAATCTGAAATCGAACGACATTGAAACTACAAGTCGAACATTTTGCCTACCAAAAGCTAAATATGGGTTAGAATTAAGATAACAGTATAAGAAGCTTACTTGGGGTCAAGAACCAACTTTTGAACTTCTTTAATGGCAGAACTTGCTGCGTATAATGATATTTTGCCAACCTGATTCGTACAGTAAAGAGCTTTTGTTAAAAAGATAAAGTAATCGAACCATGGAATAGCATAGCAAGAAAAATGACTGACCTCCAATATTTGAAGTTTTGCTTCATGGTCATTTGGAAGTCCACGAATTTCTTCAGACAATCTTACAGATTCAGCCAGACTTTCAGGAGAAAGAAAATCAAGTCCCAACTGAACCGACGACTAGGACAACAAAAGTGTCGAACAAAGATTGAAAGGAATAAGATTCAGTTACACGAATGAGCTTTTCAGATTTAGTACACTTTTCAAGAATGGTAATGTACTTAATGCACATCTAAATGAAGAGAATTTCAGCACAACTTCAAAGTTGTGTTTCCAGCAAGGATTCCCAGAAAAAAAAAGAAAAAAAAACATACAAACTTCAGACAGCCTAAAGTATTACAGCAGATGGGGGTAAGATAAAGGCCGACTGCCATGTGGTTAATGCATCGACCAGGCATTTGATTATTGTCTGTTTAAGCCTCATACAATGAAATAAATTACAAATTAAATGTTTCCCAAACAACTAAATAGATTTTATATGGGTATGATACAGAGTGTTGACTAGGTCTCCTTGGATAACTTACAAAGAATTAGGAGGAAAGTGTTCAATATATTTATCAGCTTTTCAGCAAATATATAAAAATCAGGTAGATAGACACGGTTGTTGATCGGTGACTCACCTGAAGATGTCTAACTTGGAAAGGGCATCCAGCAGGGATGAATATAACTTCCCCAATATGCTGTTCAAATGACCAAGGCTCGACTCCTAAGAAAGAAATCCAAAAATAATACTTTAGTTCTTCAAACTTATAATTCTTACTTAAACGTGCTCTTCTGCAAAAAAAATTGAAGAAACTTTATGTAAATAGTGTCACTGAGACACGATTTAGAGAAGTATTCAAGATTATCTAAATAGAGGAAAGTGGTCTATTATAATTTTGAATTCTTTATCTGGGAAACAGTCAGCTCTTTAAAATTATAAAAGTTCCGAGAAAAAAAGGTTAAAATTGAGAGAGCCTCCCCCCCCCCCCCCCCACACACACACAAAACCAAACTCCTGATAGTAACTGAATTTCAAAAAGTAAAAAGCATACTATAATAAATAAATTAATAATCGCACTTACCAAATTCTTCTTTCAACTTGCTCTTCTGATGTTTATTCAAATATACTACCCCATCATATAGAGGCCGAGACACCTGATAGTTAAAAAGGAGGTTTAGGGAGAAAAACATGCATGGTTATCCAATATACTATCTAAACAAGAAAACTTACTTACATTATCAGTAATGATGTTATCAGGTTTCCCAAACTCCTTCCAGTGAATGTTTATATACTCGATTACTTTTGGTATATCCTGTCGGCGAAAGACATCCCAGAGAGCTCCTGCTTGAGCCTTTTCCGAAACTTCCTCACAGGCTTTATTATCTGAATAATTTAGAGCTTTATCTTCAGAAACATAGCTACCTGCAATTCCATGGTCACTTGGATGTACATTGGTCTCAGAACCATCGTCTCCATCAGGTGATAATTTGGGCAATCCACCTGTACTTGAGTGAGTGTCCGGATCGTGAGTGTCAGGATTGCTGCACATTTCATTTGTATCAGATTGTTCGAGAGCCTTTTGTTTCCCAATCATTGTCCTCTGCACACCTTCTGATTTTACTTCACACGTGTGCACCAAGAGAAATACCTGATTAAACAGGATGAGACAATGATTCATCTATGCAAATTGACAAGGTTGCTGGACATACATCAACGGAACACGTTAAAGAAGATGTGAGAAAATGACAGAAACACCAAAGCACTTTGAGCTGAGATTCAAACTGTCAACATGATTAAACTTCATTTGTTACTGTTTAGGAGCTTGAACAGAATAGACTGTTCCAAATTAAATGGCCAGTCCTCACTACGTATATAACCTTCTCCTCCTCGAACACTAAGTCAGTGTCCCATTAATTCCATTGCTCTTCCCATGCTAAAACTTATGCCCCCCCTCCCCAGAGACTGAACTCAATACTAAACACCGCAGCTGTGCACCGGCATATCCATTTACACCTTTGATTACTTTAACTTGTGCAGGTGTGAATGAATGACCCTAACATGTGATACACTTACAACTCTGATAAAAGTGCATTGCAAGACATCAGCACATTTATTAACATGGTCGCAGTAAAAGATAGATAAATAAGTGTTGAAATAGATAACTGTACTGACCATGTCACGCATATTGAGATGAAGATTATTGGTAGAATCACCCTGACCTATTTCTTTGACTGCCCCATAGGAGATATATATCTTAGGACCCACATCATTTTGCAAAGAATAATGAGGCAATTTTGCAGCAACGTTTAGAAGACCCCATTTAGAATGGATGAATTCAAGCAGAGGAAGTCTACTGATAAAGTCAGGTCTCTGGTACAACAAAAATTCTTCGGAAGCACTAGGTGAAGGCCAATCCTTCAATTTTAATAACTGTGGTTGACCATTTTCTTGAACTCTTCCGTCAAAGTATCCTTTCATAAAGTCTTCAAGTTCAATATTAATCTGCAATCCATTAAGCCAAGAGGAATACATACTGGTACATATTAGAGAGAATCTCAACCCAAATGGACTTTGCCAAATATCTGAATTCAAATATATAAAGCAATATTAGATAATGATAATTGGTATACCTCAGTGCAGTCACTGCAGTCAACAGCCTTCACAACTCTGTTTGCATCTTTCATTTTCTCTTCTGTCGTCTCTTTAATTCCTTGCCAGATAACCATAGGATCCCAACTGGTCATTGCAGAAGCTTCACATACCTCCTTAACAATAACAGGCTTCCCTCTACTCCAGTGCCTTCTGAAGTCTTTAATCCCTTCATTTTTAACATCCTCCGAAGATGGATAGTACAAAAAGTTGTCATTATCATTTTCTCTGTACGCAGCCTGGCAAAGCCTGAGGTCAAATCTAGTTGGTTCTGGACTACCAGAATTATGTATCTTACAGCCATTGACCATTTCTTCGACATTTTTAACTAGTTTGGCAACCCAATTCATCTTGAAGATTCGCTTTAGAGTTAGAACTGACGAGCTACAGCCCCCATATTTGTTTGGAGGACACGGAATACTTCCATTACTACTAGCATTCCAATCAGCAAACTTATGAAATAAATTTAGCTTAACATCTGATAACTTCACACGCTTGGACAACATAGCTCTGTCTTCGCTATCAGCTTTATCTGCAATCTGATCTCCCTTAAAAGAAGGCTTGGATGCTTCCCTAATATCTTTGCAGCAGCTAAGGCATAGATCATATGAGCAACTGGTGCAATGCCGGTGATAATCAATGATAGGTATCCTGCAGAAATCACTGACAAGGGGAAGAAAAACCACAAAGAAAAGAAAACCTCATTACACTGTCTTTTCTTTCACCTAAATTGATTATAAAAAAACTCCCATCGCATATCAACTGGCTATACAATGATAAGAAATGAGCAATTGACGCGGCCATGGCTGCAAACATGCAATTCAATTTCCCCATTTGGTAGGAAGAAGAGGAAGACACTTGACACAAAATATTTAAATCACTTGTGTGCATATCAAAGAAAGATGTTACAAATAGAATGTGAATCTGGATCAACTTACCAGCACATCTGCTCATCAGCATTTAATTTAGTCCTGGGAAGATCTATTTGGTTTCCTAGAAGACATAATATATATATTCAATCACATTACTTACTGAGAATTTAACTCCAACATACTATTAAAGTATTCGAAAATCATACCCCGGAGCCTTCTTTCCAGCTCCACCTCCGAACACTGTTCAGAATGGATCCGCTTCACAATAGGAAGCACTGCAGATAAAAGGGAGTAGAGGTACTGTAATTTTTCTTTGGCTGGTATCTCCCTAATCCGTGCCTTAAAAAAGAAAAAAGATGAATGTTCTGATCAAACACGAGATAAGCATTCTCTTAAGGTAAATTGCAAGCTCAACGAGATGAACAAAATCTACTACTAGTAAGACTATAGGGAAATTATGAATACTTTGATTAGATTATCCCCTTGCAAACAGACTCGGCAACTGCAGGTACCGCGGCATGCAGGACAAGCCCTCTGGATTTCCTCTGCTGGAATGTCAGAATACCTGAGAAATTGTGCAACATGTTTTCAGTCTAGGAGTGAGAGAAACAGGAAAATTGTTCTTTGAGATGATAGTTTGTCTCACCAAGTTGAAATGCAGTTCTCACAATATCCTCTCTTATCACATTTAAGGCACCAAATCACGTTGTTCCTATCATTGCTCCGACATTGATGGCAAGGTTGCCCACCAGTATCATCAGAAGACTCCAAGCTTCCATCAGAAGTCTCCTACAACAGAAGTTCTCAATCACTGCAGTAATTATCAAGCAAGCAACTAACAAAATCATATTTAGTTTTGAGTCCGCAGAAAGTCACTTCAAAATCATTAGCTAACAGTTATGTCTAGGCCGAATGACTGGAATCTAGCACTGTCCTCAGTGCCAAAAAGCATTGAATCTCAAATCTTCCCCAGTTGAAATTGGTACAGTATAAATTACAACAAACGACCACACCACCCACTCAAAACAAGCAAGAGAAGACTGAAGATAATTCAGGCCACATACCTTACCCCACTTGGTCCAATTCTGGATCAGGCCCTACAATGTGGTTAACGGAATAAGTGTCCAAGGGTTTAAGTAACTCTACTCTCGGTCTCAATATTTCATAGTTTACCAAATTCAGATAAGGCTTCCTGAGTGATGGCTTAACCATGGACTCTCAATTGGTTTCTTATTCTGCAACCATCAGTTTTTAAGATCTAGAAATTGCACAAATGGATACTGAGTGATGGCTTCTACATGTGACTATTTCTTTTACTTTCTTCTAACATAAAAGGTTTCATTACATGATATGTGCCCTATCGAAGCTCATTAGCAAACAGAATAAGTGTGTTATATATCTAATGATTGCAAAGGTAACTGCTAAAGCTAGAGCTCCAATACAAGGCATTGTAAATTTAAGACTCTGGCATTAAGATGGTACTCTTCAAAGGAATTCGCGAGAAAGAGAATCTGAAGTCCGTAAAAGATAAATAATAGCAGAAGATAGAAAATTCACGCTGGACAGAATGTAACTCCACTCACCGTCATAGGACTAGTCTCAAACATCTTTTGTGACCTGCTTTTATCTACAGCAGATGCTGGAGTTCTGTAAGACCTCCTACTGTCTTCATACTCAGAACCCTCTCTTTCGAGGTCATCACTTGACCTTAAAGAAGTTCGAGCAGAGAAGCTCCTAGCTGATGGCATTTCAGGTGAATAATTGTCCTGTGCTTTTGATAATTTTTGCTTTTTCCGCTTCCCAGAAAAGGAGCCAGAATAGTCCCCAAATTGTGAACTGAGAGGTAGATCCATATCATCGCTCTTGCTTTCCTCCAAGTATATATCACTTTCATCTACAGACTTCCTCTTAACCTTTTTCATATTTGCACGCATTGCAGAATTTGCTGCCCTCTTCTTTGCTTGAATGTAATGCTTTTCACATACTGTCTTGTCAGGCATGGACATGGCGGTGCATCTCCATTGTTTCCCATCAGACCTCTTACATCGCAAATCATCAGGAATTCCTACATTGTCCTCACCTCCCCCGGAAGTTAAACGTGAAAGATCCATCATACATAAGTCTTCTCTTATCAATATAGAAACAAAAAAATCAAACATCATTATCCTCAAAAGAAAACATATCAGGTGTTATTAAGCAAAAAGCTCATAAAAACACAAGGACAATTGAATGTCCAAAACCCATTCAAACCCACATACACACAGGTCGGGATCAGAAGCTAGACTAGAATGCCCTTGAGCTAGTAAATTACTAGGAACATAACCAATCACGCAAACTTTGTATTGGTAACAATTAAAAACAACAGTTAATTCAAAGAATCAATCATACAAGGAATTACCATGTCAAGCATATAAAACAGACAGCAGAATCAAAACTAACAAAAAAAAAGAGCTTCCTTTATTTCCATTTCCACTTAATAAGCAATATAAATTACTGGAACTCGTTAAATTGCAACCGATTTTTTCAAATAAATCACAAGTTCAAAAGCTTAACTTCAAATCAGGAAAAATCAAAACCCTAATTCAAAAAATATAAATAGAGTAAAATCTTACAATTTGAATTCTCACAAGCAATTAACTTAAACCGCAAATTACAAAAAACAGAGGATACATGAACGCTCGCTCAGCATGCCATTGTACGTAACTACATATACATACTTGTAGAAAATATTGCTGATGAATTATAATCGTGTTTGGGTGAACAGAGAATTTTACCTTACGAAAATGGATTGATTCGAAGAAGAGGGATGATTCAACTTTTCGGATTTCTCGTGATTTATACAATTTTGAAGAGAGGAACTGTGATTGTAATTCGATTGAGATTAGGAAAATAAATAAGAATAGTAGCAGAGAACAGGAGTCTCTGCCCAGTTGGGAAGGAGAAACAAAAACGACGCCGCAGCACATTGCATAGTAGAAGTATATGTTTACTACTTCTACAGTAGTTGTTGCCCTGCACTTTTTGGTTTTTTTTTGCAGCTGCAACATGTCCTAATAGCTATCTGCTTGTAAAATTAAATAAAACAGTTTTATACTGTAAAATAAAATAATTTATAATTTATAATTTAATCATTTATTAATGTGCTTGAAAATTAGAAGTGTCAAACTTAACTTAGGTAAAATAAGTTTTGACTAAAATCTTATTTCAAGATTATCTAGAAAAGCGGAAGGGTAGAAAAAAATTTGAGATGTAATGAAATTCAAACTATTATTACTTTCAATTCTCAAATTATTTATATTCGACCAAAATAATATATTTATTAATTTTCCAAAAATTGTTGAGTCATTATTGGTAATTAATACGATAATCAAAAGTATATGAGCCATCACCAACAAGTATTAATTACTATAATTAATTATTACTATTTACTAGGTGACCCCAAAATATTTATGGGGATTGGGGAAAATGTTTTCAATTTAGAACTTTGCTTTCGTTAAGGGCATGTTTGTTTGGTGTTTTCTAAAAAAAAATCGTGTTTGAAAAATGTCAAATAAACATATTTTCTATTTTCTGAAATAAATTTTTCATTACTAAATTTTTTCAAACTACTCTCTCAAAACCTAAAGAAATAACAATTTTCTTATCTCTAAACAAAACTTATACTAACTCTGCTCTGATTTGACATAAAGTAATCTATCTTTTACATAATTTATCTCACAACAAACATGATTTGACATAAAGCCTTACATATTTTACACCTACAACCTAACTCTTCCAATAAAAAACTTACACCTACTTTATTTCTCAAACCACTCTCTCAAAACACAAACAAATAATATTAAGCAAATCGAGATTATTTCACAAACCTCCACTACTTTCCCAAATTATTTTCCCAAACACCAAACAAATAAGGCCTAATAATTTTTGGCATTCTTCACCCTAGAATTATAAGGGTTTGACACTTTACATCCCGACTTATATTTTTTGGCATTTTGCATCTTGAAAATTCAATACATGCATTTGGCATTGGGCTTTATCCCACTTTGCACCCTGTAAATGCATCATTTTGGCACTTTGCACCCTCGAAAAAAATCAATCCCACTTTGCACCCTGAAAACATACTCTGCCTTCCACTTTGCACCCTAGACCCATTTTTGGCCAAAAAATAGGAGGAGCAAGGGGCAATTTCGTAATTTTCAACTATTGTCAATAAAAATAATACAATAATTTCACATTATATCTGTCAAAATACCTCTTGTGCTTTGTCTAACTATCAAAAACCCCATTATGTCATTTTAATTAGCAGAATCCCTCTGTATTTATTTTTCATTAACAAAAAAACACCTCCGAAGTAGAAATGACAATTATGCACCCATCACAATTAACCTAAAAAAAATTCAGTAACCCCTATTAACTTCGAAAATTGGCATTAACCACATATTCACTTAAAAATTTGACAAAAATCTACTTACGATTTATTAAGAATTGGTTTTTTTCTAATAAAAAATGAACACGGGTCAGAGAATTTTTGCAATTCATGCTTAATAATCAATTGGAAAAAAAATTCTCTGATAATCAGTTAAAAAATTCTTGACTAATTAATCATGCTTAATAATCATTAATTATCTATATAGTCAGCATAAAAATTCTCTGACCCGTGTTAAATTCTAAAACTTCGTTTAACTGATTAATAATTCTAATAAACCCATGTTAAAAATTCTCTGACCCGTGTTAAATTCTAATAACTTCATTTTAACTTCAGTATAATAATTAATGATTATTAAGCATGATTAATCAGTCAAGAATTTTTTAATTGATTATCAGAGAATTTTTTTTCCAATTGATTATTAAGCATGAATTGCAAAAATTCTCTGACCCGTGTTATATTTTTTATTAGAAAAAAACCAATTCTTAATAAATCATAATGAGATTTTTGTCAAAATTTTAAGTGAATATGTCGTTAATGCCAATTTTCGAAGTTAATACGGATAACTGAATTTTTTTTAGGTTAATTGTGATGGGTGCATAATTGTCATTTCTACTTGGGAGGTGTTTTTTTGCTAATAAAAAATAAATACAGAGGGATTTTGCTAATTAAAATAACAAAAGGGGGTTTTTGATAGTTAGACAAAGCACAAGGGGTATTTTGGCAGATATAATGTGAAATTATTGTATTATTTTTATTGACAATAATTGAAAATTACGAAATTGCCCCTTGCTCCTCCTTTTTTTGGCCAAAAATTGGTCTAGGGTGCAAAGTGGAAGATAGGATATGTTTTCAGGGTGCAAAGTGGGATTGATTTTTTTCGAGGGTGCAAAGTGCCAAAATGATGCATTTCCAGGGTGCAAAGTGGGATAAAGCCTTTGGCATTGTACATGTGTGTTTATGTGAGAAAAAATATTGATGAAAGAGTACAAAATTTACGAGTATTTTTTACACTTTATCACCTTGAAAATATAAATTGTGGCACTTTGCGCCCTCAAAATATGAAACTTTAGAACATTTCAGCCCGATTTAAAAGCTTTGACACTTTGCATCTTAGAAACATAATTTTTGACATTTTGTACTCTAATAAATTTTCTTTTAAAAAGGGCCATGATCGTCCTCGGTGGAGATATAAAATGGTCGTTTTTCACGCAAAAGTATTATATTTCGAGTTTAAATAGACACCCATTTGCACCTATTGTGATATTTGTTCAAAATATACAATAGATACAATTTTTTTTTTGTTTCCATAAAATAAAAGTATTGATCAAATTTTGATATTCTTATTTTTATATAATATTTTCTCAAAATAAAATAATTGTTTATTTAGTCATTTTTGTGACACAGTCAATTATAAACATCTTAATTACAAAAAAAAATTATATTTTTAATTCATTTTAGTTTTGGTTGTTTTCAGGTATTCTCTCGATTGTACACATATTATTTAAAAATTTAATATCTTATTATATTGCATGTCATTGTTATTATAAGACTCACATGTCACTACAAAAAAAGGGGGCTTCACCTACGACCTGATTCCAACGAAATTAAATATGTCGCTATTAGTGACGGATTAGTAACCAAATACCAACATAATTTCAATTAGAAAATCTACCTTCAATGATAGCGACAAATTACCGACCAAATGTCGACAAAATTATTTTTTGTAGGAATTCGGTTGTTAATTTGTAGGGAAAAGTTATTCATAGCGACGAAATCATTCCAACGGAAAATTATCCGTCGCTATTTAGATTTTAGTAACTGAACAGCGACAGAACCATCAACAAAAATATGTTCCGCTAATAATAACGACAAATAACCAACAAAAAATTGGGAAAAAATATTTTTCGTAAGAATTCAGTTGTTAAGTTGTAGGAAAAATTTATCCATAGCGACGAAATCATTCCAACGGAAAATTATCCGTCGCTATTTAGATTTTAGTAACTGAACAGCGACAGAACCATCAACAAAAATATGTTCCACCAATAATAACGACAAATAACCAATAAAAAATTGGGAAAAAATATTTTTCGTAGGAATTCAGTTGTTAAGTTGTAGGAAAAATTTATCCATAGCGACGAAATCATTCCAATGGAAAATTATCCGTCGCTATTTAGATTTTAGTAACTGAACAGCGACGGAACTATCAACAAAAATATGTTCCACCAATAATAACGAATAATAACCTACGAAAATTGGGAAAAAATATTTTTCGTAGGAATTCAGTTGTTAAGTTGTAGGAAAAATTTATCCACAGCGATGAAATTGTTCCAACGGAAAATTTCCGTTGCTATTTAGTTCTAGTAACAAATGTGTAACTGAATAGCGACAAAACCAACGATAGAAATATGTTTCCCGAATATTTTCATTGATTAAATTCATGTTCCAATGGATGAACCAATTTTTTATCGATTCATAAATTTTATATATTTTCACTGATTTTACACTTCGATAAATTAGTGAAAAAACAAGTTACTCGGCGAAAAAATGCGTAAATCTGTAAATTGGTTGGAAAATGTTGAAAATAGGTTAAGTCATCGAAAACAGGTGATTTCAGTTAAATTGAAGAAAAAAATTGGTGAATTCGATTTAAAATGAGTTTAACCTATCAGGAACATTGAATTTGATGCTTGCAAACTGGATTTTGTTTTCTGTTCTCCCATTCATCTATGGTGTGCTAAAACTTTACCTTCTTCTGAATTTGAAACAACTGATCAAGAGTAGGAGTCATGCGGCTCAGAATGGCAGCAGATAAATTCATCTTTGCCATATGAATTGATGAGAAACGTGTTTCCATGGCTCTGAGATGCTGCTGATTATGTGAGGTTTAGTTTTTCGATTGGGAACTATTTTTGTGAACATAGACTTCTATTCCTGAATGTATTCTTAATGCTGATGGCATCTGAAAGGTCACGCCTCCATAACGCCTCCAATCTCTTATCAAGGTACTGATAGCCTTTTACATTAGGAGTAAATATATATGTGGAACTACTGGAATTATATTCATCCATCTGCTTCAAGTGCACATTATGGATTCTAACTCCACTTCAACTTGGATGGTATGGGTCCAATCTGAGCTTGAGAGTGTGTTAAGAATTTGAGAATTGAGAGTGTCTCGCAGTGTCTGGTTTCTTATGTTTAAGTCATGACCTTTTGGGCTTGAATACTAATATAGCAATATGATTCACTTTTCTTTATATACCAATGGCTGTCCCCTAGATTATTGAATCGAGGAAAGTTTTTGTTAACAATTGTTCATCTACATACACAGCATCTTTAGTTAAAAAGGCAAATGCATACGATGCAGTAGTAGATGGCAAGAGAACTATGCTATTCAATTTCCAGTATGGTTAGTGCAAATTATCTTCCACAGCGTGCTAAGCGTGATCCGTTATAGTTATATAAAAGATTTTCATAAAAGCATTGGAATTTTTGGGCCTGTATATTTTTATTTACATTTGAAAGGGAACCAAAGAAAAGTAGATGTCGTAAACCATCATAATGGATGTTACTTGTGGGAAAGTATAACTTTCCCAAAAGAATATACCTTTTCAATATACGCATGCCCCTCCTCTGAAGTGTGTAGAATGTTAATCAAGTGAATTATGTAGTTAGGTGAATGAGTAGTATACTATAGTGAAAACCCCATTTGGCAGCATAAATAGATATTAGAAGGTTAAATTGCTGGTTTTGTTTCCAAGTTCTTATAAATTTACTCCCTCCATCCCCATGGTAGTTAACCAGTCAACTCGATTAGCTTTTACTTAAACTATTTAAAGACTGTTTTAGTAATATTAAATACTTAAACTATTATTACTATTTGAATGTTTGACTATGTCAAAATTCAGCAAAGTGAGTATTCTTATACCGACAAAGGAAGTATTATTTGTCATAAATAAGATGAAACAAGCATCATCACAAACATTGCTAACATTGCTACCAAACTCTAGGATGTTACTAGACATATTCAGAAGTTCAGTAGTATTCAACACTTGTCCATGCTTCGTGCCGTAACTCTATACTTGTTGAGGATGTCAGTTGATCATAAATGATTCTCAAACTTCTATTGTGAAACATAATTGTGTCCAGAATGTGAAGAACAAGGCATGAAACCTGGTTCTATTTAAAATTAGTTGTCAACTTCATATACGAGTGTTTCGAAGGACTGTAAGCTAATAAGAAAAGTTTTGTTTCAGTCGTTCAAGGTATCTTTTTTCGAATGAATGCTCTCGTTTCCTCCTTGGCATGCAAAATAAATAATTATTCATTTCCAGAAAGTGCAATCTACTTTTCAAGAATTTCATTAATATGGATCACTTGGTGTGACCGATCTTTGGTCTTTGACCACTACTTGGCGGTTATAATATAAAGATACAAAATAATTTCACATTTACTATTCTCATATTCAGCTATATAACCTTATACCTGTCTAATGTTAATTTTTATTTGTGGACGGAGTAAGGATTTTGTTAATATATATTTTGTGCATCTTGTCTTCTTCCACATACCTCTATTATCAGGATTTAAAGTAGATTTCTTGTTATTTTATAGACTGGTGATGCATCATGTTGATCTTAAACTCTTTGTAGTTCAGAAATTGCTTCAGTTGAAATGATGGTTAGAAAGTGAAAATCCTAACTTTGCAGCCTACTTGATGTAGTGAAATATCATCTTTGTTAGAATACCATCACTCCGGGTCATTATGTTAAATGAGACTTATGTATTGCTTTTGAAGATGAGTTTTGCATAGTTTTGCTTTCTTTACCATCTGTTAACTTACTGACATGTGATTAGCTGTGCAGTTTGTGTGACTGTTTCCTTTTTGCCTTTCACCCTCAGGATTATAGAGTTGAAAGCTTGGTTTGTTGGAATGATTCATGCAGCCAAGCAGGTTAGGGTAGTAGAGACTTTCATTATTTTCGCCATATTTTGAAAAATAATTCATGTATCGACAGTTTTTTATAATCTCCAAACTGATATTTCAGTTATGAAAGAAAAAAATTACAAATCAATGAAAATTTTAGTCTTCTAATAAGAATTTATTTAAGTAAATAGCTTTTTGTCTTATTAATCAATCGAATTTCCTTGTCCGCCTGATTGATCACTGAACAAATCCTGTCTTATTTGATATTGGGATTATTCTTGTTTGTGAAACGACAACTCTTGCGAATCTCTCCATGTTTCCCAGTCAAAACTTTGAGACTTCCCATCCTGCTTACCGACAATGCAAATCCCTTTCGAAAGTGCTCAGAACTGAATGCGTAGTGGAGCACAAACTCTTGCATATTATTATTGAATAGTATGTCCTGATCAACTTTAAGAACCGAGTCATACGATAGTACATTAGAATAGTATGCATTGCTGAACTTGTACTGAGGACCGTATTTATCTGTGAGAAAGACTATTGGGTCCTGCTGGCCCTTCTTAAGTGATACTGGGCATTGTTGTTTCAGTTTGTCTAGAGAAGATTTACTCATCACGGGGTCAGGTTTCCCGGTTTTATTGAAGTTGTAAAGACGGTCGTGGACGTACCCGCAGTGTGTTTTTCCCAAGGTATGTGCTCCTGAATGTGGAAAAGCAAGGAAACGAATGTAAGAGGTTATGTTTATTTATTTTCTTTCCAGAGAGAAATGAAATTAATTTGTAGAGGTTGTGACAATCATTTTGAAAACTAAATATCTGTATTTTATCATAGTTATTCCATTTGTGACAGTCAGTAAGAATGTGTTTTGTGGCTCAAATCATATAAAATATGGGCAGGTATATATGGTTAAATCATTTCCATTGTTTAGCAGCTCTTTGCATTAGTCTATATTGCTTCACTATATGCTTAATCTTTGTAGCACTGATATTCTTTTACTATATCTGGAGTTTAAACCCATGCTCCTTTCCAGTTAAAAAGTCAGTAACTCGCCAAGATCTGCAGGCTTATGCATATGGCTGTTGGGTATTGTTGCCTGCCTTTTGTCGCCAACCAAGTGACATATTTTAGAACTTCGCAGCTCCGCCTAAACTCTTACTTCTTTTTCTGAAAAAGGACTCCTTTATGCTTCAAAATATTGCCTTCGGTTTGCAGGTATCATAAAATTCTAATTCAATCTCTATTCTTGTAGTGTAGTTGCTTAGCACAACACCTCTTTTTAGCTGAGATTAACTTCAATTCTTACTCTGTTATTTATTTCTTAAATAGGAACTGGTCAATCAAAATAAAAGTGCTCTTGCGTCCAATCATGGATCAACGGGTTTGGTGGAATTTCAGAGGACAGGAATTGCTGATGATCTCTTACCAGATAGCACAAGACATGTCTACTCGAGAAAGATTTTTATTACTACATTAATAAGAAAATGATATTTTGCCATTTTATTTTGAACTTCTGTTCTGTATTGTTCCCAGGATTGTGGATAAAATAAATATTTCCATTGGGCAGGATCCAAACTCGAAAGCAATAATAGGAGTTCTTCATATATACGGTTTTGAAAGTTTTAAGCTCAACAGGCAAGCTCTTACCTGGATATTTCATTTGTACAATGTAGATATTGGAATTGGTTCTTATTTCTTCACATGTATTACAGTTTTGAGCAGTTTTGTATCAATTTCACCAATGAAAAACTGCAGCAGCATTTTAACCAGGTCATTCCTTGTTCTTGGGATATCCTACTCGATGCTTTCAATATATGACCTGAGCTGCTTATTTCATGTCTTTTGCATTTATAATTTCAGCATGTTTTTAATATGGAACAAGAAGACTATGAAAAAGAACAGATAAACTGGAGCTATATAGAGTTTGTTGATAACCAAGATGTTCTGGATCTAATTGAGAAGGTTTCATGGTTTTTTTTTATTTTCTTGTACTTCTTAGATTTTTTATTCTATTATTCTTACAAAGTATATTTTTTTTTTCTTTTTCCCCTAGAAACCAGGAGGAATAATTGCGCTACTGGATGAAGCTTGGTATACCTTCTGATATTTATGAGCCTCTTATATATTTTCCTTTAATTTATCTTCTGCATATGGTTATGTGTTTGTCATTTATATGTTGTTTGTGGCAGTATGTTTCCTAAATCTACCCATGAGACATTTGCTCAAAAGTTGTATCAGACATTTCCAAAACATAAGCGTTTCATCAAACCAAAGCTTTCGCGTACCAATTTTACAATATACCATTACGCAGGGGAGGTAATGATTTATTGTCCATATGAATATCTACTTTAGAAAAATGGAAGAGAGGACTGCAAACCTTTGTAATATATACCAAACCATCTTCTATTATTGCAGGTAACTTATATGGCAGATCTATTTCTGGATAAGAACAAAGATTATGTCGTGGCCGAACATCTAGATTCATTAACAGCTTCAAAGTGCTCCTTTGTAGCTGGTTTATTTGCTGCTCTTCCTGAAGATTCATGCAAATCCTCCAAATTTTCTTCCATTGGATCACGTTTTAAGGTTCTCACTACTTTCTCTACTTTTGAAATCCTATTTAGTAAAGCTGTTACTATTAGAGCTATTAGTATTTGTACTAAGCTTATTAGTAAAAGTAATCAAACTCTCATACTTTTATATGTTGATGTTGATAATTTTCCAGCTTCAACTGCAATCTTTAATGAAGACCTTAAACTCAACCGAACCTCACTACATCAGATGTGTGAAGCCAAACAGTGTTCTGAAGCCTTTCATATTTCAGAACCTTAACATAATTCAGCAGCTGCGATGTGGTGTAAGTATTTTGTGAAATTTTGCGCAGCCACCAGAGTTTGATTTTCTGATTGCAGTCTCTCCAAGGCAAAATCAATAAAATTTCATTATTCATGTAGGGAGTTCTTGAAGCTATGAGAATCAGCTGTGCTGGATACCCCACCAGACGTACATTTGATGAATTTCTTCTCCGATTTGGTGTTCTTGCTCCTGAAGTATTGGAAGGGAAGTAAGTCTTTTATTGGCTTTTGAAATTGATCTTTCTTTAAATTATGATTGTATTTATTCCGTTTCCTTACAGATAAGACTTGATATTTGGCCTCGCAGCTCTGATGAGAAGGTTGCATGTCAAATGATTTTGGAGAAAATGGGATTACAAGGATAACAGGTGAACTTACATGAGTATGCTAGGTTTCTTAAATCATGACTTTATCATTGGAGACATGGGTACTGTACTTTGCGCATATACGTATTCTTTTTGGGCTCACAAATATTAGTTTTGCAACCATATTTAATGCCTATTTTTTTCTGTGTTGGCTCATTGGTATGCTTTGAATTGCAGTTAGGTAAGACAAAGGTATTCCTACGAGCTGGTCAAATGGCTGAGCTAGACGCAAGGAGAGCAGAGGTTCTTGGGAATGCAGCCAGAACTATTCAGAGGCAAGTTCGTACTTATATTGCTCGGAAAGAGTTTGCTTCACTGCGCCGAGCTGCAATCAAATTGCAATCATGTTGGCGAGGTAACTCTAATAATTACCGTTGATCCTATCACTGCTTATTCAAAAATAACAAGTTTAAACATGAGAGAATATGAAATGTGATCCTACTTATATAATTTTAATATGTTTGACCTGGAGTACTTTTGTCCTGGGGCTTTATATGTGTTGCTAAAAGTGATATTACAGAGTCAGTCTTCACTTGTCAACCTATCGTGCTTAATGTTTCCTCTTGTTTTAATTCGTGTGTTTAATTAGATCCAAGATCAGAAGTCTCAGGAGACAAGTACCTGCCTTGAAAAGGTATCCTTGTAATTGTTGTGAGTTTAGACTTGATTGAGCAACAATAGTACTAAAACGTTTTCTTGATTATGACCAGTTTAATCCGGTACTACTTGGTCAAAGTCGCACTGATCCCCGCTCTGATCCAGGGCCATCTAAGCACTGTTTGAACAGGTGACCTGTTGATTTTTGTTCTTTTGTCATGATAGTAGTTTCTCTGTGTTTTGCGCCTTTTACAGTGGGAAACATGTTATTTTACGTAAAATAGCAAAGTGTTTTAATTTCTTCATATGTGTCCTAATGTGTTTACAAGTGAATGAATGTGTTGTTAATTATGCGTCATAAAGGGCTAAGTAACTGAAGCTTAAGCAATTATTTCTACCCTCTCTTGTGAGAGAAGTTCTGTGGATCTATTCTCCATTCCAATCTCTATTTTCAAGAAGGTTCTTTATCTGTCAAATAAAATAAGAATTATATGTCCTCTCAAGAGAGGCATGCTCCCAGATAGGATTTTCTGGTTCCGCCATTAGAACATTGTCCTGATTTGTCCAGTAACTCTTATTATATGCTACCCATTGCTTAGATAGAGTGTTCCCTCGTGTACTTTTTATTTGACCATATATCTAGTCCCAATTAATTAAAGTGCATATTTGTTGTTGGGATGTTCTAGCTACTCAATGGATATTTTACTTGGTTCAGGTTAGACAAGAAAGACGAAAAAATTTCCATAGATGCTGCAGCTAGGGGATTTTACGATGGTTTTAGTGAAACACAAACGGATTCTCAGGTATCTCCATTGTGTTTGCAGCATATCATCATGCATTTCTCTTTGTTCAATGAAAGTACAATAAAACTTATATCAGTTAGCTTGTACAATGTTAATAATGAAAAGTGAAAGAGCTCTGATCTAGTGCATGAAATTGTATCTTAATTTCCGCATGTAAGCTACTCGATATCTATATTTGATTTGCTTCTGCATGTTTACCTTCTTCAGGTTATTGGTTATGAAGAAGATTTATCCGGTAGACAAATGATTATTGATAGAGTGAGGAGCACTAACAATAGCATGGGGACTAATGGCAGTACCTTGAAGATGATTGAAAACGATGTGAATGTGTTATTTCCTGTGTCTGATTGCAGGTTATTTTTTCTATTGCTGGCCAATTTATGCTGAAATTGAAGTATTCGTCTGAACATAAGATGCGGTAAATTTGAGTCAGTAACCTTGCTGGTATGCATAGTAGTCGTATGCAATTTGTTTACCAGTTGCGTGTCACCCAACATGACAAGAGTATTATGGTGAGCATGAGCTTATTGCTTATTTTTTTGTTGATTGAAGCTTAGTTTGATTCTTTGTTTTTAGTGAGTTTTTAAAATATCTTATAGAGTATCTTTCATGCATCTAGTGATAAAACTAAACTTTAGGCTTTAATTTCCATTATTTTTCTTTTCTTATCATTTTTTCCTTCAAATTTCCTTCCTAAAATTCAAGAATCAATTATTATCACGCTTTTACAATATTTACTTGACACACAAAGTTATTGACAATTATGGTTATCACGAAATTTATGAGTCGGTGCTTAAGTTCTGAAATAGTTTGGTAAGTTTAAAAGCTTGTTTCCTAATCCTATCTCATGGTTATAGGTTTATGGTTTATCTTGGCTGCTCATTGTTGCTGTCATGCTCATTCTCAAGGTCAGTCCAAATCAATAATCTATTCCTTTTCATTTTCTCTAAATAAAAATTCCTGAACCTTATTGACGATGCAATAAATTCATCTGCAGATTGTGTCCATGGGGAGGAAGAAATTCAGTGCAGATTTCCAGCTGATGTTCAGACTTCTAAAGCTATTCTTGTTTATTGGCTTCAAAGTCATACTTATCATTTTCATAAGATTCCTCGAACTCACAGCAGGAGATACTTTCGCCAGCTTGTTGGGCTTCTTGCCGACTGGATGGGCTCTCCTGCAGGTACATACACTTCTCTACCTTTTGATTTCATATGTTGCAACTTAGAGTTTATATATCGAAGTAAACTCGAATTCATATATTGATTATTTGATAACATGCTATTTTCTACACACAGATATCGCAAGCTTGTAGGCCGATTGTTAAGGCACTGGGAATGTGGGGTTCTGTTAAAGCACTGGCAAGAGGGTATGAGTACCTTATGGGGTTGGTGATCTTTGGTCCCATAGCAGTCCTGGCCTGGTTCCTGTTTGTGTCTGAGTTCCAAACTAGGCTGTTTTTCAACTAGGCCTTCAGTCGAGGCCTGCAGATTCAACGTATTCTGGCTGGTGGAAATAAGCATAAGTGAGATAGCTAGCTAGCCTCATTATATCTATCATATGTATTTAAACAAAAGTTCTTTATGTTTGATGACTAGATGTTTTATTTGACACTACAGTGGGTACATTTGTGATACAAGTGATGTATTGATAATATATTCTAGAATTTATTTGAAATTATTTTAAAATGAATTCTTAATCTATGATTATGATCAGGTGAATATCGTTTCAATTCTTGACACCAACGTTTTGTTCGGGATTTCCATATCGCCAATTTTGTGAGATGAAGCCATACAATAAGACTCTTTAAAATGAGCCGCATGTGTTGTACGTATTATGACACTGCATAATTTCAAAACATCATCGAAAGGTTCAATTTTGGCTTAAAAAAAACCTAATTACTAAACTTATATCTTCCGTTTTGGTTCTTACAAATTTTACGAACCGAACCGGCTAATATCTAAAATATGAATTTAATTTGGATTTTGGGCAATTTTCACTTTAAAAATATAGGGTTTTGACACTTTGCATCTCAACTTAAAACTTTTGACACTTTGCACCATGATGTGTGTTTTAGTGCGAAAATTTGTTGGTGTAAGGGTATAATAGTTATTTTTTTAATATTTCTTTGCACTTTGCACTCTATAAATATAAATTTAAATTTTGGCACTTTACACCATAAAAATATAGAATATTGTTATTTTGCACCCAGAAAATATAAATTTTTTACACATTCCATCTTGATTTAAAAACATTGACACTTTACATCCTAAAATTATATTTTCTAATATTTTACACCTTGAAAATATAATTTATGATATTTTACACCCTAATGTGTTTACCTTTGAAAAAAGCCCATGAATTTCGCCGATGAAGATAAAATTGTTATTTCCCCTGTACAATCATTATAAATGGAAAATGAAAAATGAAAAAAAAAACGATGTTCTTATTTTCAATTCAATCACAAAAGTAAATCATAATTTTTTTTTTTGGCAAATTATATGTACATTTGTTCTAAGTAGACACTCATATGTATTAATTGTGATACTCATACAATAGACAAACAATTTATTTACCATTTTGTATGAATTTAGTCCCAATAATAATTTCTAATTTAATGGAAATGATGGTTCAATCTTGTAATTAGTTTGGGATGATTTCAGCAATATCATATAATTATTCATGTTTAAATTTACCGTTGCATAACACGTAAGCAGCCATGTGGTAATTTAATGGCAAATACGCAATTTTTGTCTTATAAATAATGGTGGGATGATATTCCAAAAAAATATTAAATTACAGAACGAAATTCGCCAAGTTAAATAGTTTGGGACGAAAATAAAAAATCAGTGATTAGTTTGTGACGATTTTTTTTTATTATATTTTGCCTTTGTATAATAAAAATAAATTTTTTATTTGTACAATTTACAACATAAATATACTTCTACGAAATCATAAAACCAACAAAGGTATAAACAGAAACACATAAACAATGGGCCACTAAAATCACATTAAAACACAATACTTTTGTGCCTTCTTTTAGGTTTAACCAAAGTCATGTTCCATTTATATCCGATAGCAAAATAAAAAATAAGATGTAATTCCGAAACTATTTTCTCGACTTAAACTATATTATCTATCTAAATTTAGCAACTTTTATTACAATTTTTCCGAAAAGCATAAAAAAATTTCATATATTTGCATACACTCGAAACGAAAGTTTAGAATTCATCTTAGAAAAGCAATCATGTTCCTAAAAAACAAAGCTTAACAAAATATATACGAAATTTTTTTTTTTATAATAAATAATAAACATTACACTTTAAAATTTTCAATCAAAAATTAAAACTCAAGAAATACCATTACACAGGGGCATCAACCACCGCGCCTTGCGCGGTGTACCCCTGCCTAGTATATATATATATGGGACTCCTTAATGGGCCACATGGACAAATGGGTAATATTCGGACTTAATATGAACTGATATATATATATATATATATATATATATATATATATATATATATATATATATATATATATATATATATATATATATATACTAGGTGGGTAAATACCACGCAAGGCGCGGTGTTTCGTGCCCGATGTGATGGTTAATTTCGTGATATTTTTATCACTGAAATTTTAATTCTTGTATATATTCATGGAATAGATAGTATGTGTTGTTTCGGTTTAACTTCTATCTCATATGTGGGTATTACATGTATATAGATAATATAAGTTTTAACTTAAAAATTCAATTTTATACAATATTTGTATAAATAATTTTCATAGTTGGATTTTCTTTTTCAGATTACAGATATTGTTATAATAACACAAAATATAATTGTAAAATAAAAAGAAATATTTCAATGTGTGTTTTAGCTAAACATGAAATCCTTTATATGAGGGCAAATCTATAACCAGCCCAAACATATCTCATGTGCTCACAAGTCAGCGCTAAATACTCCCCCCCCCCCTCCCCAAACAAAATATAGAGTGTGATTCAATTGCGAAATTACAATTTTTTTTTTGATATGATAATTTTAACCCTAACACCAGTTGTACGAGCAAAGATAAACATCCTCTATGATTTGTCTAACTACTAAAAAACCCTGTGTTATTTTAAATTCCAAATCCCTCCCCTGTGTTCGGTTTTAATTAGCACCTTCAACCGTAGTATATACTTAGAATTTTCAAAAGGAATAAATAAATTTTAAAAAGGATTACAGGTAATCTTGTTATTTTGTCAAAAGTCAAAAGTCAAATTCTACTTAGATTGAGTGTGGTAATTAAAACCAAACGAAGGAGAATTCTAGGGAGTTAAAATAACACAGACAATTTTTTGGGAGTTAAAAAAAGCAAAGGGGGTGTTTTTATGAATAGCTCGATTAAATGTCAGAATCTAGAATGTTTAAATAAACATATACGAGTTGGGAAGAGTAAACTTATTGCCACAAAAAAGCACCATAGATAAGGCTAGAAAAGAAAACCCTCAATAGAGTTGAACATGTAAATCCTATAGCTCACGCAACTCCAAATATATTTATTAGGAGTATATTGTTTTAAGAACAAATTTCTAGCCAAAACTCTCATGGTATGCAGGAAATTCTTCCTTGAATCATCATTGATCTCTTGGAAAAGCAAGAAAGCCCAACATTTTAATAGAGGGGCAGCCAGCCAGTGAGGCCATTGGACCCATAAACAATAGGCGCAAGTAGCTTGAAATAAAAAAAATGAGGCGGTATAAAATCAAATTAGTTTAATAATTATGTAAATATAATAAATAAAATCTCCAAACTGATTCGCATTTTGTCTTGCTCAAGTCAATTTTAAAATTGAACAGCAATATGAACTAAAACTGGTAGCAAATTTTATCATCAGTTTGACAATAAAAGTAACTGACTTAACTACCACGTCACCAATTTAACGACGATACAAAATGTGAAACTAATTGTTAAAATATGATACCAAATGTATTAACCTCAATTTGTTTGGTATCAAATTGACATAAAGAGCAGGAACAAGATTCTTTTGATTAATTCACAACTAGTGAATTTTTAAATAACTTTAGCCAGAATTGATGTTTCTTGTTCATACAAAAATGGATGCTAAAGAATCCCACTATCTGTTTCATTACTCTCCTATTTCTTTAAAGTTTGAACCCTTTTTTAAGTTTACACTTTTCATGGACAAGATATATTTCAGACTTTTGCTTTATGGATTCTCATGGCATTGTGCAGCACTGCAAATTTTACAATTGGAAATCAGTATCTTGAATATAAAACTTGTCCTTGTCGCTTACATGATCTTGTTGGCCCTCCCGTAGTATCTGTTGATAAAGTTCGACTGCAGTAAAAGAAACGAGCAAAAGATTAGGTTCAATTTCGCATAGTAGTGCCAAGGACTGAGATGAATACAGAAACAAATGCAAGTACACTTCTTTATTTGTGATGGCTGAAAGCATTCTCTTACAAGAAACTGAATACATAAGAACTATAATTGCTCGCACACATACAATACAGTGTACAATAACTGGTATAACTCAACAAGCAAAATTTGTTCACAATTCGAAAAGTCCGCTGCAAGAAAACTAATGTTTTAGCCAATGAACGTGATCGCTGAAATTCTCTTCTAAAGCTTCTCGTGAGGATTTATATTATATAGAAGGTAAAAAATTCGACAAAGAATTAAAGATTTGACCACCGTAGTGAAAATAACACGAACAAATGAAGACTTTCACCTTGACTTCTGACACATCAGGAGTGTCGGGCGTAGTTACAGGATAAAATTTGTAGAATTTCATATTCTCAAATGCTGCCTTTGTTTCCTCACTCATTTCCTCCAGGGCCTTTTTGCGGGTCTCCCTTGCCTGTACAAGGCAACATTCAAAATGTAAGATATAGAAGATGAACAATATGTTTCATGAAACACAATCACTCGAAGAAGTACCTCGCGGTTAGCCCTTTTAGCTTCTCTAACTCTTTCCTTCACAAAATCCTACAGAAAAAAAGACTGAACTCAGAAAATAAGCAAGTGTGAAGTTCAAAACATTGAAAAATGAGCTATAAGAAGATTTACCTTCAAGGGTTATTTTTCGTCTGCGGGCAAATCTTCTTCCTCGGTAAGCTTATCAGTGAACTCCTGAACAGAATTTAACTTGACTAATTAAAAAGAGTTCTTGCTAATGCTTATAACCTCCAATAAACATTTTAAACAATTTCACAATATGCCAAAAACCAATAGCATGCAAATATAATCTGAAGGCATACCTCTAGATCATCAAGTTCCCAATCAAACTCACAGAAAACCTGAAGGTCAAGTTAAATCAAGTAAGCTTCTGTGTATTCAATTAAAAAGCTTTCTAGAACAATTTGACATTTCTTGTGAATGTGATGATCAATTACGACCACCCAATCCTACGGAAACATTTGGAAAACTGGCTTAACTATTATGTATATAACCAAACATATTAGAATCATAAAAATCTTACTGGCTTGGGGTCTATCGGAAATAGGATTGGCACCTCAGTGCTTTGTTCGAGTTCATCTTTCTGGAGAGGATGGTAGAAGTCTGCAAGAGATCAACAAAGCTTTATTTAGTCCAACCAGAAGGAAACTGATATGGTTGATCCGCCTCAAAAATATCATTTAAAGTTTCCCACTGCTCTTTGAGAACACAGAGATAATAGAATGGGATTATACCTAGAGTGCACTAATAACATTTTAATGGAATATCGAGAAGGAGAACAGACATGCAATACAATCACAAAAATCAAATAAAAGAGGACAAAAGCACACTTACAGGGTAAGCAATACTCGAATTTCTTCACACACTCTATCTTCATATGTTTTAAACCAGCCCTGAAACAAGAATTTTCAAAAAATAAATAAATACCATAGTTCTGTAATGCCTCTGTAGCACCTCCTCTTTCCCCTTTGGATTTATAAGTTTAAAAAAAAAAAAAAAAAAGCCTGTATAGAAAAAATTCAAAACCAGGAAAATCACACTCGAAATCATTTTTGTTTTCCAGAAAAATAAGTACTTATTCTAGACACATTTTATATGTAAAAAGGAAAATTTATATGGAAATATCTTCCACAATCATATTTGTCATGCTTCTTCCAGAATTTTTTTCTTTCAAAAAGTAGCAAAGGGAAACATCTTCTTTGGTGTCTTTGACACTTAAATTCTGAATGTAGAGAAATCTCAAAAGAACCAACTTCATCAACAAAAAAATGATATTACCATCATAGTGTCAAGGAAAATAAATAAATATTTTTTCAATATCAATGCAAATACTTCTTGAAACTTAAATATTACAAGCACTAAATAACTCAACGGCGTGTTAAAAATGCCCATAATATTTTAAAGAACAAGCTTTCCAGCATTCAATAGGTTATACCAAAAGTCACGAAGTTTGTGACATAGAAGCTGATCACTTAAATCACAGCTATGTAACGAAAGTCAGAATTAGATAATTGCATATTGAGATGATAACAACAAGATCCGACTGCAGAATCAGTTACACCAAATGGTCAGAATGAAACAAGGCAATCTATAAAGAAAATAACAAAATTGCTTTACAAAACATTTAGTTCAGACAAATCTTCATATCAACTTCAATCCATCAATAGAACTATTCCAAAGAGAATAAAAGTTACATGGGAAGCAGTTAAAGTTACATGATGGTTACCTTATCTGATTACAACTCAAAATGAAAATTTGGGATTTTTTAAGCCTTTCAACTTGAGATTCCCTGCGAAGAAAAAATAAATTAATGAATGGGGCAGAAGAAATCAGAAAGGTAACCAAAAGCAAGATTTCAGACCTCTTTTCAAGGAAATCAAATAATCTTTTATGTACGCAGAAAAATAAGATAATAGATTGTACCCAAACTAAGGGAACTCAAATATTACCTACAACAAATACACCACTCAATATAACAACAAAAAATGAAAAGATTTAACAACCTAAAAAGACATCAACACCTTTTCCTTTCCATCTATAGATCGAACACAACTTATAATTCTATGGTAGTTCCTGTCAAGGATAGATGAAATCCAATAATTCATTGGTAACAAAAACATTACACCAGCTTCATTAGCTGCCAAGGCTCCAAACTCTAATGGAGACAATTCGATCTGCAACTTGTCTTTATAGTTGTATAAGTTGTATTAATTAATTTGATCAAGATCACCTAATATCAAATAGTTGAATAAAATAATGGTGAAACATCATACTTTGAAAAACCAAATGCAAACATTGATAATGTTCATATGCAACACTTAAAACTCACTTGGTCAACTACGTCAGGATTATCATCGGCCTTCAGCAATAGGCTCATATATTCAGTATCCTCTTCAGAGGCTGCACGAACTAAGGGAGTCATACCACCTGACCTAGTGTTTAGGTCAGCTCCAGCCTAGAAAGGAAAAAATTAACTAACAATAAGAAAGGAGAAGTGTAAAGAAAGGAAAAAATTAACTAACAATAAGAAAGGATAAGTGTAAAGTTTTTAGGATATAGCAAGAATGAACTTTCTCATAAGCAGTGCAATAGCTAAAAGTCTATAGTAATATTTATAGCTGAAAGGACATTTACCTGGTAGCATAAGAACAAGAAATAACATAGTAAAGCATATAGAATACCACTAAATTTAATTAAATTCACCCACTTTGACATCAAAATAATACATTTACAATTCTCAGTCCTCAACTCCTTATGATCAAAGTGCATTTATAACGGAAACACTCTACATCACATTGAAATGTACTGCCACAACATATTGTGTATCATGTATTGGAGTCAAGTTAAAGAACCAAGAGGATAATAATTCAAAGGACACTATCAATGGCTATGAAAACAACTACCAGTAAATCTCTTTCCAGTGATGATGGCAATGGAGGAAGAGCCTGTCAATAACATATTCATTTATCATAACTACCACTTGAAGAAATAAACCAGAAACATAAGTGAAAGTGATGCCATACTCACCATCAAATCAATCTCTAACTTGGTTTCCTTTTTAGTCTCGACCACAATTGGTTCATAATCATTGCACAACCACACGTTAGCTATGTTAGAAAAATGAGAAAATGGAATTAAAAAATATTGATGGAAAAGGGTAATAAAATGAAAAGTAAGAAACGAAAATAAAAATTGGAGGAGGCTCACGCTTTTGTCATTGTCTGATCCTGAATATCACAAGAATTTACTTTGAAACGTGAAGACGAATCATTTTCTTTTGGACAAGCCACTTGTCCTTTACTCAGGAACCCATTTCCGCTGTTTGAAATTCTTTAGAAGAGAAGAAAGAAACAGCCACATGAGAGCTCCTGCAGATGAACCTAAATCCATAAGCAACACATAAAACAAGTTAAACACATGAGTAAGATAAGAATTAAAGCAAACCTCAGAACACAAACCACGGGAATGAACCTGTAATAGAAACATTTTTTAAGGAAATACTGAAATATTAAGCATACCAACAAAGGAAAATCTCAAAGCAAAAGAAAAATAAATGGTCAATAAAACCCATGAAAACCGAAGGCAAGCTTTGCTGCCTATCCACCAGGCTATCTTCGCCTCGACTTCAGAAATTACGAGACAGAATGCAGAAAACAGGAACAAACATGAATCTAAAATTAAATCAATCATACCTCAATGAAATAGCAAAAATACACTGCACAAAATGAAAAAACTAAAGTAATTAGAAACACACACACAAATACCAAGAAAACCCGTAAGCCAAAACCTAGAATCACACCTTGAAGAACACTGAGTGAAGTCATTGCAAAATGAAAGTAGAAAATGCCAAGAAAATAAGCTATTATTAGCTTTTACCTTTGTCACTTCCAAAGGAGTATCAACTCAGCACCATGGCCTGCACAAAATAAAAAAAATCCAACAAAATTAACACAACATACATATGAAGACAAATCAAGAATATAAAGAATCCCAAAATCAAAAGAAAAAAAATTCAAAATTGACATTTTAATTAAGCTCTTACAAAATCATCTCAATCTCCGCACTGCCATGCTCCACCATCGCGTAGCTCCTGAACCGGCACCCCATCAGTGGGGCCCACGATGGCCATCACTTTATCTTGGCCTTCCCTCGTATCTTCCCAAATCCGCCGCAACTGCTGGCTTGTTTGACGCGACGTTGTCAAACTGAAATTTGAGAATTAATATAGCATGTACAAACCTATATCACTTTCATAGCAGCCGAACAAACAAATTCAAGTGAGTTTTTTAATTTTCTCCAACAAGGATCTTCACTTAAGTAATTACCTCCGTTAGAGTCTCAGGTGAGAACACCGTAACAACACGCCAAGGTGCACAACTGCATGTATCAACTTGAAAAGCAATGGAGTAGTTACCTGCAAAAATGTGTCAACATTCCGACTTAAAGTATCCAGTAATTAATCTGTACATAATGAACAAGCTAAAGGCTTAAAGCACTACGAAAAATGGTCTTCTACCAGACTCAAAGCTGTAGTTCCAAGAAGCAGCAGATACACCTTCCCCTAAAAAATCCATTTCTCAGAAAAATTATACCTTGTAAAAATAATGGAAGCGTTACTGATCTGAGTTTTACAAAAAATGTCATAGCATTTACCTGAGGAACATAAAGATTTGAGGCACGACTGAGCAGTACAAATGCAAATTCCCCTATTCGCGCTAAAGACATCCCAGCCTATGTGGCTCAAAGTCCAGGGCTCCATCATCAGCATATACATGTAACAGATTCTAAAGTAGCATGCTAGAAAGGTAGCAGCTTACAAGCAGTGAAGTTTTATTGTTGTATCTGAATCCCTTGACAACTGCAGAAATTACAACGGTTTTAACAATGACCACTAATATAATTGATGCAAGCAAAATGTCAACGTGGTTCCACAGAAAATGAACATGGATCAGCATCCCAATGCTAGCCAGGACAAGAGCTGCAAACATGTTGCGAATAGGTTCAACCTGCATCAACGAAAAGCTCAAAGCAACGAAACAACAATTACCAAACCGTCCATGTAATTTACGTCCACAAACAACAGGCACGCGTGTGAACGTAGAAGAACCTACAAAACAAAACAGCCAAACAATTCATAAACAAGAGTTCAAAAGAAAAGGTTAGGTGAGTGACGATTTGTGGATTTCAACTAGGATAGTCATATATCTAGTTTGGTCCGTGTTTGTATAATGGGTTCGTCCGTGAATGCATCAAATAACTTAGATTCTCTTTATTCGGGGATTTGGGTTAGTTTTAGGTCCCGGGTGACAACGGTAGGCCTTAGAATCCTCTTTTGGGTTCGGACTTCCCTTAGAGCATCGGTTGACAGCGATGTTCGTTCTTGATTCGGAGATGGAGAGTTTGGGTAGATTGGTAGAGTTAAGTCAAACCGATAGGGACTTAACTAATTTGAACTCACAAACAACAACTAAATCTAGGATAGTTTGCATAGCTAACCTAACAACCGCATGATTTATCTGCTTTAACTAATAGCTTATGAATCCTCCTTACCGCGTAATTAACTCCCCATTTACTTGATTTCGTAGTTAGACTTATTTTATCGCTCGTAGTTAAATAAAATCACCCTTATCATATATTTGGGTTTGATCTTTGTGTATCAAGCGTTCTTACATGAAATAGGCCGTCGATTGATTCGTTTATTCCCACCTTTTACCCATTCGTTGGGATTCGATACTCGGTATGTACTTATCGTTTTATATTACTTGTAACGACCGTATACTTGCGTGTTTGCGTATTAGTATTTGGAACGCAACAAGTTTTTGACGCCGTTGTCGGGGAATGTGGTAACGTGTGGAGTAAATGACGATATTGATGGCTAGTTTTGTGTTTGATAGCTTGATACTTCGTGCTATTTTTGATCTTTTTGTTTCTTTGCGAGGTTTGATCGGCCTATTGCGAAGAGCTTAAGGATTTTGATGAGCCTGTTTTGTGGAATCATGGACGATGGGAGTAGTTTTGGTGACAATCAATTCATCCCTCGTATCAAGTCAAGCTCGTGACTTAAAACAAGCATTATTTCCCTTTTTCATCTTCTTGTCTTGTTTTGTTTTGTTTTTGTTTGTGTTGTGTTGTAGGTGTTGATTGTGCATGATAAAGAAGTAATGGCAATCATGATTGAGGATCCGAGACGGAAGTTAACCACGGGATGCACGGACTCCATGATCGACGGAAGGGCGTAACCTTTACATTTTTGCATTCCGTTTGGTTTATTTTGCGCTTGCAATGCTATATCTATATGTCCGTACTTGATTGATTTTAAATATCCATGCTTGCTTGAATTGGATAGAGCCGTGCTCGATCATTTACCTTGTTGTTTCTTTGTTTTGTTTTTGTTTTTGTTTTGTTTGTCTTTCCTCTGTGTGCTTGTGTGCTTGTCGTGTCGACCTCCCTCCATTTTTCTCAATTCACACAATGGAGACATTGTGCGTTTTAAGTTTGGGGGAGAGAGGTCGCAAGTACTTGCATACATGCTAGGTCGACCCGCCAAATTTTTTCAAATTCTTATTATTATTTGAGTATGCTTCAACAAAATTTGAGCACATTGGCTAAGGCTAGATTGTATTTGAGGTGAATAAAGAACTTTAGTGATAATAGGATCTAGGACTCCTCTTGCGTAACTTAGTTTCTCTCCAAACTTTAGATTGAAAACTAAGTGTGAAGAGAGCAAAATGACTTAAGTTTGGGGGAGTGAACCCTTCTCAAGAATGAAAAACCTTTGAACACCTAGCTCTTAAAAGAAATGAGTAGAGAAGTTGCTAAAATATATGCACTTCTATGAGAGAAAAGAAAGGCTAAGCCTTCATTGATGAAATTCATGAATCATTTTCGTAATAACTCTATGTCATTATAATTGTGCAAGTTTTGTAGTGAAAAATTCAAATGTAATGCACAAAGGAAAGGAATGGTGCTAGTAGCCCACAAAGTCAAATGTTTAGAAAAACAAGCAACCATCAATAGTGCTAGATTTGTATTGTAATATCATTTTAAGCACAAAGTGCTATGTTATCATTGTAAATCATAAGAGAAGCAATTATGTGAGGAAGAGCTAGGGACTAATATTGTCAATTAGTTCAAGAATAGGGACAATACTCTTAAATTACCTACAACTTAGTTTCATGATGTGATTGGAGCATAAGGTTTGAAACCTAAGGTTAGGAGATAGTCTAAGTTAACGTGAGGAGCCCATGCAAGTAGAACCGATGATTTTAATCTATTGGGGCGTATTCACCTAAAATAGAACCTAGACGAAGTCATCACACACACACGTGGAGCTTGTTTAAAGAATAATTTGTAAGTGTTAAGTTTTGGCATTTTGATTTTAAGCATGCACGTTTAGTACTTATTTTGTTTTCTTTGCTCGAGGACGAGCAAGTGTTTAAGTTTGGGGGTGTTGATAACGCCGTGAGAACGTCGTTATTACCTATCTCTTTAAGCCCAAAATATCTTGCTTTGATTCGAGTTTTGTGTGCTTTTGCTTGTTTTCGCGTTCGTTTACGTTTTTGGTCCCTTGTTGGGATGTTGTGTGTTTTCTTCGTTTTTTGTCGTGTTTTTGTTCTGTTTGTAGGTTTGGGAATTTTGCAAGGCTAAAGAGAAGTCCGAGAAGTTATGATTCAATGCAATTCCATCAAATCAAGACTCCGTGGCCGTTGATGCAAGCCTTTGCGCAGAAAGAGCTTCAAAGAAAAGAGAACCCGAAGCAAATCGTAGAAGAATGTAGATAGCTGCTTACTAGAACATGCACAAATATTTCATGGATGATCCAAATGATCTGAAATTTGGATATGTCATAGATGAGTGAGTTAGCTACGCTAAGGACTTTACAGATCCGCAATCGGAGTTCGTAATCAAAAGATATGCTGCTCGGAAGAAAGTGTGGCAGAGCAGAAAATTTGCAGGACCTACGGCCTAAACCTCGCCGCGGCGAGGTCCCTGCTAATAGCAGTTTTCTGCTGCGGGAAAAACAGGGGCCTTTTTGTATCTTCCCCCTTTTCCCCCACTTGCATTTCTAAACCTTTTAGGGGACTTTTTGGTCTTGTTTTCCTAGGTTAAGAGGCTCAAGATGTCACAATTTTCTCACAACTTCCACAATCTTTCCACTCTTGGCCTCCCTTTTTCTCTCAAGCCTCCCTCAACTTTCTCTCTTTGTTTTTTCTTTGTTTTCTTGTACTAGGAAAGTGCACGTACGTTGTACGTGTCCAGTTAATTTTATGGGTGTCTTTTGTAAATAAGAGTAAAATTAATTTGATTATGTCTCATATTTTAATGCCTCATGAACTATTTTTTAATGCCTCGTTTTCACCTATTTTTAGTTTAAATATTTTTTACCTATTTAACCAGGTTAATTTTTTCACTGTTATACCCTTTTTTTTATCGGTTATAACTTATTTTTATAGTTTTTAAGATTTTGCCCCATTACTTTTTTCTATTTTAAACCATTTTTCTACCGGTTTCACCTTATATTGTCAATTAAACTCTTTTGTTTTAACTGATTTTTCACACATTTTTATCATACTAACCCGTTTTCACTTATTTTGAACATTTTTTTACTGATTTCACATGTTCTTTTCACCAACCTGAATTTTCATCAATCTAAAACATTTTCACCGACTTTATTCATTTTTCACCGATTTCACCTACTTTTCATTGATGTTGTCGTTTCACCGATTTCATCATTTTTGTACGAATTTGATCCGAATTTTTATCGATTTCACACGTACTTACCAATTTCGGGGGCACCTTTTTACCGGTTTCACCTTAATTTTCACCAACTTCGCCAGTGTTCACCAATTGCACTCGAATTTTCATCAATTTCACATATTTTAAAGATTTCTTATTTTTTTTATTGATTTCACCCATTTTCACCAATTTCACCCGTTTTTCACGAAAAAAATTCCAAGAAAATTCAAGGTTATGCATGTCTTGATATTATTGAATATTCTTTATATTTTTCTATTCTAGTCAAAGTAAAATTACATAATTAGCCATGCCATAAGTATTTTTTATTCTATCATAGTAAGATATGATTAAATTTTAATATTGTTTTGTAACATCAAGATATTTAAGAAAATTTCAATTTAAATTTTTATATTTAGAATGTTTATGACTTATGTTGTACTAAAATTTTAAATTAATATTTTCTTGTTTAAATAAATATTGATGCTATAATATAATAATGTTCATCTATTATTTAGGGACTATTTAAAATAATAGTGTATTTTTATGGTTCATTTTTATCTATTATAAGAGAAGATTAAAATAACAAAAAATGATGTAAGAGATTTGAAGGCTCCACCAAGGGGGTGAGTTAGTCACCACCCTTGGGGAGTGATTAGGTGGTGATTAAAGGGAGGAGAATCCTTGTCTCGATTCCATTTCGATTAGGTGATTTCTTTCCATTTCTTAGTTATTTATGATTAGGAGATGAATATTGTTATTTCCTTTTTAGATGAATGATTGTGGATTTGAATTCTCCAGATTTATATATATTTATGTTATTGTTTGATTAAATGATGTCTTGATGATTAGTATGGTGCTTATTTGTGTTCGTTAATCCGATTCCGTGTTTATTGTTCGTCTTGTGGTTTGACAACCTTTGGAGATGAAATTTATTGATTCTTGATTGCTATATTTAGTGATTTTGAGGATTTGATTATGAATTTGGATTGTGATTCGATTTTAGGATAGACATATACCTATGTCGTTTCATATTCGTTTAAGGTTTGAGTTTAAATGACATCGATTAGATTTTATTCCGTTTATACGTAAATTGGATTAGTTTAATTCGATAGGTTGGTATGCTATCGAAAGATACATACGAACATCAGTGAATCCTTGAATAGCAAGCACGAGCATAATATATTAAATGTCGAGTCAATGTTATCATTTGATTAGTTATGTTTGATGTTGGGTTATGTTTGATTTGTTGGGTTTATTGTTTTATCGCACTTTTGGCCATCTACATTTAATGCAACCTAGACATAGGTTAGGCGAGTGACGATTTGTGGATTTCAACGTAGGATAGTCATATACCTAGTTTGGTCCGTGTTTGTATAATAGGTTCGTCCGTGAATGCATCAAATAACTTAGATTCTCTTTATTCGGGGATTTGGGTTAGTTTTAGGTCCCGGGTGACAACGGTAGGCCTTAGAATCCTCTTTTGGGTTCGGACTTCCCTTAGAGCATCGGTTGACAGCGATGTTCGTTCTTGATCCGGAGATGGAGAGTTTGGGTAGATTGGTAGAGTTAAGTCAAACCGATAGGGAGACTTAACTAATTTGAACTCACAAACAACAACTAAATCTAGGATTGTTTGCATAGCTAACCTAACAACCGCATAATTTATCTGCTTTAACTAATCGCTTATAAATCCTCCTTACCACATAATTAACTCCCCATTTACTTGTTTTCATAGTTAGATTTACTTTACCGCTCGTAGTTAAATAAAATCACCCTTATCATATATTTGGGTTTGATCTTTTTGTATCAAGCATTCTTACATGAAATAGGCCGTCGATTGATTCGTTTATTCCCACCTTTTACCCATTCGTTGGGATTCGATACTCGGTATGTACTTATCGTTTTATATTACTTGTAACAACCGTATACTTGCGTGTTTGCGTATTAGTATTTGGAACGCAACATGTACTGACAGGGGCAATTACCATATTATTATCTGATTTACGCATATGACACACTTAATTGGAAGAAACGGATTCACGTGAAGGAAGAGGTAACACAAAATTCGTGTCAGAGGAAGAAGCCTCATTAGGAAAGCAAACATCAGCAGAGGAAGCAACACAATGTAAAGCAGGTTGTTCGCGTACGTAAGAACGCGCAGCGTACTTTGGACGTTGTTTCGCAAGCAACATACTTTTATCCTCTGAAGACATAGAAGCATACTGTAAACGTCGCCTCTCATTACGAGCCAACTTATTTGCATCCTTAGCATCCACCATAACTACAAAATTAAACATTTACCACTGTTAGAACAGCTGATGTCTGTTATCGAAAACACTACTAAACAATAACACAGATGAAAGACTGCAACTCACAACTTCGAAAGACATTCGGAATTTAATCTCTAAAAAACAGGGCTGCGAAACACGAGGAGGCCATGATCTCCAATACAGAAGCACAAGAAAGAACCTCATCTCCACAAACTCAATAAACAAGCAAGCAACCAATCCAACGCTTACGATGAACGAACCAAGCTCGTAGTTCAAAATAAGGCCAAGCACTTCATTTAATGATCCTTACCCTTACCCCTATCTCATAAAACAACATCTATACATAGCAAACTTTACTCTTAACCCAACAACACTTACCAACCAATTCATATTATAACCAATTCCCTTCTATAAACAAGCACCTCATAAAACAAAATACACAGGAAATCTATATCCTAAATATAAACCAAAAAAAAAAATAAACAAGCAGTAAAAATAAAAATGGACCAAAAATTTAAGTAATGAAAGAAAAACAAAAAAGTAAGTGCATAACAAAAGAGAAACAATAAGTAAACCTCAAGAAAGAAGTAACTGCAAATTCTAAGCAAACAGCAAAACCTGTAAAAAAAAAATTCCAAATAAGCATATACAAAAGTCTAGTACAAGAACATCACAATCCAGGAAAAAGAAATACTTACAGGACAGAGCATAAAATATCTTATTCTCTAACCTAAACTCAGGTAATATTACTAAAATAAAGTAAGCTCTTGCCTGAAGTCCAGTACGAGAACATCACAATCCCGAAAAAAGAAATACTTACATGACAGAGCATAAAATATATTATTTTGTAACCTAAACTCAAGTAAGATTACTAAAATAAAGTAAGCTCTTGCATGAATGAAAAAAAAAATATACAAACTAACTGACCAAGAAGCACAGTAAAGAAATTCCGAAGAAAAAAAATTCCTAATGCGATGGTAGAAATGAAAATGTAGTGATTTTTTATGTAAGAACAACAATAAAAATGAAGGTCGGCAAATAATTAAATACAAACTCTGATGTGATAAGCAGCTGCGTAGTGTAGGACTAAAATATTATATCAATATATGAAGTAAATATCATAGAATCACCGACCGTCGGCAGTCCGAGCCTAACCGCCGAGCCTCAGACCCAGGCTAAAACAAATCCACAAAATTACACCGCACAAACCCAATCCCACTCCCAACCAGACATATCCAAAGCTTCCGAGATAAAAAAGCCCACTCAATTATTTAAATAAAATCAAACGATTCGAGCTGCCATTGTTCATAAATAAGCCGAATTGTGAACAAACAATTCTCAATTTACAATGAATTGAAGCAGCAGGAGTGCGTAATTTAGGTAAAATGAGCTGCCTCTGTTCAACATTTCAATTTGCAAAGGAAAACTTGCTAACGGGGCCCACAACAGACGGACGACGAAGAAAATAGAAGACAAAAGTAAAGGAGAATCGAAAATAGGCGCTGCACAAAATAGGGGGAATTTGATCAAATCGACAAGTTTGGAAACAGTATTCTTCAATTTAGTTTTGAATTAAATTTGGCCGATCTATTTGTAGAACGACGTCGTTTAGACCATTTCCTTCTCCTTTTGTGCAGCTGCTAATTTCCTTTTGCCTTTAATTTCGGCTTGTAATTTCTTCGTCGTCCGTATGTTGTGGAGCCCGTTTCGAAGTTTTCCTTTGCAAATCGAATTGGTGAACAGTAGCACCTCAATTTACCTAAATTACACACCCCAGCTGCTTCAATCGATTGTAAATTGAGAATTGTTTGTTCGATTTGCATAATTCAATCTTACATTCCGATTTCCACCTCCTCCTTGCATGATTTTCTTGATTTCTTCGAGATTGGGTCCCTCTCTCACATGGGATGTTGCCAATTGATTGTTTCTTCAACTTCCTCTCAACGACTTTGATCATCCTTTTCATTCCACCGTCTTCAACCATGGGTTGGATTGCTTCCACGGTTGCCTTCTTTTCTTCTCTCTTCCCACGTGGGTCGTGACCATGTCATATCTCTGTTGTATCAGCAAAAGATATGGGACTAATTTGCCCTTGCACACCCTCCTCACCTGCTTTGGAAATTGTTGTTGTTTACTATCGTGCAGATAGTATTCACACCTTCTAATTTCATTTCCAGTTTTCTCTTCTTTTATTCTTCTCACGTTTCTATCCCCGGGCCCATTCTTATTTTCAAAATTCCCAGGTAATTTTCCTCTGTTTAGGATTTCCATAGCTTTGATGCTTTTCGGATCGGTAACTTTTGTGATTGGATTTATTTGATGCTGGTTATAACCTTAAGTTTCTAATTTGTCAGAAATTGGTCGTGCATTATTTGGGCTACCTATGATTCCAACAACTTTGCCCCAGGTAATTAACACAAAATTAATGTATTATTTTGTCTTTGTATGCAGTAGATTGGTACCCTTTTATGGTTCAGTTCAGTTTTATTATGAATTAGTTCGATTACCCTTTAAGATTGTAACTTCATGACTAGAAGTAGCAATATCTGTAAGTTCATCTTCTTTAGGAAGATAAACAAACCCATATTTCACCTATTTGATTTTGTTCTTTTAAAATTATAAGGCGGTGGCTTTCATCTATATATGTACGTGTGTCTACAATTGTGTTAGTTTCTCTAACTATAAATTGATGAATTATGGGTTCGGTTAATAATACCTGGGTATTTTAGTAAGGTTGTTGAAGAAGAGTAATATTCCGGCACATTCGTCAGGCAATTAACAAAAAAATAGCATTAATCCTGACTAAAGTTGATTTAAAGCCCTTCCCTGAATTGATCTCAATTTAGCAGATGAGCTGACACTTTCTATGTCGTTATATATAATATGAGTGAACTCCTACATCGTTAAGGAATATATTTGATGACTGCTTTATTTGTCTACTTGAGTTTTATTTTGGCTTGTGCATATGATAATAAAAGAACTCATTCAGATGTGAAGGTACTGTGGTACAATGTGCTAACTATAAGCTTACTTGTTACTTTGTCTTAATGTACCTTATACATATAGATTGAAACAGTGGCTCAATTTGGTGTGATTTTCCTTCTTTTTGCTTTGGGCCTTGAGTTTTCCACAACAAAGGTAGCTGTTGTTATGCTTCTTCAAATTGATGAATTATTATCTCCATTCCTTTTTAAATTTAAGTCATAATTGTTTCTATAAACTAATAATTTACTCATGCTTCAGCTTCGACTTGTTCGGCAATTGCTGTTCTTGGGGGCTTACTCCAAATTCTCCTTTTTATGTGCCTGTGTGGAATTATAGCCTCGGTATAAATTGACAAAGTTCATTTCACATAGAATCAAGCTCACATAATCAGTTGTATAGACAATTATTATGATAACATGCCGTCAAATTAAATATAAATGTATATGCTTTTACTGTATTATGTAAGTTGCTTTAAGTCTGAATCCTAGGACCCAACCCCCATAAATACTATTATAGGTTTATTATGCTATCAATTATTACTAGGAGATAGCAATAAGATGTTACTTTGGACTCGCAAGTGGGCATATTGAGGTGATTTTTCTTCATAGACTGAATTCTTTTGACGAAATCCCACAAAATAATAAGTCCCAAAAAACGAAAAATATCGTACTTATTTGTTCATAACAGTGTTCTATCTCTTACAGTTTCTTGCTTGATGGAATTTTTCAGCTCTGTTTTACTTTGAGGTATGATATATTGACTTACTTTCCCTTTTTCTAATATTCAACTAAATTGACTCATTCTTTCTGTTGTAATTTGCAATAATTTAACTGGGTTCTTTCCCTTTTCTCTTATTTCTTCAGGGTATTGGGTTTAGTTTAGTTCTTGTGAAGGCTTAAATCTGTTTGCTTGTTAAACTCTGGTTTTTGGTAATACTTTACTAATATTGTTACTTGAATATGGGATTCTTTGGTTTATCTAAGCATCGGATTGGTGTTGTATGAGATCGGGGTAAGGGTAAGGATTATTAGGTGAACTGCTTCACCTTATTCTGAAGTATTGTTTCTTGACTTGCAGATGTTTCAACTACAATGATTGTTAAGCCTGGACCTGTAGTAGACTTCCTCCTTGATGAAGGTAATTAAGTCTTGTAATATTATGAGAAATTGATTATTCAATTAATCTGGTCCTTCTGTTTAATGATAAACAGGCTAAAAGGACTTTGAATAATCTCAGGATCAAGGCTACCAATACTAATAGGGAATACAAGATATTTGGTTTGAGTGACCAAATATGCAGGAGGCAAATGTAAGCTCTAGCAGTTGTTCAAATTCGTTTTTTTCTCTTATCTTGTTATATTGAAGATGCCTTTATGTTAAAACCTTGAATTGCTATCTCGGTTTAACACCTATTTCTACGTTTTAGGTTCAAGATGAAACAAAGGAGAGAAGGAGGTACTGAAGGAGAGGAAATTGAACTTACTGTACATGACTATTTTGTCCAAAAACTTAATTTTCCATTGAGGTTCTCTGGAGATTATCCATGTATCAATTTTGGGAAATCCAATTGTCCAACTTCATTCCCATTGAGGTTTGTACATTTTAATTTATAGTATTTTTTTTTTCATAGCATTGTAATTCTAACTGTTTCTTTTCTTATAGTTATGCTTGTTAGTCTCCTTACAACGTTATACCAAAGCCTTGTCCAATGTCCAAAGAGCTTCGTTGGTAGAGAAGTCCCGACAAAAACTTCAGGAGAGGATGAGTAATTTCAAGCAAGTAAGTCTTTAATGCTTTGGTCCCGATTCATACCCAAAACTTTACTTGCACCCTTTGCAAGGACTTTATCTTTACGGAGGAGTGGGAACTCGAAAGACAATGTAGATGGACTTATTTTTTGATCAGTTGTAAGAATCAAACTTGTCTTAATCATTTCTAAAACTTTACTGTATGAGTCGCAGGACAACAATTAGCAAATATAAGTGCCTTGATTGCTTCTGATATGCCTTCACATCTACGCAGGCCTTACAACTGGAGGAAGAAAATGATTCATTTCCATGATTTCATGCTAAATGTTCATTCCCGTCTGCAGGTATGTATGCTTTCAATTGATTGGCATCAGTTGGAATTTTTTTTAAATTTAAGGATATCATCCACGAGGAAAGAACTGATTACCATATATAAATCGAATTTTCTCCTCTTGAAATGAAAAATAAAAAATCTTGGTGTTTGGAGTAAAACAAAGAAATTATTGCACATACTTACATACTTAGATGATCTTGAGGATTAAATATTGGATTTTTTAACAATGAAGTTATTCGAAATCATCCAAACATTAACGGGTTCCAATCGAATTTTCTTGCGTTTGTACAAGTCCGATGTGAAGCAAAGTTGGTGCTTCCAGCACACGTGGGAAGTTGCATCAGAGTGGATCATGTTCAGGTCAATAGCTGGAACGTCTCAAACACCTCCGGTTAATTTATCTCAACCACCGGAAGATTGTTATATTCCAACCCCACCAGAAACTCAATTTGAATCGGAAACACCTTCACTAGGCGACGAAGCAAATCCCGAGACTCCTCACTCGAGTTCAAGATCTGAAAGTCCAATTGGTAACAAAAAAGCCAAGAAGGGAAAATGGAAGGCTTCGTCGAGTTCAAATCTTTCTGATTTTGAAAGCAAAAGATTGGCAGCCATGGAGCAGGCCAGAGAAACTACACTTCTGGTAGAGGCTGGACGAGAAAGAAGGCATGCGGAGAATCTTCAACGTCAACGGGATGAAGAAGCAGCGAGATTGGCAGTCACACAACAGTTACAAGAGGAACGGATTATGTCGATGGACTGCTCATCATACACTCCAGTTACAAAGGCGTATTGGAAGAACAAAAGAAGAGAAATAGCAAGGAAAAATCTTCCAACGAACTTATTTGGAGATGCATCAAATGAAGGATCCGACTGGTTTCCAGGGGAAAATCAGTAAAATGTAATATTTTCATGTGTTTCATTTCTTGTATTTCCCGTATTTTCGATTTCTTGTATTTCCTTTGTTCTTTGTTGTATTTCCTTTGTTATTTGTTGTATTTCCTTTCTTGTATTTTCTTCCGTGTTATAAAAATATTTGTTTGCGTATTATGTATTAATTTTAAGTTACTTTAATTAAATATTCTATTTAATATTAATATTTTAATATAATTAATAATTAAATTACGAGTACTAATATAATTACTATTATTAATATTAATATTAAAAAAATTTAAAACTATAATATTAATAGGTGAGAGTGGGCAAAGGAAAAAAATGGAAGTAATTCCCCCACGGAGCCCCAACCATTGGAGACGACCAAGCAGGGCCTCGGGCTGGCCCTGGGCTAGCCCGGGCTCTGGAGCATGGGGCTAGCCCTCAACCATTGGAGATAGCCTCAGCCTCATTCACTCACATGCCTTACCAGTGCATCACATTCATAACTGCATTCTTATTTTGAACATAAATATATACATACAATTTATTTTTCTGGGGGGACCATGCCCCCCCCCCCCAGTCCCTGCATAGGTCCGCCCCTGGTCCTATCGTCAATGCAGAAAGAAATGGAGCATTTTTTGTCAAAAATAGTTAATATGATGAAGGATGAGAATCTCTTTGCCACACAAGGAGGGCCAATTATTCTAGCTCATGTTTATTTTATATTTTGCATTTAAATTTAAGAATGTTTGCCTATATTGGGATTGAAACAATGAACTTATTTTAAGTAACCATATCTATTGAGCTTCGAATTTCTGCTTAACCTTGTAGTGACATAATCCATTTCACACACTATCTTAAATACTGGGGTAGGGTACTGATCAGCCTACTGAAGGACATTGCCTAACCTTTGCATTAGAGATTACTGAAAATGTCAGCGGTGAAACCTTATCTGTAGTTAGAGTACTTAAATATGTCACTGATATTGGTTTCAGTTTAGTAGTGTATCCTTGTGTCTTTACTTGGTTATTGATTATTTTTTAGGAGAGGGCATATTGTAATAGGTGGAGAATGAGTATGGAAATGTTGAATGGGCTTATGGAATAGGTGGACAATTGTATATTAAATGGGCTGCAGAAACAACAATTGGTCTTAATACTAGTGTTCCTTGGGTGATGTGTGCACAAGAAGATGCACCTGATCCAATTGTAAGTATAATTACATCACGGACCCCATTACATTCTACCCTTTGCAATTGTCATGAAATAATTAATAAAGCCTTAATATTGTTCACTAAAGTTCCTTATTTAGAGAATAACAAATGACTTTTGGGCTCTGAATATTTGGTTATGAGAAATGCAGTGTCTCTTGTCATTTCAAACACTGATAGAGGGAAAATCTAATAACTGCAGATTAACACTTGCAATGGATTTTATTGCGACCTCTTCACTCCAAATTCACCTTCGAAACCAAAAATGTGGACGGAGAACTATGTTGGATGGTAACAAATCAATTTTCTTTCTTAAGTAACATATTTTTGGAGAAACCCTATTTTATGTATCCTGTATATTAAGCTTCAAAGTGTACAAAACACTAATGTGTACGGTTACAGGTTTCTTGCATTTGGATATGCTGTTCCTTTTCGGCCTATTGAAGATTTGGCTTTTGCCGTTGCACGCTTTTTTGAAACAGGCAGCACTTTCTAAAACTATTACATGGTGAGCTTGATTAAGACGATATATAGATGCTATTACTGATAAAAACATCTGATTATTAGTACATTTCCAATACCTCTTGCAGTATTTTGGTGGCACCAACTTTAGAAGAACGGCAGGAGGTCCGTTGATTGCAACTTGTTATGACTATGACGCACCAATGGTAAACTTTCTGGCCTCATGGAGTACACACTCCATTTGTTAAAATTTCTAGCAAGAAATTTATGTTTGGGATTTCTTTAGTACATTGAAAGTGTAATTATATCGACGTGGTAAATAGAAAAAGAGTAAACATCTCAATGATGTAATACTTACTGAATTTTGTGTATTTCTTGATTCTAAATATCGATTTTGAGTTAGGCGCCAAAATATGCCAATTGTAAATTTTTAGAACATCAAATCGACGAGCCAAATATTAAATAATCTGCATTGGTCTTCACCATCACAACATCTTTGAAGATTGCAAGCTTGGACATATTATGGATACATTACTTATGTATACAAGGATGATACTTGAGATATCACCTTATCATGTCGATAGTTAGGAAAACTGAAGAATATAGAGCCATTAGCATCTGTAAAAATCTTGAGGTATGTTTAATATCAAGACTGTTTTCTGATTTTCAGAGAGATCGAGATATTAGTCAAGCAGTTGCTCTTTTGTATGTTTATTTATTGAACTAAGTTGCACATATTATACGAACAATCGTTCCTATCATAAAACAGTCCTCCTTTATTTTGTAATTGAAGTAGATCTCCCTATGATATTTTACCAAACAAATTTGGAATTTTTGATGTCTTCTAATTCTAGAAGTTGTTTTCTCACTCGTGCTGAAAGTTTATGTGGATCTGGAACTTTTGAACTTTCAGGTGGTTATGAAGTTGATTTTATATTAGTTTTTAAGCTATTTATCTAAAATTGATTGAATGAGTCCTGGTAAATTTTGTTATGTTGATTTGGAGCGTTGTTTCAGTTGGATGCTAGAAAATATGATGTGCTTTTTACCCCAGTAGAGATAGCTGAATGGTTTGTAATACTTTCTTATAGTAATTTTCCTAAGTAGATGCCATCAATTTACGGTGATGTGAGTCATAGATGTGGTAACTAGAAATCTTCATACCGGAGTTATACAAGTTTAATTTACAATCAATTTTACTGTCATTTTCTTTGTCAGGCTCATGTATACCATAAATCCTCCAAAGAGTGTGCAACCTTTCTTGCCAACTATGGTAACTCTTCAGATGCAACTGACCTCTTCAAAGGGAATTCTTACTTCCTTCCTGAATGGTCTGTGAGCATTCTTCCAGACAGTAAGAATGTTATATTTAACAAAGCAAAGGTATTACCTCCCCTTTGTCTGTTTCTCTTCTCCATAAAATAAGAATTTAAAGTCATATTGCTTGGTTCAGTTGTGATCCTCAAGTTTGATGTTGGGTCCCAGGATTAACCATTCTTCATAATTAGGTGAATTGTTTAAATTATAATCACCAAAAAACTATAGGAAGCCACCCAATAGATGGGTTCATTATTTTTGTCGTTTATCGAACAATTTTTAACATAATACCATCAATAGATGAAGTTGTTGTGATAGTATTACTATTACCCTTTTCTTGGTTGGCCTAATATGACCTACAAACCTGTGAAATTTGACAATCAGTTTTAAGGTATGCCTTTTTGTTTTGAAGATCATCTTTTAGAGGAATTTGGTAATGGTTTTCTAAATACATGCATTTGAAATTTTGATGTCACTACCTAGATTTTGTACTTGCCTATTGTAAAAGGTCATATTAATTATTATTTTACTGTATTAATAAATTTAATATTTTAAAAAATAATAAGATAGATTAAAATACGATATAATTTGTTTAATTTACTTTTTATGTTTAGAACAATAAAATTTATTAAATTATTATTATAAAAATAACAAATAATTTATTCAATTAAATGTTTAAATAAATTTCTATATTTATTAAATATAATTGATAAAAAAATTATTTTTATTATAACATTAAATTGTTAATAAATATGTAAAAAAAATGATATTTGTTGGATGAAGATGAAGATGAAGTGTAAAGAAGACAAGTAATTAAGGGAAGGTTTTGATGATTTCCAAAACATCATAATCAGCTAAGTATGAAAAACTTAGTTCCCTTAGAAGAATTTTGAACAAGTAAAAGAAGACATCAGAAGAGTTCAAAGTTCAAAGCTCAGAAGACTAGTGATCTCATGCTGAATCAGCGAACAGAAGGGTAGGTCATCAGCCGAGTCAAATCAGATTAGTTCAAGTATTTGATCAGCAGAGTGCCTATCAGATGAGTCGTTTTGATCAGCAGAGTATAAGAGATCAAGAGATTAGTTCAAACGGTAATAAATGCCACAAGTGAAATAAATGCTGGAAGAGAAGGGTAGTAATGACAAATGATTGGAATTAACTCTCGGATCAGCAGAGTGCATTTAATGCAGCTACAGGAAAGTACAGCAGAAAAGGTACTGTAGCAGGTTACCGTTCTAATTTCGGGCTAAGGCTATGGATTTGAAGATTTGATTTCCTTCAACGGTCTTATTTTCAAATTCAAGTATAAAAGGAGCTGATTTCAACGAGCGAGACACACAACAACAATCAGATATTTTGCATTCGAAGCAGAAATTTATCTAAGTCTCAAAAGCTCGAACAGCTCACTCGTCTGGTGGAAGTCATCTGTTGACAGAAACCCAGTTGAAGAAAACAGAAAAACATTATCTGAGTGATTTTGTAATAGCTGAGTGTTGTGCGAAGTTAGAATCCATCTTTGTGAGTGATTCTACTTTAGAGGATAGGATTTCTGAGTGATTTCCTATTGTGAGCTTATAGCCTTTTCATTTGTTGTATAGGTATAAGTGGAGAAATATTGTAATCTTTGTGATTATAGTATAACCCAGAATCTAAGTGATCTGGAAGAGTGGACTAAATGATTTTTATCCATATAACCACTATAAAAATTCTTTGTGTTGATTTGCATTTAAGTTTTTCTTGCATATTTCAAAACTGCATAAGTAAACACTTTGAATTATTTAAAGGATTTTAAAAGGAGTTTGTAAAACTGTGGATAAAATCTTTTTAAGAACTTAGTCTACTTGTGAAAAACACTTTCAAACATCCGCTGCAAGTAAACTCTTGAGAAAACTATTCTGTTGAAAAACAGCTAAGTATCTATAAGAAGAGTGGTCACTCTGCTGTTCTAGACTTGTTCTTGATCAGCGAAGTAATCTTACTGTTCTTCATCAGCTTAGTCTGCTGACAGAAGACTGAAAAGTTTTAAGTTCAAAAAGTTGAAGAGGTCTATTCACCCCCCCCCCCCTCTAGACCTCATCTGACCACTTGGGACCAACAAGTGGTATCAGAGCAGGTGGTTAATTAGAATCAGCTGCCTGATCAACGAGCTTGATCCAAGTGTTTTTCAAAGGTTTTCAAAACTTTTTCAAAAGAGCATCTTTTTGAAAAATCTAAACTTTTTGAAAAATGGATTGTATTAGCCATGTTCCCCACATTGTTGGTATGTCTTTTGAATACTGGAAGATTAGAATGGAAATCTTTCTAGCAGCCTACAATGACAACATGTATACATGTATCATTAAAGGTCCATTCAGATTCACAAAGACCATAAAGATAAATGAAGTCAATACGGTTGTGGAAAAAGACCTTCATGAGATGACTCCAGAAGAAATCAAGCTTTACAATCTAGACAAAGTTGGGAGATTCATCATGACTAAAGCCCTGGACAATGATCGGTTTGACAAGGTCAAACATTGCAAGACTGCAAAAGAGATGTGGGACAAAGTCAGAGATATGAGCGAAGGGAACGACGCCATAAAAGAGCATCAGCTGAGTGTTGCTCTAGAAAAGCTGGACAACTTCAAGAGGAAATCCACTGAAACCATTGATCAGATGGATACAAGGTTTACAAGAATATTAAATGAAGTATTGAAGCTTGGAAAAACCTTCACAGACAAGGAGATAACCATCAAAGTACTGAAGGCCTTACCTCCTAAGTTCAACATGAAGGTGACAGCAATGGAAGAATCAAGGGATTTGGGAAAAATCTCTCTTACAGAGCTGTTCTCTGTACTCAAGGCATTCGAGTATAAACTGCCTAGGATGGGTATTGAAGAAACCTCAACTTCAGGACCCACAGCTGCCTTAGTTGCTGCTGAAAACACCAGGAGACCAGCACATAGAAGTCAAGATGTGGACTCATCTGATGAAGCATCACTACTCAACAAGAAGGAGTACACTGCTGGAGATGTAGCATTATTGATGAACAACTTCAAGAAGTTCTATAAGAGAAAAATGAAAAACAAATACAATCATGCTGCTTCTACTTCTAAACCTAACTCTTCTTCTCAAGAAAAAGATGATTATAAAGCAAAACTAATGTGTTATAACTGCAGGAAATTGGGACATTTCATCAGAGACTGTCCATATCCAAAAGCAGAGAAATACACTGAGGAAGAGAAGAGAATCAGAAAGGAAAGAAAGCATAAAAAAGGGAAAGCAATGGTAGCTGAAGCAGAAAAGCTTGCTGCTGTCTACTCATCTGATTCAGATTCAGACACGTCTGATGAAGAATCTTCTGATGAAGAGAAACCTGCTCTCCTCTGCCTGATGGCTAAGGAATCTGATGACTCAGAGGATGAGGTAACTCCTCAAGATAATGAACTATTTAATTCTCTAGAGCAAATGATGTTGAATAATACTACTATTGCTGGAGAATTTGTTAAGCTTAAGGAAGAGATGAACTTGCTAAAAGAGCAAAATAACTCACTGAAACTTAAAGCTGAAAAGCCTAAAGAATCAGCTGAGTATAAACAGCTTGAGCAAGAGCATGAATCTCTGAAAGCTGAATGTGAGGTCTATAAAGGAAAAATCATGGAACTTGAGAAAATTATTGAGTCTCATGATAAGTCAACTGTTGCATCCATGCATACATCCAGTAAACAGGAGACACCTTTAGAAAATGATAAACTAGAATTGAATCATACTGAAAAATTCATTTCTGCTGACAATAGTAAGGTCATTCTGTATGTTCAAACTTCTAAACCTACCTCATCTGAGAAAGTGGTAAAGGAGAAGAAATCTCCTAAGGCTAAAAAGAGCAAAGAGCCTAGTATAGGAAAACAGACTAGTAAACCCAAACAGAAGAGTCCTAGGAAGTCTTCTGATAAGGTTAAAACTAATCAGACTAGTGAGAAAACTAAGTCGTCTGTCAATGAGCAAGCTGTAAGTAAACCAAAAAAGCATAAGAACAAGAAAAATCAAAATGCTTGGTATGGAAATGAATCATATTATGTGCAACCTGCTGCATATCATCCTATGTATCATGCACCTCAATTTCCTAGTTACTATGCACCTTACCCTGCTCATCCAATGCATGCATATCCTGCTTATCATGCACCTTACCCTGCTTATGAACACTATTCTTATCATACTGATCATCAACATGACTTATCTGTCAATTATGATAAAAATGAAACTGTTCATGCTCCTGTCAAAACTCAGAAGCCTAAGAAGCCTAAGACATCAACATCTTGGGTTGTCAAAGGTGGAACTAATCCTTCAGGACCCTCTCAATAAGGGTACCTAAAACAATTTTATTTTTGTTTTGTAGGTTAGGATTAGGAGTAGGAGTAAAGTAGAGAAGATTTGGTACTTGGACAGTGGATGTTCAAGGCACATGTGTGGAAGCATGCATGAGCTGACTGATGCAGTTGCTGTGGATGGTCCAAATGTTACATTTGGGGACAGCAAAGAAGGCAAGATTAAAGCTAAAGGAAGATTAATCAGAGGAAACATAGAGATATCTGACGTCTCATATGTCAAAGGCCTCAAATATAATCTGCTGAGCATAAGTCAATTTTGTGACAAAGGATATTCAGTCATCTTCTCAACAGATAAGTGCTACGTTGAACAGATTGGTACAAAGAAGGTAATCTTATCTGGAAAGAGACAAGGGAATGTCTACATAGTCGACTGGAATTCTGCTGACAAGAATTCAAGTGTTTGTTTGGTGGCTTCTACACCAAGTGAAGTTAGTTGGCTATGGCACAAAAGGATGAATCACTTAAACTTCAAGACCATCAACAGATTAATCAAGAATGATTTGGTAGAAGGGATTCCAAAAACAGTCATGAGCAAAGACAAGCTCTGTGACGCCTGTCAGAAGGGTAAACAAATCAAGTCATCATTCAAAAGCAAGAAGCACCAATCTTCTGAAAGAATCTTGGAGCTACTACATATGGACTTATTTGGACCCATTGATCCAGTCAGTAATGGTGGAAAGAAATACTGCCTAGCTGCCGTGGATGATTATTCAAGATATACTTGGGTGATTTTCATGAAGAAGAAAAGTGAAACCAAGGAACATCTTACCAATCTGATGGAACTGATCCAGAATGAGAAGAGTATCAAAATCTTGAAGATCAGATCAGATAGAGGGACAGAGTTTACAAACTCTACTGTTGAAGAGTATTGTAATATCAAAGGAATACATCATGAGTATTCTGCTGCTAGAACCCCTCAACAGAATGGTGTTGCTGAAAGGAGTAACAGAACACTAAAAGAAGCTGTCAGGACCATGATAGCTGAAGCTAAGCTGACACAAAGATTTTGGGCAGAAGCAACAAATACAGCATGTTTTACCCAAAACAGATGTATGATCAACAAAAATCAGAACAAGACTCCATATGAAGTTTGGAACAACAGAAAACCAAACGTTCATTACTTTAAGATTTTTGGTTGTAAATGTTTTGTATTGAATAATGGGAAAAATCACCTTACTGCTTTTGCAGAAAAGGCTGATGAAGCTGTTTTTGTAGGATACTCTACTATTAGTAAAGCCTATAGAGTTTTCAATAAAAGAACATTACTAATAGAAGAATCTATCCATGTAGTATTTGATGAGCCAAGTCAATCTTCTGAAAAGAATCAAAATGTTAATCAAGATATGTCTACTGATTTACAGAAATTAGACGTTGGAAGGAATGAAGAATATGTTCCCATCATACTACCTAATCTTAATTCAGCTGATAACTCAAGTGCTGTTCAAAATCACAGTGCTGATTGTCTAACAGACGAGTTGCAAACAGCTGACAGACCAGAGACTGTTCAACAGACTGCAAATGTTCAACAGACTACTACTGCGACTCCAACAGTAGTGTTGCAAGATCAAAACAGAGGACAATATTCAGACCTGCAACCTGATCTCAGATGGCTCAGAAATCACCCACCAGAGTTAGTGATTGGTGATCCATTAGATAGAGTGAAAACAAGAAGAGCTGCTGCACAAGATTCCATGTTTGTCACCTTTCTATCTCAAATAGAGCCTAAGCAAATTGAAGAAGCTCTCAATGATTCCTTCTGGATAGAAGCTATGCAAGAAGAGTTGAATCAATTTGAAAGGAATGAAGTCTGGTACTTAGTTCCTAGACCAAGTCATCAAAGAGTAATTGGCACTAAATGGGTTTTCAGAAATAAGATGAATGAAGATGGTATTGTTACCAGAAACAAAGCAAGATTAGTGGCCAAGGGTTATTGTCAAGAAGAAGGAATTGACTTTGATGAAACTTTTGCACCAGTAGCAAGACTTGAAGCAATCAGACTGTTTCTAGCCTATGCTGCTTACAAGAACTTCACTGTCTATCAGATGGATGTGAAGTCTGCTTTTCTCAATGGAGAACTGCAAGAAGAGGTGTATGTTGAACAACCTCCTGGATTTGAAGTCTATCAAGAAGAGGACAAAGTATATCGTCTGAAGAAAGCCCTCTATGGACTGAAACAGGCTCCAAGAGCATGGTATGATACCTTATCTGATTTTCTTTTAATTAAAGGATTTCATAAAGGTAAGGTAGATAAAACCCTGTTCACAATTGAATGGGAGAATCATATATTAATTGTGCAAATATATGTAGACGATATTATTTTTGGTTCAACTAACCAACAGATGTGTGATAAGTTCTCCAAACTGATGCAGAATAAGTTTGAAATGAGCATGATGGGTGAACTTAATTATTTTCTTGGTTTACAAGTTAAACAGCTGTCTGATGGAATCTTTATAAATCAAGCTAAATACACAAGAGATCTGTTTAAAAAGTTTGGTATGGAAACTAGCTCTACTGCTACTATTCCTATGTCTACAAGTCTTCGTTTGGATAAAGATGAAGATGGCAAATCAGTGGACATAACCAAATATAGAGGCATTATAGGGTCACTGTTATATCTAACAGCAAGCAGATGTTAACTCTACAAAATAGAGTTAATTTCTATGTATTTTTGCGGGGAATGACATGAATTTCTGGAGATCTTAGATCGTTTTCACTAGGTTTAACTTGGTTTTTCTCGTTGGTGAGTCACGTATTCATTTTGGTATTTTCTTGTGAATTTTTCAGATTTTTCTCTTGATTTTTGGATGTGCAAACAGAAGGCTCTTCGCTGGGGCGGAAAATTTCTCCGCTGGAGCGAAATCACAAAGCAGACCTCCGCTGGGGCGAACCGATTTTCCGCTGGGGCAAAAGCTGTCCGCGAATTCTTGCTTTTAGAGTCCTAGTTTCACTTGGAAACTTATATATATGTGGAGGAAGAGAGAGAAAATAATCTTGGAACACTTTTTAACACTTTTTGACAAGGAGAGCGATCAAGAAGAAGAAAATATCATTGAGAAGCGTGGAACAACATCGGAGAAGACAATTCTTGAAGATTGGAAAAACAGATCTACTTCTCTTTTCTCATCTTTTGCAATTTCTTTTCTCTTTTGTATTCTTGCAATCATGACTTTGATGATTCTTGAGTTTATTTCCGTTTTAGCTATGAACTAAATTTAGTTTTCTAGGATTACAATGGATTTCGTTGTTTAAATTGATTGTTGTTTATTTTTCCTTATTCTACTTTATTGAGATCTATTGTTTACCCATTCTTGTTCTTAATTTTCAATAGCCTGATCAACTATTGTTTCACAAATCTAATTGAATCGGGAGAGGAAATTAGGTTTTAGGTTAAAGATTGGGTAACCTTTGTACGAATTGCACCCACATCGAATTGGGTAATTTGTTTAGCAATTAAGATAGGAATATACTTAATTGCCTTAGGTAGTCAAAATTAGGGCTTGTTCTTGATTCAATTTGGCCTAACTTCATTGGCATAGGAATATAGCTCTTTGATTAGGTTAGATTAGTTTTACAATATTCTGGAAAGAAATTGTAAAAACTTAAGTGTCCTAGACTAGCAATAAATCTTAATTAAAATAGAATTGTTGGGAAAATAAAAGCAATTAGTTTAACATTGAAGGAAATTGTAATCCTAGGCTTTAATCATCATAGTAATCTTGTCAGTTTATAATTTAGTTTTACTATTCATTGTTTCTTAGTTATAATAATCACAAAGATTCGTTTAATTTGGATAGGAAAAAGAGTGATCTTTAGTAATTAGTTGTTTAGTTCATTAATTCCCTGTGGAGACGATACTCTACTTATCATTATATTACTTGCTGCGATTGCGTATACTTGCGTTTATAAATCCTGCATCAAGTTTTTGGCGCCGTTGCCGGGGAATTATTTGCGCTATTTTGCTAATATTAATATCAATCATTCTTTTCTTAGATCAAATTTTTATTTGTTGTCTCTTTCTTTATTTCCAGGACATTTATTCTTTGCATGCGCAGTGATCGAAATAAAGAACTTATTCCATTAGATCTTGAAATCGAGCGCACAATTCGAAGATTAAAAAGGCTAAAAATAAATTCAGAGTCTCAAGGTCACACTATGGGTGAACAAGTCGATGAAGAAGCAGCAGCTGCTGCTTATCGCTCTATCAGAGATTATGCAGTCCCTCATGTTGAAGGACTTAGATCGAGTATTGCTAGGCCAACTGTCGAGGCCAATAATTTTGAGATCAAGCCAGCAGTCATACATATGCTTGAGTCGAAACAATTCTTCGGGCATGCACATGAGGATCCGAACAAACACTTGAAACTATTTTTGAGGATGTGTGATACATTCAAATTCAATGGAGTATCATCAGATGCTGTCAGATTGAGATTGTTCCCATTCTCTTTGACTGGGAAGGCTGCAGATTGGTTAGAAGCTCTGCCAGATGAGTCTATTACAACATGGAATCAGTTAGTGGATAAATTTTTAGCTAAGTTTTTTCCACCTGCAAAAACTGCTCGGATGAGGAATGACATCACTGATTTTCTGCAACATAAAGATGAAACTTTAGATGAAGCCTGGGAGAGGTTTAAGGATATGCTAAAAAAGTGTCCTCACCATCAGATTCCAGATTGGTTACAAATTCAATCTTTTTATAATGGGCTTACAGATAACATAAAAGGAAACCTCGATGCTGCAGCAAATGGTGCTCTTGGGGGAAAATCTCCTGAGGAAGCCAGAAATATTATTGAGGAAATGGCATCAAATATTCAACAGTGGTCATCAAGACGCACGGAGCAGAACAAAGTAGCCGGAGTTGTAGATGTTGACGCTATTGCTTCTCTCACATCTCAATTGGCAGCTCTCACAAAGAAACTTGATGAGAATTGTAGTAGAAACAATGTTCAGAGAATATATGCCACATGTGACATTTGTGGAGATAATCACACGGTTGCATACTGTCCTGAGAATCCGGAGTCTGTCAATTTCGTGGGAAATTCTAACCGCCAGAAGAACAACCCTTATTCCAACACATATAATCCGGGATGGAGAAATCACCCTAATTTCTCATGGGGTGGTAATCAATCAATCATTCAAGCCCAAGGACCAATTGCACCTCCGGGTTTTCAACAAGCTCATGCACCAACACAAGTACAAAAACCATCTACTGAAGAAATTTTGCTCCAATACATGCAGAAGACAGATGCCATAATGCAGAAGACAGATGCCATGATGCAGAAGACAGATGCCATAATTCAAAACCAGAACGTCGTAATTCAAAATCAGAACGCTTCTATTCGTGCTTTGGAGACTCAGATTGGCCAATTGGCTAATAGTCTTAATGCTCGACCTCATGGAACTTTGCCTGCAGACACGGAGACAAATCCAGAAAAAAATACTCCGCATCACTGTAAGGCTATAACTCTCAGAAGTGGAAAAGAGATTGAGGGCAATACTAGAAAGCTCGAGCAAGAAGAAGTGAAGTCACCGAGTGAATCAATAGAGAATGAGCAAAATAATGGAGATGATGTGGAAAAGAAATCCAAAGAATATGAAGAAAAAATGGAGAAACTGAAAGTTCAAGAATATCCACCGCCTCCATTCCCTCAGAGATTACAAAAACAAAAGTTGGATAAACAGTTTCAAAAATTTCTTGATATTTTCAAGAAGTTATCCATCAATATTCCCTTTGTTGAAGCACTGGAGCAAATGCCCACCTATGCAAAATTCATGAAAGATATTTTATCAAGAAAGAGAAGGTTGGGAGACTATGAAACTGTAGCACTTACTGAAGAGTGTAGTGCGCTTATTCAAAGAAAGCTTCCGCCAAAACTGAAGGATCCAGGGAGTTTTACCATTCCATGCACGATTGGAAACCAGTCTGAGACTAAGGCATTATGCGATTTAGGTGCCAGCGTAAATTTGATGCCATTGTCGATCTTCAGAAAGCTTGGTGTGGGGGAAGCAAAGCCCACGTCAGTTACGTTACAGATGGCAGATCGAACTCTCAGTTATCCACGAGGGATAGTGGAAGATATTTTAGTCAAAGTGGACAAATTGATTTTTCCAGCGGACTTTATTATCCTTGACATGGACGAAGATCGCGATGTACCAATCATTCTTGGAAGGCCTTTCTTGGCAACTGGTCGAGCGTTGATCGATGTTGAAAAAGGAGAACTGAAGATGAGAATTCAAGATCAAGAGGTAACCTTTAACATCTATTCATCTTTGAAACATCCTAAGGATAGAGAAGATTGTTTTGCAATAGACGTGGTGGATAGAGCCATCTCTGAAACTTTCCTGGAATGTTTCCCTACTGATTCTTTGGAAGCATCTTTGATAATGGAAATTGATAGGGAGGACGAAGAGTTTATAGAATGTGTGAAAACTTTAGATGCCACTCCAAGGTTCAAACCAAAATTTGAGATCCTAGAAATGCCTGAAAAATCTGCAAGAGCTAATAAACCATCCATTGAAGAACCTCCAATTTTAGAGCTTAAACAATTACCAACGCATTTGAAGTATGCATTTTTGGGGAAAAATTCTACTTTGCCAGTTATTGTATCTTCTTTGCTAACGGCTGATCAAGAAAATAAGCTATTGCGCGTGCTCAGAGAATTCAAAGAAGCAATTGGTTGGTCGATAGCAGATATTAGAGGTATAAGTCCATCTATTTGTATGCACAAAATCCACTTGGAAGATGATCATAAACCTACTGTTGAGCATCAACGACGTCTTAACCCTGTGATGAAAGAAGTGGTGAAGAAGGAAATTATCAAATGGTTAGATTCGGGTATTATTTTTCCAATTTCTGACAGCTCATGGGTTAGTCCAGTCCAATGTGTTCCAAAAAAAGGTGGCATGACTGTAGTTGAAAATGCGCATAACGAGCTTATTCCAACAAGAACTGTCACTGGTTGGCGGGTGTGCATGGATTACAGAAAGTTAAATAAAGCGACTCGAAAGGATCACTTTCCATTACCGTTCATTGATCAGATGCTGGATAGATTAGCAGGTAAAGAGTACTTTTGCCTACTTGATGGGTATTCTGGCTACAATCAAATAGCCATCTTTCCGGAGCACCAAGAGAGGACAACATTTACTTGTCCATATGGGACGTTTGCATTTAGGAGGATGCCATTTGGCTTATGCAATGCACCTGCAACATTTCAGAGGTGTATGATGGCTATCTTTACAGATATGGTGGAGCAATGCATGGAGGTATTTATGGATGATTTTTCTGTATTCGGTGATTCATTTAACACTTGTCTTGTTAATCTAGCTTCGGTGTTGAAGAGATGTAAAGAAACCAATCTCGTTCTAAATTGGGAAAAGTGCCATTTTATGGTCAAAGAGGGAATAATTCTTGGGCATCGAGTCTCTGAAAAAGGCATTGAAGTGGATAAGGCTAAACTCGAAGCAATAGAGAAACTTCCTCCTCCGACATCTGTAAAAGGGGTCCGTAGTTTCCTTGGCCACGCGGGGTTTTATAGGCGATTCATTAAGGACTTTTCAAAAATTGCTAAGCCATTATCCAATCTTTTGGAAAAGGATGTGAAGTTCAATTTTGATGCTGCTTGTATGGATGCATTCCTTGAGCTCAAGAAAAGGTTAGTCTCGGCTCCTATTATTATTGTGCCCAATTGGGATTTTCCGTTCGAACTAATGTGTGATGCAAGTGATTTTGCCATTGGAGCTGTTTTGGGGCAACGGAAGGAAAAGGTGTTTCATTCGATTTATTATGCTAGTAAAACTCTAAACGATGCACAAATCAATTACACCACCACGGAGAAAGAATTGTTAGCGGTAGTTTTTGCATTTGACAAGTTTAGGTCTTATCTAGTAGGTACGAGGGTGACGGTATATACAGATCATTCTGCAATAAAGTATCTAATTGAAAAGAAGGATGCGAAGCCTAGATTGATTAGATGGATACTTTTATTACAAGAATTTGATTTGGAAATCCGAGATCGGAAAGGTTCGGAAAACCAAGTGGCTGACCACCTGTCTAGGCTGGAAAATCGAGAGCATTTGAAGGATTCCGTTGGAATAAATGAAACATTTCCTGATGAACAATTGCTTGCTATTTCGAATGACATTGTTCCTTGGTATGCGGACATAGTTAACTATTTGGTAAGTCACAAGTTGCACCCTGATATGAACTATCAACAAAAGAAAAGGTTCATGCACAATGTAAAGTCTTATTTCTGGGATGAACCATTTTTGTTTAAACTATGCGCTGATCAAATCATCAGAAAATGTGTTCCTGAAGACGAGGTCGAAAGTATTTTGCATCATTGTCATTCGTCGGCTTATGGGGGTCATTTTAGTGGAGAAAGGACTGCTGCAAAAGTCCTCCAATCTGGTTTCTTTTGGCCTACTCTATTCAAGGATGCGCATTCGTTCGTTATTCGTTGTGATCGTTGTCAAAGGGTGGGGAATATTTCGAGAAGATATGAAATGCCTCTTAATTATATTCTGGAAGTGGAGCTTTTCGATGTGTGGGGTATTGACTTTATGGGACCTTTCATATCATCTCACAAGAATAAATATATTTTGGTTGCTGTTGACTACGTATCTAAGTGGGTGGAGGCATCTGCCTTTGAAACCAATGATGCTAAAGTGGTGCTAAGGTTTCTTAAGAAGAATATTTTCACTCGTTTTGGTACTCCAAGGGCGATAATTAGCGATGAAGGAACTCACTTTTGCAACAAACAATTTTCAGCTCTCTTGGCCAAATATGGGGTCACGCACAAAGTAGCTCTAGCATATCATCCTCAAACCAGTGGACAAGTCGAGATTTCTAATCGAGAGATAAAAAGAATTTTGGAGAAGACAGTGAGCACGTCTCAAAAAGATTGGTACATGAGATTAGACGATGCACTGTGGGCGTACAGAACCGCTTTCAAGACACCCATTGGTATGTCGCCGTACACATTGGTATTTGGCAAAGCATGTCACTTACCCGTGGAACTTGAGCACAACGCATTCTGGGCTATTAAGAAGCTAAACTTTGACATAAATGCATCGGGGGAAAAGCGTCTTTTACAGCTAAACGAATTGGAAGAATTTAGGTTGCAAGCATATGAAAATGCGAGGATTTACAAAGAGAAAACCAAGAGAATACATGATGGAAAGATAATACGTCGAGAATTTGAGCCAGGACAACGAGTATTACTGTATAATTCTCGTCTTAAGTTATTTCCAGGAAAACTCAAATCAAGGTGGTCTGGTCCGTTTCTTGTTACGGAAGTTTTTCCCTATGGAGCCGTAGAAGTACAAGACGAACAAAGTGGGAGAACTTTCAAGGTCAATGGACAAAGATTAAAGAACTATTTGGGGGGCAACATTGATCGACAAATTGCCACCATTACCTTGGGCGACCCTAAATAAGAAGGACATAGTCAAGCCATGACTATAACTAAGGCGCTTGTTGGGAGGCAACCCAAGTAAAAAAAAAAAAAAAAAAAAAAAAAAAATTTCCAGAACATGATCCGCCCCCGCGAAGTAATGTTTCGCCCCAGCGAAAATTGATGAACCAAATTTTGAATGAATTTTCAGAACACTCTTCGCTGGGGCGGAAAAATAACACCGCCCCCGCAACACTACTGCAATAATGTTGAGAAATTTTCAGAATAGCTTTCGCCCCCGCGCGAACCCACCTCCGCCCCAGCAGAAAATTCCAATCCCTAAACAAACCCTTCCCCACATAATTCTCTTACCATTAATCAAAACCATCTCTCCACAATCAAATATCAGCCACCACCACAACCCGCCGCCACCGCCGTTCGATCCCACCTTGCGAAACCCTAGATCGCGACCTGGTTCCACCGCGACGCTCAGATCCGCCGCCGCACGCAGCCGCACCTTCTCACCCTCAGATCTGACCGCAACCACTTTCTCCCGCACCCTTTCCGTCGCAACTGACCACCGCCGCCCCTGTTCTCTCCAACACAACCCAGCCGCAACCGCAGATCCGCCGCCGCACCAGTCACACCGAAACCCTAGCTCCGCCGCCGCCACTTATCTCCACCACGGGTTCGTAAGAAAATAACATTACCTTTGCTTAATGAGTTGTTGATTTTGAAAATTCAAGTTGGACTTGTGAACAAATTGATTAGTATTGGGGTTTGATGAATTGATTGTTGGTGTGATTTACGGATGGGTGGTTGTGTTTGTAGTTTGATAAATTGATTGTTGGTGTGATTTGAGGAGTGTGTGATTAAAAGGGAATTAAGTGACGAAAAAGCTTGGGATTAGTGGAGATAGAAAAGTGAATCGGTTAACAATTCTTGAAATTTGATATGGCACCGAAAGGCAAAAGAAAGAATATCAATTGTGAAGCCGGCACATCTAAATCATCTCCTAACCTCACGAAAAAGAAGAAACTACCCGAGTTTGATACCTTGAGATTTCAATCTAAAGAGGCTTCCGATAGGTATGATAGATTCGTGACAAAAGGAATTATACCGGAAAGAGAATTAAATCTCAAGAAATCACTGGAACAACATCACTTTTTCACAAAGCCATATGAAGATAACATTGTGGAAAGAAAGTGGGAGTCTTTTTGCGGAGAACCAGCCCCGTATTACTCGAACTTGGTCTATGAGTTCTACGCTAACTTGCCCTTACACAAGAATGATGAAGAACAAAAAGAGGACACTTGCTTTGTGAGGGGAAAGTATGTTCCATTCGATGCCAAGTCAATCAATGAGTATTACGAGTTAGATGAGATCCCGAATGACGAATTCAAACAACTGTGTGAGAATGAAATTGATCATTCGTTGGTTATCAAAGTGTTGACATGTGGACGAGGGGCGGAATATAAGTCAACACATCAAAAGACCATCACATCCACAAATTTTTCAAGGGAAGCTAAGACATGGCTCACATTTATCGCATCTCGACTCAAGCCGTCTGGGAACACCACAGAGGTTTCACATAAAACAAGCCTTCTCCTATTTAGCATCCTAATCGGCAAAACTGTTGATGTCGGACAGTTTATATACGAGCAAATAAAGAAAAATGCGAAGGCACCGAAGAGCTTGTGGTTCCCCAGTCTCATCTCTTGGCTATGCTGCAATGCTAATGTCCCGATGCTTGAACAGGACAAAGAAAAAAAACCACCCGTGCCTATAAATGTCACAAGCATCTTCATCAAGATGACAGTCCCACCGGGTGCGAACGACGATCCATGGGTAACGAATTACTACAATGAGTTTCTGAAAAACGGCGGAGGAGAATCTCTCTCTATAGAGAATGAACAAGTGGCACCTACTGAATCAACTCCTCCATCGATTGCGGAACCTACTACCTCGGATGTCAATGCTACAAAGAATCTTCTGAATCAAGTGAGGCATAATGGGGAATGCTTGCGCGTCATATACGAATGTATGATTCAAGGTTTTCGAGCCAGTAATGTGGACACATCTTCATTCCCACAACTCCCACCACCACCAGATGAGATACATGACGAAGATTGAACTCCAGCTGAAATCAGGGACGTTCTTAGTTTGCTTTATTTGTTTTATTTTTTTCTTTGTGTTCAGTTTCAAATTAGTTTATCTGTTATCTTCGTCAATTTTATCATTGAGGACAATGCATTTCTTAAGTTTGGGGGTGATTGCATTTACGTCATGCATGCTAGGTCGATTTTTGATCAAAAATTTTTGAAATTTTATGTGTTGTTAATTGTTTTTTCCTGCAAAAATTTGAAGCACGAATGCATAATCGAGGATTTAGGATGAAGTCAGTGAAGTATAGTCTAGAATAGAGCTTAAGAAATTTTATCTTGCCTACCTGATCTCTAGATTCGAGGGTTAGAAAACTTAGAATCTAAGTGATAGTTTTGCCTAAGTCTGGGGATAAGGATGACTTTAATAAGAACCGAATGAAGCAAAGTACTGAAAAGCTTTAAGTTCAATTAAAAGAAAATAACCTCACTTGTACGAGACCTGAAAAATCTCGTCGCTTGAGACTTATACTTGTACTCCTCTAACTTGACTGCGATAAGATGAACGACGTATGGGTGCATTGACTTACTTATTCTGCACTCCTCTATGTTGACTGCTCCTTTAGAACAGGTTATGAGTGCGAGTGGTGCTAAATATACTTGAGTTATGCTAAATAATGAAAAAAAAAATGCTAAGTGAAAGTTCAAACTTAAAGGATTCCATAACTTCGACTGAAAGCATTGTTAGAACTTAGTGACGAGTTTAATGACCTGAGAAAATAGAGAATAGGCTTGGCAATTTAAGAATTCATGCAATTAGGCTCAATGATTTTGAAGCTATAGTGATCTGAGTGATTCCGACATTCTCATATTATGTATACACACACACACGCAGGAATAACATGATTCAATGCATAACGTTTTGAAAGTGATGGTTATTAGTTTGACTTGGAATGCATGATTGTAAATGTTTGAGTTGTTGTCTTTTGTTTTTGGTCGTGTCCAATTCTTGTAGTCATTTTTTGTCTTTTGCTCGGGACTAGCAAAATAGTAAGTTTGGGGGTGTGTTAACTCTACAAAATAGAGTTAATTTCTATGTATTTTTGCGGGGAATGACATGAATTTCTGGAGATCTTAGATCGTTTTCACTAGGTTTAACTTGGTTTTTCTCGTTGGTGAGTCACGTATTCATTTTGGTATTTTCTTGTGAATTTTTCAGATTTTTCTCTTGATTTTTGGATGTGCAAACAGAAGGCTCTTCGCTGGGGCGGAAAATTTCTCCGCTGGAGCGAAATCACAAAGCAGACCTCCGCTGGGGCGAACCGATTTTCCGCTGGGGCAAAAGCTGTCCGCGAATTCTTGCTTTTAGAGTCCTAGTTTCACTTGGAAACTTATATATATGTGGAGGAAGAGAGAGAAAATAATCTTGGAACACTTTTTAACACTTTTTGACAAGGAGAGCGATCAAGAAGAAGAAAATATCATTGAGAAGCGTGGAACAACATCGGAGAAGACAATTCTTGAAGATTGGAAAAACAGATCTACTTCTCTTTTCTCATCTTTTGCAATTTCTTTTCTCTTTTGTATTCTTGCAATCATGACTTTGATGATTCTTGAGTTTATTTCCGTTTTAGCTATGAACTAAATTTAGTTTTCTAGGATTACAATGGATTTCGTTGTTTAAATTGATTGTTGTTTATTTTTCCTTATTCTACTTTATTGAGATCTATTGTTTACCCATTCTTGTTCTTAATTTTCAATAGCCTGATCAACTATTGTTTCACAAATCTAATTGAATCGGGAGAGGAAATTAGGTTTTAGGTTAAAGATTGGGTAACCTTTGTACGAATTGCACCCACATCGAATTGGGTAATTTGTTTAGCAATTAAGATAGGAATATACTTAATTGCCTTAGGTAGTCAAAATTAGGGCTTGTTCTTGATTCAATTTGGCCTAACTTCATTGGCATAGGAATATAGCTCTTTGATTAGGTTAGATTAGTTTTACAATATTCTGGAAAGAAATTGTAAAAACTTAAGTGCCCTAGACTAGCAATAAATCTTAATTAAAATAGAATTGTTGGGAAAATAAAAGCAATTAGTTTAACATTGAAGGAAATTGTAATCCTAGGCTTTAATCATCATAGTAATCTTGTCAGTTTATAATTTAGTTTTACTATTCATTGTTTCTTAGTTATAATAATCACAAAGATTCGTTTAATTTGGATAGGAAAAAGAGTGATCTTTAGTAATTAGTTGTTTAGTTCATTAATTCCCTGTGGAGACGATACTCTACTTATCATTATATTACTTGCTGCGATTGCGTATACTTGCGTTTATAAATCCTGCATCAGCAGACCTGACATAATGTACTCAGTTGGAGTCTGTGCAAGATTTCAATCAAACCCCAAGGAATCTCATCTCTTAGCTGCCAAGAGGATATTGAAATATGTTAAAGACACTCAAGAATTGGGATTGTGGTATCCTAGAGAATCTGGATTTGAGCTTATTGGGTATTCAGATTCAGACCTTGCTGGCTGCAAGATTGATAGAAAGAGCACAACAGGTGCCTGTCAGTTCTTAGGTAGTCGTCTGATCTCATGGATGAGTAAGAAACAAACCTCAGTTTCTATATCTACTGCTGAAGCTGAATATATAGCTGTTGGAACTTGCTGTGCACAAATACTTTGGTTGAAACATCAACTAGAAGACTACAACATCAAAATCAGTGGAATTCCAATCTACTGTGACAATACAAGTGCAATCTCTCTTACTCAGAATACTACAAGTCATTCAAGGACTAAACATATAGAGATCAAGCATCACTTCATTAGAGATCATGTTGAAAAAGGCAATGTTGTGATAGAGTATGTTCATACTGACAATCAGATTGCTGATATTTTCACGAAACCTTTAAGTGAAGTAAGGTTTTCAACTCTAAGAGCTGAGCTAGGACTACTTAATTTGGATGCATAAGCTGAGGGGGAACTCATCAGAAGACTGAAGTTCAACAGCTTAGTTATCCGTTATTCTATTCAAGGATTAACTTTCAACAGACTAGTTAGCTTATGGATTCTTAAAGACAGGGGGAACGTGTAAGACTAGCGGTACTTCTGCTCTAAAGATGAAATTTGTTAATGACAGTTAGTTGAAGTTATGTTATCAGAAGATCTGTTCTTAATTCTTGAAGACTGAAGATTATTTTATCTTGCTGGATTGACAAACAGCAGAGGAAGATTACTAGCTATTGGCATTCTCTAGTAATATCAGATAACAGATCACTCGTCTGTCAGATAAGTTAAACTCTACTCATCTGATATCTTATATAAGCATGGTTATAAATCGTACTTCTAAAAACGCGCTTTTATAAGTAACAGATTAGTGTCGATAGAGTTTCCCGCCCATCTGACATTAAACAAATAAAATTGAAATCCGCAACTCCCATCCACACGATTAGTAAACTGTCAGATTAGATCAACGTTTCAGATTAATCACAGTAACCCAAATAATAGAAACGTATAAAGTCCGATCTAAAACAGCACAGTCGTCTTACGCACTCAAATATTCTCAAATTCTCTAACTCTCAAACTCTCCTGCTTCGAAAGTATATTGCTTTTGCAGATTCCTCTCACTAATCTCAGAAATGGAAAAGATTATTGATGGAAGATACCTAAACTACAGCAAATTTCACTTTTCGGGTACTGATCTGATGCGCTCTCTTCTGAAGAAAATCAAAGAGGCATCACTTGTTCCTATTCTTGAAGCACATGAAGATAGGGTTTACTTAGAAGACGTTTATCACTTCTACACGACCAGGGAGTTCAACGATGATGAAACTGTCATGACGGTTGTTATTGGTGGTAAGAAAATTGCTATCTCTGCTGCTGTTCTTAGTGAAATTTACAAGTTAGCAAATAAGGGAGGAGATGTGACCAGTTTAGGGTCAGAAAAGGAGGATGAATTCTGGGAAATTTGCGCGAAAAAGGGAGAAAAGATGACTGGAACTCTGATGAAAACTCAATTAAAAGATGAGTATCAGAGGTTCGCAGACATCATTGCGAAGGTGCTGGATTGTTGCACGAGTTCTCTAGATGGTTTACCTAGGAAAAGGTACTACACCATGATTTGCATATACTATGGTCTGAAAGTTAACTGGGCTGCTCACGTCTATGAGCTGCTGAGTGATAAAAGGCTCTCTCATGCCATATTACTTAGTAATCTGTTTGCATCCTTGCAATGTCCTGTGGGTGGTGGAAAGGCTACTCATGGAAGTAAAGAGTTCAAGCTATATGAACCAGTGAGACAATTGGTGGCAAATCCAAAAAGAAAGGCCACTGCAAAATCCAAGAAGACCCCTTCTAAGAAGAGCAAGAAGGAGGGTCAGACAAGTCAACCTGCTGAGCCAACAGCACAGCCTGTTGTTGAGGCTGGATCAGCACAACCTGGAGATGCAGTTCCAGAAAAGATGATTGAAGAATTTACCAAGGAGATTGAACAGATGGAGACAGGTTCCTCTCCTGAAAGAACTGAATCTGAGGAAGAACCTCCTCTTTAAAGGTTGAAAAGGTTGAGAAAAAGAAGTGAGGCAAGGGGACCTCCTACTGCCAACCCCCCTGCCAAAAGATTGGCCAAATCAAAGGTCAAGAGAAGTGTAACTTTCTCTGAGGAGCCAGTTGCAAAAGTAAGAGAAACAACAACATCAGCTGAGAGGCCAATTACTATTGAAGAGCCCTCTGTTAAGCCTGCTGAGATTGTTAATACTGAACTTGGAGTATCTACTACAGACTCTTCTACTGTAGTATCTGCTGAAGCTTAAAAAGAACAGCAGACTGCCACAACAGGTGAAGGAGAAACACTCCTTCTGCATCCTACTCCTGTTGCTGCAACTCCAATTCAAGCAGTTGAAAGTCCTGAATCAAGGAGAAAAAGGACTGGTAAAATTGCAACTTACCTAACTGCTGTTGAGAAGAAAAAACAAGATGCTGCTGAAAAGCTAAGGATAGCTGCAGAAAAGGCAGAAGAAAATAGGCTGAAAAGCCTAGAGTTAAAAAGGCTGGAAGAAGAGGCCAGCAAGATGACTCAAGAGCAAAGGGACGCTATTGAGGCAGCAGAATTGGCTGCTGTTATTGAAGCGAGCACCAAGGATGCTCATGGACCTAAGCATACTGGTGGAATAGTTATTGGTGAACAGAGAGACCCTACCAAACCAATACCAGCTATGCCTGCACCAAAGTCAAAGCCAAAAAGAAGAGAGGAGATCAGATTATCTTTGGAGATTGTCAGGGAGGACCCTGCTATTTTTGAAGAATTTCTTAAAAGATTGGATGCTGAAGGTGCAAGAATCAACCTTCTGACATTATTCCATGCTGAAAAGATCAGATACAACAGATGGAGAGAATTCAGACTGACAAAGAGTCCAGCTGAAATGGCCAAGTGGAAAGCCTTCACTGCTGAAGAAGCCTGGGTATTGAAGTGGCTTGAGACTGGATCCTTAATTCAAGCACTTGATTCAGAATTCTTTCTGGACAGGTTAAGATTAAGAATAAGTCACATAGTCAAGGCTGAAGCAAAGAAGATATTTGAGTCTGTTCCTGAGGACCTGAGGACTATGATGAATCAGAAGACCTCAAGGAAAGATCAATCAAACTGGCTATTGCTCAAGCAATGGAACTCTGGGCAAAGAAGTCTAGGAAGCTGATGGGACAACCCAGCTCATTGGTCCCTCTTCCTAACATCAAGCACATCGTCTATGGTCCAAATATCAAACCTTTTGAAGAGCTACCTGAGGAACCATATTCACCTTTTATTCCTCTTGACAATTTTACATGGATTTCTCACAGGTCTGCTGTAGATAATGAAGATTTGTTGAAAACAGTTGAGACTGTTAAGAAGATCATGTCCCCTGCTGACAAAGAAAAAGAAGAATCTTCTGATCAACAAAAGAACAAAGAGGGTACATCTGACCCATCTGATCAGAACAAAGACGAGGGTGACAAGTCTGACACAGCTGATGAATCAAAGGGAGAAGAAACCATTCCAGCTGATCAGATCATTGAAAAGAAGGCTACTGCTGAGCAAGAAGATCAAACCAAGGAGAAGGAAAGCACTCCTGGTCAGGCTGATGAAACCAGAAAAGAAGAGATTGCTTCTGGGTCAACAGATCAGACTACAAAAGAGTCAACTCAAGCAGAAGAACAGTCCACTGAAAAGGAAGTTCTTGCCTTACCTCCAACTCAAACTGAAGTTGCTTCTTCTTCTCAGAACTTACAGCAAGCATCTATGTTGGATTCCATTCAACAGATGATATCAAAATCAATGAAGGAAATGGAAGAGAAGTTAACTGCAAATCAGAAAGCTGCTGTTGTTCCAATCTATCTGATAGAAGATACTGCTCAGAACGTCAAATCTGTCTATCAAGACATGGATATTATCAGAAGAAGAACCCAAAGTACAGCTGCTGGTTGGAGAGATATAACAGAAACAGTTGAATTGGCCATCCAAGCTAAGGATGAAACCTTAGATAACATGATGAAAGACTTCAAGGCATCTGCTGATATGCTGCTGGCAACTCAAATTCAGCTAGGTGACCAAGGTGAAGATGTTCTTAAAAGAATGGATGATTTTGAAGCCAATCAGCTGAGACAACAAGCTCAACTAGATGCATTCAGAGCAACTCAACTACGACAACAAGCTCAAATGCATGCTATGGAAGAAAACATCAAGCTTCTATGTGATTCACTTCTGATCACCCCAATCTTGCCAAATTATCAAATCAACCCTGCTGATGATGACAAAAAGGGGGAAGATAAGGTACTGAGGGAAGAAGGGGAAGATAAGGCATCATCTGCTGAGAGAACAGAAGTGTTAGAAGAATCTGCTGATGATGAAGATAAGAATGATGCAGCAAATGAAGGCACAAGCAGATCAACAGATAAGAAGATCACTGAAGAAGAAGGTGAAGCTGCTGAAGAAACTGAAGCTGAAGCAAAGGCTAAGTCTGATAAGGAGATAGCTGCTGCTATGGACTCAGCTGAAGAACAGCTTGACCCTGATGTTAAAAAGAAGAAGTTAGAGCTGTTGAAGCAGAAATGGGAAGCTGAAACTTCCAAACCTGCTGAAGAAGAAAAAGAAAGCAAGGAAGATAAAGAAGACAAGCTAGTAGAATAGTCTTGCTTAAATTACTTATGTATCTTCTTGTAAATTTCTTTTTGCACAACTCATCTGAACAAACTTGTAATATGTAATCAGTTCAATTATCTATAAAATTGCAAGTTTTAATCCAACAGACTATTTCTATCTCAGAAATTTTTGAGGATCAAAACTTTAGTTTAGGTACAGGTACTTAGCTGAAGTTTTGTCATCATCAAAAAGGGGGAAATTGTTGGATGAAGATGAAGATGAAGTGTAAAGAAGACAAGTAATTAAGGGAAGGTTTTGATGATTTCCAAAACATCATAATCAGCTAAGTATGGAAAACATAGTTCCCTTAGAAGAATTTTGAACAAGTAAAAGAAGACATCAGAAGAGTTCAAAGTTCAAACCCCAGAAGACTAGTGATCTCATGCTGAATCAGCGAACAGAAGGGTAGGTCATCAGCCGAGTCAAATCAGATTAGTTCAAGTATTTGATCAGCAGAGTGCCTATCAGATGAGTCGTTTTGATCAGCAGAGTATAAGAGATCAAGAGATTAGTTCAAACGGTAATAAATGCCACAAGTGAAATAAATGCTGGAAGAGAAGGGTAGTAATGACAAATGATTGGAATTAACTCTCGGATCAACAGAGTGCATTTAATGCAGCTACAGGAAAGTACAGCAGAAAAGGTACTGTAGCAGGTTACCGTTCTAATTTCGGGCTAAGGCTATGGATTTGAAGATTTGATTTCCTTCAACGGTCTTATTTTCAAATTCTAGTATAAAAGGAGCTGATTTCAATGAGCGAGACACACAACAACAATCAGAGATTTTGCATTCGAAGCAGAAATTTATCTAAGTCTCAAAAGCTCGAACAGCTCACTCGTCTGGTGGAAGTCATCTGTTGACAGAAACCCAGTTGAAGAAAACAGAAAAACATTATCTGAGTGATTTTGTAATAGCTGAGTGTTGTGCGAAGTTAGAATCCATCTTTGTGAGTGATTCTACTTTAGAGGATAGGATTTCTGAGTGATTTCCTATTGTGAGCTTATAGCCTTTTCATTTGTTGTCTAGGTATAAGTGGAGAAATATTGTAATCTTTGTGATTATAGTATAACCCAGAATCTAAGTGATCTGGAAGAGTGGACTAAATGATTTTTATCCATATAACCACTATAAAAATTCTTTGTGTTGATTTGCATTTAAGTTTTTCTTGCATATTTCAAAACTGCATAAGTAAACACTTTGAATTATTTAAAGGATTTTAAAAGGAGTTTGTAAAACTGGGGATAAAATCTTTTTAAGAACTTAGTCTACTTGTGAAAAACACTTTCAAACATCCGCTGCAAGTAAACTCTTGAGAAAACTATTCTGTTGAAAAACAGCTAAGTATCTATAAGAAGAGTGGTCACTCTGCTGTTCTAGACTTGTTCTTGATCAGCGAAGTAATCTTACTGTTCTTCATCAGCTTAGTCTGCTGACAGAAGACTGAAAAGTTTTAAGTTCAAAAAGTTGAAGAGGTCTATTCACCCCCCCCCCCTCTAGACCTCATCTGACCACTTGGGACCAACAATATTTTTGAGACTTATGGGCAATTATACAATTTTATCAATTTTTTGGAGGTAAATATATAATTAAAATTTTATAATTTATGAGATTTTACAATAAACACCTAAATTTTATTTTGCAAGATATTACAAACATTACAAATAACCTATTAGGAGCAAAGTTGGAACTTTACATTGGGTAAGGGTCAATAGTAAGATGGTGACAAACTACAGGGAAATTTTCCTAATATCCAATACATGAAGGATATTTTTGTAATTTAGCCTTACCACAAGGGATATTCGTAATTTACCCTGTTTTTTAAGACATTGTCATTTTTTGAAAATTGAAAGAATATTAAATTTATTTCTGTAAATAAAAATATTATTTGTATGACTTTTCAGATGGTCTATGAAAAAAAAATAAAGAAGCTTTGAAAAGCGTAACCGTATTTTTGTTGCATGCTCCCTCTCCTCCCTTATGGAGGTAGGTTCAGCTCTGCCCCAACAACATGCGATACTACAAGAAAAATGAATTTTGATGACAAAATATTAAGTGAAAATATTAAAGTTATCACTTTACATGTTAATCCAATATCTTTAAAAAAAATTGTCAGTATTTACATTTTATAATTCACTAAAAATGACAACCAACACATTGCTACTAAGTCATTGTAAAGAGTGTCACTAATTGACAATGATGATAACTTAAATTACCAAATATACTTCTTATTATTATTAGCTATTATTAGCTATTAGTGACAGATCAAAATTATTAATTTTTATCATTATTCCTCCTGTCATAAATCAAATTGAGACAAAACTAATATTTTTATCAATTTAAAAAAAATTATATATACAATAAAAAAATTACTATTATTTGATTTTTGGACAATAAATTTAAGTTTGTTTGAGATACATCCTTTTCCAGGAGCTGGAAGAGCAGATTTCGATTCGAATGCATACTATCCATATGAATATGAGTTATTATTCACGATTAAGACTTTAGCATATTCATGGTGAAATCTTTATGTCAAGAAAATTTGGAAAGAATTGGTTTGAGTGAATCATTGGCAAATTAGGTATTCGCTTAAGAGAAAAGATTTTTGTTCTATTGACTTGTTTATGGGAGAAAAAAAAAACATTTAACCTTAGAACTGTCAATCGGGCTTTTTGAGCCGAGTTTTAACTGGCTCGAACTCAAATATTGTCGGGCTTCATAGCTATAGGCTCAAACTCGGATAAATTTTTTGATTTCTTTGGCTAAAACTTGACCTAGGCAACTTTTTCGATTTTGGGCCTATATTGCGCTCATATCAGGTTTGTTAATATAAGCAAATTTAACTCGACATATAAAAAGTTAAGATTAATAAAACAAATATTAATAGACTACTATTTAATATACGAGTATATATAAATTCCATACTTCATAATAAATTGGATTTGTGTCATTTCTCTATTACTTGGCACACATGAGCAAAAATTCAGTCTTCTTCGTCAAAATTACGTACTCTTTACTAAGTCCCATTTCATTTCAAGAAAGGATTCGTCTTTTTGTAATGCAAATAAATAAGGACATCAAATTTTAGATGGTAAAACGAAATTTTAAAATGATATTCACAAAGCATAGAGATACTTCGGCCCGATTGTCTCGTTTTTCGGAGAATATTTCCATATTTACTGAAAAATAAATTTTAGAAGAAAACATATTATAATTTTTTAATAATCTTATTTCTAAGAAAATCTATGTAGTTTTACTCTATTTTTACATGAAGTAACAATTTTTTTTTGCATCACTTATATCGCAAAACAAACATACTTCGACATTAAGTAGCTTATTTATTGAATTAATATTTTTCTTTCCTTTTTTATAATCTCTAAGAAAAACCTACTCATTCCTAGAGCAGATATCTAATAATCTTATTTTTTTCTCAAAAATTTCAAACAAATATTATTATTAAATAGTTAAATTGTTAAATATTAAAATTTATTTTTAAAATCACTTTCGCACAAAGAGATCATTTTCTCTTTAATAGATAAATGGAGTTGTTCTTAATTATGAGCAGAGAAATATATGACGCTCAATACATGAGATGGAAGTGCAGTGAAATCATGTAGTCATGGGATTAATAATCTGTTTTGAATTAAAAAGAAAAAAAGAAAAAAAATCGAATATATATTGAGAACATAAGATACTGTACTTAGAAAAACAAGAGAAATGTTATGAAAAATATATTAGAGCTGATTCTATGATTTAGAAACAACATTCAATAAAATTATCAATGAATCCATGAACGAGATATTAATAATTAATTATATATACCGAAAGAAATCTTATTTTAAAGCATAAACAATAAATTTTACTTGAAAGAAAACAATTAAAAGAGAACAATCTAAGCTGAAAGGTTTTGCTTAAAAATCAGAGAAAGGTCTTTAGAAAATACCATCTATCTGAATTTTGTTAAGTTGAAAAAAAAAAATTATCTTCATTTTTAAATAAAGGTTTGGAGAATTTAATACATGGTAGACTCTAATAATCGAAAAAAAAAATTCAATTTTTTCTTTTTTCTGGAGCTAGCAACTCTTTTTTTTTTTTTTTTTTTTTTTTTTTTTATTTTTTATACTAAAAAAGCAAAAAAGAATCTATTGATATATGATTCAAACATTAACTACTAACTTACCTCAAAAAAAAAAAAAAAAAATTAACTACTAACTTTATGGATAAGTAACATTAAACTCACAATTTAACATTCAATAATTACCAGCAGTAGCAGCTAGTCTTAAAATTATGATGCTAATTAATTAATACTATCATTTTCTCTTTCTCTGTATAAGAAGAAATGAAAAATGAAAGAATTTGAGGTACTAATAACATTTTTTCCATAAAATGCATATGCTTTGATGTGCTCTGATGGACATGTTGCATTTTGCATCAACAGTTGGTTGATGCATGGGATATGAATTACCTTCCTGAAGCTCCGAGTATTTATCTCTTTTTCCCCTTATTGCCCTCGCTTTTCCTTCTCTTATTTCTAGAACCTGGGCAACATAAACCGAATATCATAAGAATACTACTATTTAACCAGTCATTTCTAATGGATTATCGAATATAATGAAGGCACATCCTGCGATTTACATCCTTCAGAGTTCGAGGGCAAGGGTTCTGAGGGTCCAGGATTAGTCTAGTGTAAGCTTGGACACCTGGGTTATCAAAAAAAAAAAAAATATATATATATATATATTATTAAAGTGATTATAGATATAGATACTTGTAGAGTGAAACATTGGTCTACCTCCGGCCTTGAATCAAGTACTCCACTAGACATTCCCACGTCAATACGCCATATACTACAGTTGAATTCACTGCAAACATTCAATTGGAAAATCGAAAACAAGTCTTCACATACAAAAATCTCTATTAACACTACCTGCAACAAATGCAATCATTAAAAAAATGATCCATATACATGTTATATTAAAAAAATGTTGGAAATATTAATTTGCAACTTGGATAGAAGTTCAAAGATTATGTTATAGTTACTTATTTAAATGTTGTTATATACATGAACTAAGAAGAAATAATTGGATTGTCTTTTCATTAGATTCGTGTACTACCTAAAGGGGGAGTATGTTATTTATTTTAATTCATGTATCAAACTAGATTCATGTAGGTTTTATCCTATAAATACTTATGTAATCTAGTCATTTAGAAATAAGAATAATATAAGAAAATAGTGTGATTCATATCTCCAAGAGAGATCATTGTAGTAAGTGCCATAGCACTACAATAATAAATTCAAATTTTCCCCAAAAAATTGGTATCTAGAGCCGGTATCTCAATACGAGTTCTATCTCTACAAATGGCTTCAAATCAAGTTTCTACCATATTTTCCTACACTCCAAATCTAGTTCCAATCTTTGAAGGAGAGCATTATGATTATTGGAGTAGTCAAATGGAAACATTGTTTCTCTCACAAGATTTATGGGATGTTGTGGAAGAAATGTATCTTGAACCCTCTACAAAAGATGATGAAGAGGAGTGGACAGATGCAATGCAAAAAGAATACAAGAAAACTTTGAAGAGAGACGCAAGTGCTCTCAGATTCATTCAACAAGGTTTAAGAAAAACCATCTACCCCAGAATACATGGAGTTAAAAAAGTCAAACAAGCTTGAGATATCATAAAAGAAGGTTTTCAAGTAAATTATAAGGTAACATCACTAAGACTTCAATCTCTTTGGTGAGAGTTTGATAATTTGGCAAAACAAGACAATGAAAACATGCAAGTCTACTTAACTAGAGTTGCAGAAATTGTCAACCAAATTAGAAGCCTTGGAGACACTATTGAAGAGAAAAAGGTCGTCTTAAAAGTTTTACGAAGTCTTCCTTCTAAATATGATTATGTTGTTGTGGCAATAGAGGAATCTAAGGATTTATCTTTGTATTCTTATCGTGAACTAATGAGTTCGCTTCAAGTGCATGAAGAAAGAATGAACAAGTCCTCAGATCAGCCACTAGACCAAGCTCTTACGTCAAACGTGAATTTTTCAAATAATGAAAGTTCCAAATGGCAACAACAAGGAAGAGGAGGATCGTCCCAACGAGGAAAAAGATCTTACCGAGGTAGAGGAAGAGGAATAGGTCAAAACAACCAATCAAAACATAATGACGGATATTCTAACCAAGAAGATGACCAGTCGAGTCTTCATTGCAAAATTTGCCAGAGAACGAAGCACAAGGCAAAAAATTGTTGGTATAAATGCAAGAAATGCAGAAATCTCACTCACAAAGGGACTGTTGGCATCAAAACAAAAATGAGGATGATGAAGTTAATTTCATTGAACAAGAAGGTGAACAACTTTTTTCTTGCATGACAATACAACCACCACCTCAAAACATATGCATTTGGAGAGCAGATGCAGCAGCCATATGACGGGAAACAAAAATATTTTTGTTGTCCTTGATGAGAGTTTTAACTCAGAAATCAAGTTAGGTGATGGAAAGCACCACCGATCAGAAGGAAAGGGAACAATTGTCGTCCAAACTAAAGGAGGTAACAGAAAACTCATAAGTGATGTTCTTTATGTGCCAAACTTAACTAGTAATCTACTGAGTATTGGACAACTATTGCAAAAAGGTTATTTGGTATTATTTGATGATGGCAAGTGCAAAATTTTATGATAAGAAAAGCAAGAGCACTATCCCTATTGTTCAAATGAGCTCAAATAAGGTATTCCCTATGGTTATGCATTCCGAAGAGAAGGTAGCATATAAAGCTAAATATGGACTTGATCAACCTCAATTTGATCACCTGCATTGCAACCATCAAAATAGCAAGGAGCAAAAAGCATTCATCTCAAAATCTCAATCCTCGAAGCTTGAAGATAAACATGTCCACCTCCAAGTGTAACACTGTAACTTATAGTCTACCAAATCCTTCAAGACAACAAAGTGGAAGTTCACAAATTATTGAAACTAATCCACTGATGAAAAAGAATCAATCTTCAAAAAAGAATTTTTTGAAGAATGTGAAATTGCCTTCTCAGCACATGGACTACAAAGTCTTAAAGTCGCTGCAAAAGAGGAGAAATGGAGAACGAAGTATTCTCGACAATCCAAAGACAAAAGATATGTTCCAAATTGCAAATTAAGAGGGGGTGTTGGAAATATTAATTTGCAACTTGGAAAGAAGTTCGAAGATTATGATATAGTTACTTAGTCAAATGTGTTATATACATGAACTAAGAAAAAATACATGTATTGTCTTTTCATTAGATTCATGTACTACCTAAATGGGGAGTATGTTATTTATTTTAATTCTTGTAACAAACTAGATTCATGTAGGTTTTATCCTATAAATACTTATGTAATCTAGTCATTTAGCAATAAGAAAAATATAAGAAAATATTGTGATTCATATCTCCAAGAGAGATCATTGTAAGTGCCATAGCACTACAATAACAAATTCAAATTTCCCCCAACAACTGCAAACATTCAATTGGAAAATCGAAAACAAGTCATCACATACAAAAATCTCTATTAACACTACTTGCAGCGAATGCAATCATTAAAAAAATGCTCGGTGAATTTGTGTGCTCAACGACTTAAAAGTTCACTAAATTATTTTGATTCTTCTATCTGGTTAATCAGTTAAAGGTCAAGATTTCCTATTTGGGTATTAATAACTTAAGCTCTTCTATTTTATTCATTTATTATTATTATTATTATTATTATTATTATTATTATTATTATTATTATTATTATACAGGCTTTGCATCACATACGTTGATTTCAATTGCAGGTCACCAGCCATTTACCACTTGTATCACAAAAATACCGCACTTTGCACCCTTTTTTATTTTCAAGCAAAAATTCAAGGGCAAAATTAGGCAATTTGATTATAAATATTTGGCACTTTGCCCCCCAAAACTTGATAATTGACATTTTGCACCCCCAAAATAAAATTAATACTTATCACCCTCGAATTAAGAATAAATTAGCAACTTGCACCCCCAAAATACAATAAATGAACAATTTGCACCCCAAAACATATAATTAACACTTAAGACCCTCAAATTAAAAAAAAAAAACTCAAACCCCTCATTTTTTCCGACCAAGCTGACCATTGAGGTGAAAAAAATCTAAGATTTCACAAGAGGAATTCAGTCGTGTAGAACCATGATACATTACATGTACTTATAAACAATTTACTGCATCCCAAATTACAAATGTAAGATTTAAAATAAACTTAAATAAACAATATTGGTGATAATCATTGGACACTACAATTTAATATTATTAAGTATGAATAATGAACGTTTGTCACAAAAGGTATGAAGCACAAGTAAAATTCCATAATGAAGTGGTACACTTTATGATCAATATTATTATTACAAATCAAAAGGCAAAAAGAGAAAGAAAAGGAAGTAACATAAGGGACACACTATTTTTTACAATATAATTAAAATGTAGGGTAAACATCACTTTTGGTCCCTCTTATCATTAACTTTTTACAGAGTGGTCCCTCTTATGTTTTTTTTCCCACTTTAGTCCCTACTATGAATTATTTGTTTCACTTTAGTCATTTTCAAGTGGTCCAAGGCGATTCCGATAACATGTGATATGCTCATGAGGGCAATTTTGTCATTTCAAGTAAACTAACATGGATATTTTCGTTTTTCTAATTATTTAAAAAAAAACTAAATTTTCAAACTAGGCTTTCATTCCAATCGAACTTAATCGTACATTTCGTTCCAAACTGAAGTTTTTTCTTAAAATCTTTTTCAAACACCAAAATTGCTCACCAATTAAACAATATCTCAAATAGTCTCAATAGTGAACGGACGAAAATGCCCTAAAAAATATTCATTTGCATGTCACGTGTTATCGGAACCACCTGATAAGGACTAAAGTGAAACACATAATTCATAGTAGGGACTAAAGTGAAACAAATAATTCATAGTAGGGACTAGAGTGGAAAAAAAATATAAAAGGGACCACTCTGTAAAAAGTTAATGATAAGAGGGACCAAAAGTGTTATTTACCCTAAAATGTATGAGCTATGAATTTTCTCGCCGACACTCTAGAATCACTAAAAAAAACAAGGTATTAAAAAAAAAAAAGGCACTCCACAAATTTCCCAAAAAAAAAAGGAAAAATCTCAAAAAATACACATCAAAATACCCACAAACAAACTGAAACCGACACTCAACAAGTCCGCACCACGGAACCTACTTCCGTCGTTCCTAGTAGAATCCGCCACCAAATCATCGTCGTCCTTCGCGGACCCCGAATCCTTAAACCCTATTGGGGTGAAGGGCGATCCACCCACTTTTGTCTCCGCCCCTGGCCGCTGAATTGTCGCCGGTATTGTTTCATACTCATTGAAGCTTTAAATCAAACAGTTATACATGAATTATCAAAAGGTTAACATTGTCTGAGACTCAGAGTTAATACAGCATGCTCTGAATTCTGATGTGATATTGGATTCAAAGACAGTAATAATTTTGGTACTTTACTTTCTTCCAGATTAAAGTTCAATGTTAATGAGTATTATGACTTATTGTTATGTAGATGGGACTTGTGGACCTGTTGTGATACTTAGAAAGTGTTGTGAAATTGATTTTTTTTTCCAAGTTATCTCCTTTTTTGAGGAACAAATACCGTACTGGTGTATCTAACTTGTAGGGGATTTCTTTTTTTTATAAAGACATTTGGTTTATGGAAATCGAACATGTACAAATAGGTGTCATTTTTGTAGAAAATACGAACAAGCGATGTTTATCATTTGGCATCATGATTTGATGACTCTGATTGTTTAATCCTTTTGTCCTCTATAAAACAATCAAAGGGAGCTTAGCTAATCTGATGAACATTTCCAAATAAAGATCTTGACATTTGATTCCATCGTTGTCCCATAATGATATGAGTCAACTATAAAAGATTCACCGTGAGTATTCTGGTCCAAAGGAATATTCTATACTGATTGACGAAGATTGAGGAATTGAAATTGCTTTTGTTTGATGAATGTCAGAATGATATGCCCCTATTTGGTGCTTAAACTGCGCTAAAACGTAAATTTTAGTTACAGAAAAGCCTGTAATTAACAGAAAGTATACATTCATTGTTGGTTGCTCTACTCATCTTGTTGTAATGACAATTAGTTGGGGATATGCATGGAGATCTTGATAAATCTAGATATGCTCTTCAGATGACTGGTGTCTTAGGTTCCGATGGTCGAGACTTATGGGTTGGCGGACACATGGTATGCATTTGTCGTACTACTGTAAAACCTGATGCATTTATCTTTTCGAGGAAAATCAAGATTCCATTCTCAGTTTGCTTCTTTTACTCCAAATTGAAGTGGTGGTTAATATCTTACAATTGCAACTTCATATTCATGACCAGGTATTAGTTCAGCTTGGAGATATTCTTGATAGGGGTGAATATGAAATTGCAATTTTATTATTACTGAGTCACTAGATCTCCAGGCAAAAGCTAACGGAGGTGCAGTTTTCCAGGTATGTGGGGATGTTATTTTCCCTCCCTTTCAAATTTCTGGAATGTTGTCTCCAGTTGTTTCTTTGAAGAATAAAGAAAGTGCAATAATTTTTTTTTTTGTCAAATATCTTCATCTGGCGGCTTAATACTTAATTAGAATCAGAAATTTCAACTTTCTTGTATTGTTGTCTTGTAAATGTGTGCAGTCTTCTTCTCTTGTTATTCATTCGACTAAACAAACTAAGAAAAGCTGACATGTTTTTTTTGGAAATTCGACATATATTGCATCTGCCTTTACCTTTCCTTCTCATCTTATATAGGTAAATGGAAATCATGAAACCATGAATGTGGAAGGTGATTTTAGAAACGTTGATTCAACTGCCTTCGATGAATGTGCTGACTTGAAAATCTGTGACCATAACTGGGAAGAAGCATTTCTAGGTTGGGTTGGAGTATCTAAAAGATGGAAAGAATAACGTAAGACACCTCAAAATTATTGGGGTCCTTTGAACTTAGTGAAGGTATGTTCTCAACTGAAACAAATTTTCGGGTGTAGGAAACTTTAGGACACCAAATGATTTTTAGACATAATTCAACTATATATAGAAATAGTATAATATAGTCACATGTTACGTTTAAGACTTTGAATTGGAATATGTTTGATTCTTTTCCAATAGTCTATTCATGAAAATAAACTTCATCCACTTTTTTAAGTCGATGCCTTTGAGGTTCGTTTCTAATTGAGTCATCTAATAATAACGACAGAGACAGAAGGGAGTCATTGCAAGATCAGTTCTTCTATAAGACCAGGGTGTCCCTTGGCGTGTGAATTGGCACGTCTTCCAGTTGTTCTCAAAGTGGATGATTGGATTTTCTGTCATTGTGGCCTTCTTCCTCATCATGGTAAATATTGTATTCTTGAACCCTACAAGGCTACAATATTGTCATAAAATTTAAAGTATCTAATAGTTGTATTGATAAACCTAATAGAGATAATTCAGGAAAAGTTTCATCATTTTCCTTAAATATCATGAAACAACGACTAGTACTCTCTATTTGAGTTTCACTTGAACAATAACATGTTTGGATAATCCACAAGTTTTAAACGAAGTTTACTCCAAATAATACAAAAAATCTTAACTACAATTATGAAATTTACTCTCTTTTGATAACAAAATCTAAACTTACTACCTTTTTTATTTCATGGGACCTCCTATTGATTGTAAATGGAAAAATTCTATTTGCATTGAGACCCTAAACTTGAAATAATTCCTATATAAACTTATTGGATTTTCACATTTTACACACAAACTGTCTCAGAAAGTTAACATCAATAGTTTTTCTTTAGCCATTTATCACTAATCCCTCGTACGAGAAAACAAATTCTTCTACTTGCAAACTCGAAACCATCTAAAAAATAATAAATATTTTTGATGATTTGTCTGCTGATCTTCTCGAAAATAATTTTTCTTGTCTACCGGCCAAAGATGTTACTATGCTCTCAACTCTTTCGAAAAGGTTTAGATATACATGGAAACTATGTCATAATTTTTCTTTTAATAAACTTTTTGCCAAACACTTGTCCAAGGATGAGTACAAAAACATTCTCAATATTTTTTTTTTGACAATCATTGAAAATGTGATACCTAAGGTCTTATCACTCCAATTCTAATTTGAGAATTGTTCAAGATACAAGAAATTTTGTATTTGAATGATGGTCAAAAAAATTATTGAGAATGTTTTTGTACTCATCGTTGGACAAGTTTTTTGGAAAAAGTTTTATCAATAGAAAAAACTTCGACATAGTTTTCAAGTTTTTCAAAACATTTTCGAAAGAATTGAGAGCACGGTAACATTTCTGGCTGGTAGACAAAAAAAAAATGTTTTAATAAATATCATGTGGCAAATCATCAGGAAATTGGATTATTTTTTTAATTGGTTCCAAATTTGAAAAAGAAGAATTTGTGTTCTCTTACGAGCAATTAGTGATAAATGGCTAAAGAAAATCTATTGATTTTAACTTTGTGAGACAATTGGTGTGTAAAATATGGAAATCCACCAATTAGTTTATATAGGAATTATATTCCAAATTAGGGTCTTAATGCAATAAGAATTTTTCCATTTTGATATAATGAAGTATATATGCATAGTATTTACAATTAATAAAACGTCCCTATGAGATGAAAAAATGTAGTAAGTTTATATTTTGTTATCAAAAGAGAGTAAATGTCATATTTGTAGTCTATTTTAAGTTATAAAAATAGAGTAAATTTCTATTTGTACTTTAGATCTTTTGTGTTATTTGGAGTAAAATGGGTTTAAAATTGTGATGAAACTTTTATTGAATTATCTTGTTTGGTTTATCGATCCAACTTTTAGATTAGATATCTTAAATTTAATGACATTTCTAAAGTGTCCAAACATGTTATTGTTTAATTAAAATTCAAATAGAGAGGACTAGTCCTTGTTTCCTTATTTTATAATAATAAAACACTTAATTTTCATTCGTCATATAAACCCTTCAGGTCAAGTCTAACCTTACCTTACCTTACGAAAACATTATGATTGTTGAAATTAATTCTTCGTTTAAAACTTGAGCAGGTTACTCTTTAAATGGATAGGAAGAAAATCTAAAAAAATGATATCCAGTTTTAAGCAGTTTTCATAGGCCATATAGATACTCCCAATAAGATATAAGAAGATTAAAAAAAACAAATCAATCCAGTTTAAGCAGCACAACCGGTAAATGGCTGGTGACCTACAATTGAAATCAGCGTATGTGATGCAAAGCCGGTATAAGAGGCATGCCTTCATAATAATAATAAAATTTGAAGGAAAAAGAAGGGCTTAAGTTATTAAAACCCAAATAGGGAATCTTGACCTTAACTTATTAACCAAATATAAAATATATCATAAGAGAGCTTCGATGAATTTCAATAAATGTAACGATGAGAAGCGTACCTTTCAAAAGCCGTTCCTTAATATGTCCTTTTCCCCTTTGTCGTTTTCTTTTTAGCACCCTTGGCATTATCGCCACAATCACGAGGTCCTTCCTCACTTGGTGGCTAGGTTTAACCTAAACCCAACGACCACTTTCCTCCTGAAATTGTTTGAAGACATACACTATCCATTAATGTATTGTAAAATATATTAGATTGACCAAGTCAAAACAAAAGCTCCTCATGTCGTCATCCCATAAAGGACTCTCTTTGAGTTCGGTTATATTCATGGCATGTTCCAATTCCTCAGCATGAGGCAGTGGTCTTGGAAGATCACCATGGTTGTCTTTTTTTTGGTAGAATATCACAATGGTTGTCGCCACAATAAAAAATGAGTAATAAAAACTTAAATTTAATATATACACCCAAAAAAAAAGATACACGGAGTTGATGAAGAAGAGGTTAAAGGATGATATAATGACAAATTAATAACTAACCTTGCCCATAAAATATGTTTATAATATAATAGAAACATTACAAGGATGAAAAAAATTAACGTATCATGGTCAAATAATTCAATTCAAAATGAATGAAGTTTCAATATTCAAATTGTAAATCACCCAATTAATTAATGATGATAAGTAGGTTTTCGCTGCAACTTAATTAATTATTTGGTAATAATTTTCAATGCAAGTAAACCATTTGATATGCACTAGGAGTTGATAGACAAATATGATGGGGGAAGAGACTTAATTAAGGGCATCTCCAACCGCTTGGGAGGTATGTTCGAGCTTTAAGGCTTGCGACCCCCATCATCTTCCCCTTCCCCATCCGTCTCCAACCAACCGGGGGAGGGAGGTGCATTAATTTTAAAAGCACCCCCACTCTCACTATAAATTTTTATAATTTTATAATTATATTAATACTAACTCTATAATAATAATAATGTTAATAATAATAATAATAATAATAATAATATATGTTTGAAAATTAATATTAATAAAATGTATAGTAATAATTATAGGCAAAATTATTAATAATAATAATAGGCAATAAAATCGATATTAGTAGTAGTCAGTAGTAGTCAAAATTTAAACTAACAATGTTAAAAGTACAATTTCTAAAATTTTACTTTCGTACACAAATCTGAATATTCCAGATTAAAATTAATAATGACAAAAATTAAAAAAATTACCTTTTTAGTAAGTTTTTAAAATAAAATATCAATACATTAAATAAGAAAGGCAGAAATTACATATACTTTTCCATCTGAAAATTGTGTGATATATTTAATTTCGGTATTTGGCTTTGTAAGCTCAATTGGATATGGTTGAACTACATGTTCTAGTATCCAGTCTTCTGGGAGTGCTATATCCTTTCACTGGATGGATTTGGAGACAATGGCATTTGACCTACTAAGATCTGTGTGGACAATAAGGGTTTCTCCTCTTTTACTATGGACCCTAACCTTAGTCGAGAAGGTTGAAATCATAGCTTTATAGTGTATCCTAAAAATAATTGCAACTGAGATTGATCCTGCGAGTATTTTATAATAATGTGTTTTAATTTATAAAAATCAGGATTTTAAAATATTTCTATCACTCAAATGAAATCGTGAGGTTTGGATAACAGTCATAAGAAATTTGACCAATACATAGGTTGGATTCAACTTAACTTAAGAGGGAATCTTCAAAATTCATAAATCTGACATCTCTAAGCAGTAAGTACATATAGGATAGTAGGGGTGTTCAACGAAACCGCTAGACCGCCCCAACCGATCAACCCAACCCAAACCGACCGCAATTTTACGGGTTGAAGGTTTGATGGGTTGATCTTGGGCATCATGAAAAAAAGATCGCATTTTTCGATCGGGTTTGGTTTTAAACTTTTTTAGACCGCATAACCGCATTCGACCGCACTTTAGATAAATGATGATGTATACATGTTTTATTTTATTTTATTATTTAATTTAGTCCTAAATTTAAGAAAATGAGAAATATAATATAAGTATATACTTTAACAAATTAGTCGTGTTCCATAACCCAAACCCCAATTATATTAGATAAACCCTACAATCTTACATAAATCTCTAATTTTAAGTGTCAAAAAGATAAAAAAGATAGATTCAAATCTAGAATAAATTAGTTAAAAAATATTCTGCGAAAAACAAAGAGTAAAGCAAAAGAAATATATCAATCATAACTTTTCATTGGCAATTAACCACCAAAACCAAGTTTGAATATAAAGATATATTTTTTTTTTTTTATTCTTTGGGAACAATTTGATTTTTGTGTAATGACTTGTTAATTTAGTGTTCGGGTTTGTTTTTAGCTTTCATTAAATTATGTATTCATTGAAAATCATATTTTAATTGATATTTTACATCATCTCCATTATATTATCTATGAAAGTTTACTAAATTTATTAATAAAAACAAAAAAATTGTAATTAACTAGTGCATTTATATTTAACTTGTCAAATAATAAAAATACAAGAAAGTTGATAATTGAGACCGCAAAACCCGCCCCAAACCGCCCCAACCCAAATGAACCGCATAGTGCAATCTCAAGACTTGTTGGGTTGAGTTTGGACTAGAGATTTCAAAACCCGCAAATATTGGGTTGGGTATGGGCAAGTACAAAACCGCACTAGACCGCACCGCGAACACCCCTATAGGATAGATGTGTTTAATTGTTCTTAAATTAAGGGTTTTATTCGTACTTGGACTAAACCTATGTGTATATACTTAAAAATTTTATCTCTATGAATTTTTTTTAGGGAATTTTTAGAAAATAAATTTATAGATTAAAAGGCTTTAAAACTGAATATCTATTTTTTCAGTTTAAATGGTTAAATTTGTTTTATAAAATGGAAACCTGGAATTTTATTGATTTGATCTTTAGTAGCCTTAGGTATTTCCGAATTAAATATTGATTTACTAAAATATTCTATAATTATTTCTTCTAAATTTACCACTCTCTTAGAATCAATGGAAGAAGTGGAAACAAAGCTTACAGAGGTAGATCTACAAAAAATATCATCCATATATATATTTGTTTTTGAACATAGATAACGTATCAATTTTGAGCAATTCAACTGGGTCCTACAGCCTCACACAGGGACTTACTACTCGACCATGCTTAGGCACACAGCTCAAGAATATCTAGTTCTTACACTCAAACATATATGGAATTATTTTACTATTAAAACTACCCCATCTGGCTCTTATACCAGTGTTACCCAGAGATCAGATAGAGGGAGATTATAAATATCAAAGAGTTCATTATAAAAGATTTTATAAATATATCAAAAACAATTAATTTGAACAGAGTAAGCAACAAAATTTAAATGAGGTTGTATAACCGACCATATACAATAATTTAAAACATAAAGAACTTAAAATAGTAATAAGATTTTCAAACCTTCAACAGTATTTTGAAGATCTGAACTGGAGATTTACTTGAATTATAGGATAAAGATACAAGGGGATAAACTGGCTACTAAATTTAGGTGAATATGAACTGAAAAACTTGATTCTTGCAGTGAGCCAGGCTATTCCTTTATAGGCGTCTTTAGGGGCATTTTTGGAATTTTTATAGTGCTCTATGACGTCATTGCATTCGTCAATAAACAATGGTTGATGATGTCACTGCGTTCAATATCATATTATTTTAACTCCAATTGGACCAAATTTTAATTTTTGGTAATTTTGAAGTTATTTTAATTAAAAATTAATTGGAGTAATTAGTTGGAAACTATGCTTAATGGAAAATTCTATTATTTTCGGTATACTTTTAAAGTCTTGAAATTACACAAATGAAAATGTAAGAATACAGCAAAGTACTATTAAAATTGAATAAAATGAAGGAATTGTTACGATAAATATAGAAAATTTAAACATATTAATATAGAAATTTAAACTATCCAATTTCTTTTACGCATATTCATTTAATCTAGGCCATAGAAGGGAATTACATGTCCACATTTCTTCTTGAAATCTTCTTGCCCTCTAATTTTCTTATGATATGCACATGCATGTCCTCATTAAAAAAAAAAAAAAGTAGTTTAAAGAAGATAGAAAACAACCTACTAGATTTATTTTACAAAACTTGTAGATAAATCAAGGAAGCAACATTTTGTGTCTAAATCGATCACTGTAAAATCTTCCTTTCAAAGTCCATTTACATTGACAAAAATCTTATTAAAGAGCACAAATTAAAATAGCTATTTTATATTTAGTTGAATCAAATGCTAAATTGTATGAGTCCTCTAGTATGAACATTCTACAATTTCTATAACCCCAACAACATGAGCTATATATTTCTATAATTTCTTTTCAATATGCAATTTCAATATCTATCGTGAGTATTTCAACCAACATGAGCTAGCTCCAATATCTTCCATAGCAAATGGGATTCCATCTCTTAATTCAAGTTATGTGGCAACCGTATAACCATTTCTTGATTTCGGGATGAAAACTTCCAGAAGTTCATCTTTCAACTTAATAATAGAATTTCACAAATATAAATTCTAGGAGCCAAAATGTATTTAAGACCAAATAATTCTCTTTTATAAAACAATCTTCCAAGATTTCAAACATTACAATTATATTAATTTGACAAAGGAAATGTAATTCCTAGTAGCTATTAATTTGGTTAAAATAAGAAATGTGCCCAAAAAATTAAATCCGGTGGAAAGTGCACAAAAATTATATTTTAATGGTAGAAAGTACCAACATGCTATATTTTTAGGGTGTATAGTGTCAAAATCTATATTTTCAAGATGCTAAGTGTCAAAACAATTCAAAAATGACTATTCTAATCTACACTTCCTACAATGAAAATTTCTCACCAAAACACACACCATGATGCAAATTGACAAATGAAATGTAATTCCTGAGTGCAAAGTATCAATATTTCAGGATGCAGAGTATCAAAACCTCATATTTCCAAGGTGCAAAACTCAAAAACCCCATTTACATGCTTAATAAATTTATTTTTCATCTTCAGCGAAATCACAACAAACTGTTACCAAACACAATGTGACCTTTTTATATCGGGCCAAAACTTGTTATAACAGTAAAATAAAAATATTGGATCGAATTCAAACAAGATCCAGTGGACGCGAAAAGTTTAGATCGTGGAAGATTGGATCTGACTTGGTTAGAGTTTTAAATAAAAATTCTCTCAAGATTAAAGATTTAGGGTCTATTTGGATGGGTTTTTGCTCGATTTTAAGGGTTTCGATTTACAAAAATTGGTTTGAGTGGTTTCGACGAAATCTTTGAGACTTCATTTAGATGGGTTTTGGCTCTTGGGTTTTGTAGTTTGAATAAGTTGAAACCCCATTTGGATTGGGTTTGAATATTGGGGTTTAGGGGAAAAAGTAGGTGATAGATGTCAAATCAATGTCTTTTTTAGTGATATTTGGGCAGAAAAGTATGTGGTATGTGTCAAATCAATGTTTTATAGGTTTGAAGAGTTTGAGTGTGAGTTTCTGAATAGGTTTTTGATGGTTTTATGGGGTTAATAAAAATTAATTCGGTCTCGCGAAATCCGGGAGACCAGGCCAAAACCTACCCACATACACCCTTAAGTTCCCCACCCCCTTAATCTACGAGATATTTGGTCAAACTACTGTTTGCATATAAATATGGAGATGAAATTACGGAGCCAACTTTTCCTTAGATTTAAGGATTGAATTTAATCTTATACCACGTCATCCATACAAGACATTACCAAATAAGTTTTCCTAATCTACGCTTCTAAAGATGTAAGGTAAACTCTTATGTAAAATAACTGTAGGCCCAGAAATAAGAACAATAAAGAGCGCAAAAGACAAAAATACCCCCTACTTTTGTTATTTTGCAAAAAACCAAAACCCCAACAACATGAGCTATATAGTTCTATAATTCCTTTTAATATGCAATTTCAATATCTATAGTGAGTATTTCAAACAACATGAGCTAGCTCCAATATCTTCCATAGCAAATGGAATTCCATCTCTTAGTTCAAGTTATGTGGCAATTGGATAACCGTTTTGATTCACGTTTCGGGATGAAAACTTCCAGAAGTTCATGCTTCGACTTAATAATTGAATTTCACAAATATAAATTCTAGGAGCCAAAAAGTATTCAAGACCAAATAATTACCTTTTAGCAAAACAATCTTCCAATATTACAAACATTACTTTGCTTGATCAAGATTTTCTGCAGCAAAGACCTCAAGTTCTTCCAAACCTGTAAATAAAATTAAGCAATAATCATAATCAATTTTATATAGTTGGATCATATTAATGCAAACATATAAGAAAAATACAGCGATTAATAATATATAATAAAACAAAATAAAATCAAAAATGAATTTCAAACCTACTAATGTCTTAAATCGGAAGAAAATTTTCTTAAAATATCTATATTATCAAGATGTTAAAATCGATTAACTCCAAAAGAAAGAAATATGTGATTAAACTAATTATAGTACATTAACAAACTTATAAAGTAGAAACAAATTAAAAAACAATTGTTGAATGACTGTAAATAATGGGACCACAACTTGATAAGGGCAATGTTATTATCCTAGAGTAAAATTTAACTATATAAATGAAAGAAAATAAGGATTATGTAGAGTTATGGGAAAATAAACTGATTAGTATTGATCATGGGTAAATTTTGGCATGAATTAAGAATTTTAACTGCCAAATCAAAGTTTCATAATTAGCGGTGTCCAAACTTTATGATCTTAATAAAATTAATTATTTTATTGTATGAGAACTGCCATAACTTTTAGTAAAATAACATATCTCTGGGTAATTTAAGACAAATAATGGTAATTTTTTACCAAATTCAAAATTTAAATATAGAATTGTAACTAAATGAATTTTTTTGGGTAATGTAATGCAAATTCCTTTTTACTTATAATAAAAATATACCAAAAATAACAGGAATTATTATTAATGCATAGTTTCCAACTAATTACTCCAATTATTCTTCTATTTAAAGAAATTCAAAATTACTAAAAACTAAAATTTGGTCCAATTTAGGTCAAATACTCCTATATATATAATAATATGATATCGAACGCAGTGACATCATAAACTATTGTTCATTGACGAACGCAATGACGTCATAGAGCACCTGCTGCAACACGTGCAAACAGTACTGCATACTGTTAAAAAAAATTCGAAAATGCCCTTGAAGACGCCTATAAAAGGAATAGCCTGACTCACTGCAAGAATCAAGTTTTCAGTTCACATTCACCTAAATTTAGTAGCTAGTTTATCCCCTTGTACCTTTATCATGTAATTCAAGTAAATCTCCAGCTCAAATCTTCAAAATACTGCTGTAGGTTTGAAAATCTTATTACTATTTTAAGTTCTTTTTGTTTTAAATTCTTATATATGGTCGGTTATACCGCCTCATCTAAATTTTGTTGCGTACTCAGTTCAAATTAATTGTTTATGGTTATTTATAAAATCTTTTATAATATACTCTTCAATATTTATAATCTCCCTCTATCTGATCTCTGGGTAACACTGGTATCAGTGCCAGATGGGGTAGTATTAATATTAAATTAATTCCAGATCTGTGTGAGTATAGGAACTAGGTATTGTTGAGCTGTGTGCCTAAGCATTTTCGGGTAGTAAGTCCATGTGTGAGGCAGTAAAACCCAGTTGAATTGCTTAGAAATGATACATTATCTAGGTCCAAAAACAAATATAGATATGGATGAAATTTTCTGCAGATCTACCTCTGTAAGCTCTGTTTCCACTTCTTCTATTGATTCTAAGAGAGTGGTAAATTCAGAAGAAATAATTATAGAAGATTTTAGTCAATCAATATTTAATTGGGAAATACCGAAGGTTAGCAAAGATCAAATCTATAAAATTCCATGTTTCCATTTTATATAACATATTTTACCATTTAAAGTTAAGAAAGAGATATTCGGGTTTAGAGCCTTTTAATCTATAAATTTACTTTCTAAAAAGTCCTAAAAAAATCATAGAGATAAAATTTATAAGTATATATACATAGGTTTATTCCAAGTAGGAATAAAACCTTTAACAAAAGAAGGATTAAATACGTTCTTCCTATATGTACTTAGCGATGCCAGATTTATGAATTTTGAAGATTCCCTCTTAAGTTAAGTTAAATCGAGCCTATGTATTGGTCCAATTTCTTTTGACTGTTATCCAAACCTCACGATTTCTTTGAGCGTTAGAAATATTTAAAAATCTTTATTTTGTCAAATTAAAACACATAATAAGAAAATACTCGCAGGATCAATCCCAGTAACAATTATTTTTAGGATACAATATAAAGCTATGATCTCAACCTTCTCGAAGGGTCAATAATAAAAGAAGAAAAACCCTCATTCTCCAAACAGATCTAAGTAGGTCAAATGCCATGGTCTCCAGATCCATCCAGTGGAAGGGCCCTCCCAGAAAACTGGATACTAGAACATGTAGTTCAACCAGATCCAATTGAACTTACAAAGCCAAATACCCAAATTAATTCTATCACACAATTTTCAAATGGAAAAGTAGATGTAATTTTTGCCTTTTATTTAATGTTTTGATATTTTTATAAAAACTTTACCAAAAATGTAAATTTTTTAATTTTTGTCATTATCAGTTTTAATTTTGAATATTCAGATTTGTCTATGAAAGTAAAATATAGAAATTGTACTTTAAACATTGTTAGTTTAAATTTTGACTATTACTGACTACTACTATTAATCTCGACCTTATTGAATATTATTATTATTAATAATTTTGCCTATAATTATTACTATACATTTTATTAATATTAATTTTCAATCATATTATTATTATTATTATTATTATAGAGTTAATATTAATATAATTATAAAACTACAAAAATTTATAGTGAGAGTGGGGGTGCTTTTAAAGTTAATGCCCCCCTCCCCCCCCCCCCCCCCCGGGTTGGTTGGAGACGAGGTAGGTCGAGGAAGGGGAAGAGGATGGGGATTGCAAGTCTTAAAGCCTGGACTTACCTCCGGGCGGTTGTAGATACCCTTAAAGTCCCTTTCTCCATCATATTTGTCTATCAACTCCAAGCGCAACCCAAATAGTTTACTTGCTTTGAAAATTATTACCAAATAATTAATTAAGTTGCAGCGAAAACCTAATTATCATATATAATTAATTAGGTTATTTACAATGTGGATATTGAAACTTCAGTCATTTTGAATTGAATTGTTTGACCTTGATATGTTAATTTTTTTCATCATTGTAATGTTTTTATTATGTTATAAATATATATTATGTTATTTTTTAGTAAGTGACTATCTATAGTACGATACAAGAGGAAAATGATACACGATTTAATAATACGTACGTATGTAAAACATTGGTTGTAATATCACTTTAAATTTAAAGTAGTAAATGCATGTTTTGATTATTAATAAAAGTATATTAATACACAATAATTATGCGGTGTAGCAAATAACTGAGACAATTTTTTCGACTTTAAAATTATATAAAGGGTAAGCAAACTAACCATCGTGGATACGAGTGTCTAACATACATTAATGAAAAATATATGCGAGTACCCCTGACAAATGATTGTATCCCTACTTGACTCTTATAAATTAACAACGAACATTGGGTATAACTTATGTGCCGACTGCGCAATGCTTTTTCCCTCTGCTAAAGACTAATTCATCAATCCAAAAGTGTTAGACACTAATTATTTCATGTCTCTCGATACATGAATAAGCTTCGTCATTTCTCCTCAACAACCATGGTAGGGCAGATTCAAATGGTAAGCTTCAATAAAATGGTGGAGCAAAAGGGCAGCAGGAAGATGTGTGCTTCTTGCCACGAGCAGATTCCACCTAAGAGGGCAAGGGAACCTTGTAGCAACTTTGTTATTGTTATGGCTATTAGAATGGCCAAACTTTCGAGCCTACTACTTCTTCTTCAAGAGGTGCGAATAGTCATTTTATTCGCAATCAAGATCGTCCAAACAAAGCATTTTGTTGGATAAGGATGAAGATGAAGGCACTAAAGACAATTTGTTAAGGGAGGTTTTGAAGATTTCCAAAACTTAAAGATTGGCTAAGTATGGATTAACTTAGCTGACGATCCCTTTGAAGAAATTTTGACTAAGTAATGAAGACATCAGAAGAGTCAAATTTCAAGTTCCAAGACTTCTAATCTGCTGAAGGAAAGACATCAGACTGATGAAGATCAGCCGACTCAAATCAGATTTGTTCAAGTTTGAGATCAGCTTAGTTCTCCATCAGACGTGCACTTCCAACAGCCAAGTGGAAAGGATCATAAAGTCTTCCCAACGGTAATAAATGCCCCTTGGAGTAATAAATGCTGAAGTACATGGTTATTAAAGACAAATGATTGAAGAAATGCTTCGCATCAGCTGGGTGCATTTAATGCTGCCTGCAGAATAGTATTGTTGATAGTACGGACAGACTGCAAAAGAGCCGTTCGCGGATTTTAAGGACCAGTACTCGAGGAATTTGAATCTTGTCTCTCTTCAACGGACATCTTTCAAACCTCAAGTATAAATAGCTGAAAGAGACGAAGAGATTGCAAGCAACACACTTTCAGAGAGAATTTTTGAAGCAGAATTCTTAAGTCTCAAGAACAGCTCACTCATTAGCTTAGTCATCTGTTGACGAAAAGCGAAGTTGAAGAACAAAGAAAAATACATCTTCTGAGTGAATTTGTAAAACTGAGTGTTGTGAGAAGTAGATATCTATCTTTGTGAGTGATATTACTTCGGAGAGTGGGAGTTTCTAAGTGATTTCCTACTGCGCACTTGTGGCCTTTTCATTTGTTGATTGGCGCAAGCAGAGTATACTGTAAACTTTGTGATTATAGTATAACCCAAGATCTTTGTGACTTGGACGAGTGGATTAAAGGATATTTACATCCATATAACCACTATAAAAATACTTGTGTTTTTACATTGCTTTTAAATCTGCACATTTTCTGACTGCATAAAAACACATTAAGTTAACTGTTTGAAAAATACTTAAAAGGAGTTTACAAAACTGGGGAAACATTTTTCAAACTGCTGAGATTACTTGTGAAAAACACTTTGATAAATCCGCTGCAAGTACTCTAAGTATTAAAACTGATTTTAACAAAATCAGCTAAGTAACAATCAGACGAGTGGTCAACAAAGCTGTTCAAAGATTTGTTCGCGAACAGAATTGTAACTTACCCCTCTGATCAGCTTGGTCTATTCAGTTAGAGTAAAGTTTTAAAGTTAAAATTTGGAAGAAAATTTTAAAGAGGTTTATTCACCCCCCCCCCCCCCTCTCTAAACCTCTTCTGACCACTTGGGACCAACAAGTGGTATCAGAGCAGGTGGTTCATTTGAATCAGCTGCCTGATCAACGAGCTTGATCCAAGTGTTTTTCAAAGGTTTTAAAACTTTTTCAAAAGAGCATATTTTTTAAAAATCAAAACTTTTTGAAAAATGGACTGTATCAGCCATGTTCCCCACATTGCTGGTATGTCTTTTGAAGACTGGAAGATCAGAATGGAGATCTTCTTAGCTGCCTATAATGATAACATGTACACATGTATCATAAAAGGTCCATTCAAATTCACTAAGACCATTATAGTTGATGAAGCTGAACTGGTAGTGGAAAAAGATCTGACAGAGATGACAGCCGAAGAGATAAAGTTGTTTAATCTGGACAAAGTTGGCCGTTTCATCATGACCAAAGCCCTGGACAATGATCGGTTTGACAAAGTCAAACATTGCAAAACTGCAAAGGAGATGTGGGATAAGGTTCGTGACATGAGTGAAGGAAACGACGCCATCAAAGAGCATCAGCTCAGTGTTGCCTTGGAAAAGCTGGACAACTTCAAGATGAAATCTGGAGAGACCATTGATCAGATGGATACCAGGTTTACCAGAACATTGAATGAAGTTCTAAAGCTGGGAAAGACCTTCACTGACAAGGAAATCGCTGTCAGAGTTGTGAAGGCTCTGCCTCCCAAGTTCAACATGAAGGTGACAGCAATGGAAGAGTCAAGAGATCTGGGAAAAATTTCTCTTACAGAGCTGTTCTCCGTACTCAAGGCGTATGAGTATAAACTGCCAAGAATGGGTGTTGAAGAAACCTCAACTTCAAGTCCCACAGCTGCACTCGTTGCTGCTGAAAATCCTAGAAGGCAAGCTCACAAAAGCAAAGACGTGGACTTATCTGATGAAGCCACAATACTCAACAAAAAGGAGTACACTGCTGGAGACGTTGCATTGCTGATGAACAACTTTAAAAAGTTCTACAGACGAAAAATGAAGAACAAATATAACAATGCTTCTACTTCTAACCCTACTTCTTCTTCTCAGGATAAGGATTCTTATAAATCTAAGATGATGTGCTATAATTGCAGGAAACTGGGTCATTTCATTAGAGACTGCCCATATCCTAAAGCTGAGAAGTATACTGAAGAAGAAAAGATAATCAGAAAAGAAAGAAAGCATCAGAAAGCTAAGGCGATGGTAGCAGAAGCAGAAAAGCCAGCTGCCGTTTACTCATCTGATTCAGATTCTGACACTTCTGATGAAGAGTCTTCTGATGAAGAGAGCCCTGCCCTTCTCTGCCTGATGGCTAAGGAATCTGATGACTCTGAGGATAGTGAGGTAACTCCTCTTGAGAATGAACTATTCAGTTCATTTGAACAAATGATGCTTAACAATACAACCATTGCTGAAGCATATAAAAAGCTTAAGGAAGAGATGATATTTCTAAAAGAGCAAAACAATTCACTGAAACTCTCAGCTGAAAGGCCTAGAGAATCAGTTGAATATAAATAGCTTGAGCAAGAACATGAATCTCTGAAAGCTGAATGTGAAGTTTATAAAGGAAAAATCATGGAGCTTGAGAAAGTCATTGAGTCTCATGAGAAGTCATCTGTTGCATCCACTCACATGTCTAGTAAACAGAAGACACCTTTAGAACAGGATAAGCAAGAATTGAATCATACTGAGAAATTTATATCTGCTGACAATAGTAAGGTCATCCTGTATGTTCAAACTGCTAGACCTGCTTCACCTGAGAAAGTATTAAAGGAAACGAAAACTCCTAAGGCTAAAAAGAGCAAAGAGCCTAGTGTAGGAAAACAGACTAGTAAGCCTAAACAGAAGAGTCCTAGGAAGTCCTCTGATAAGGCTAAAACTAATCAGACTAGTGATAAAACTAAGTCGTCTGTAAATGAGCAAGCAAATAGTAAACCAAAGAAGCATAAGAATAAGAAAAATCAAAATGCTTGGTATGGAAATGAGTCTTATTATGTGCAACCTGCTGCATATCATCCTATGTATCATGCACCTCAATTTCCAACTTACTATGCACCATATCCTACTCATCCAATGCATGCATATCCTCCTTATCATGCATCTTACTCTGCATTTGAACATTATCCTTATCGTGCTGATCATCAACAATATGACAAATCTGATGAACGTGGTAAAGGCAAAGCTGTTCATACTCCTATTGAAACTCAGAAACCTAAGAAGCCTAAGACTTCATCATCTTGGGTTATCAAAGGTGGAACTAATCCTTCAGGACCCTCTCAATAAGGGTACCTAAAACAATTTTATTTTGTTTTGTAGGATAGGATTAGGAGTAGGAGTAAAGTAGAGAAAATCTGGTACTTGGACAGTGGCTGTTCAAGACACATGTGTGGAAACATACATGAGCTGACGGATGCAGTTGTTGTGGATGGTCCAAAAGTTACTTTTGGGGACAGTAAAGAAGGCAAGATTAAAGCTAAAGGAAGATTAATCAAAGGAAACATAGAGATATCTGACGTCTCATATGTTTAAGGCCTCAAATATAATCTGCTGAGCATAAGTCAATTTTGTGACAAAGGATATTCAGTCATCTTCTCAACAGATAAGTGCTACGTTGAACAGATTGGTACAAAGAAGGTAATTTTATCTGGAAGACGACAAGGGAATGTCTACATAGTCGACTGGAATTCTGCTGACAAGAATTCAAACATCTGTTTGGTGGCATCAACACCAAGTGAAGTTAGTTGGCTGTGGCACAAAAGAATGAACCATGTGAATTTCAAGACCATCAACAAATTAATCAAGAATAATCTGGTAGAAGGAATTCCAATGACAGTCATGAGCAAAGATAAGCTTTGTGACGCTTGTCAGAAGGGTAAACAAATCAAGTCATCATTCAAAAGCAAGAAGCATCAATCTTCTGGAAGAATATTGGAGCTGCTACACATGGACTTGTTTGGACCCATTGATCCAGTCAGCAATGGTGGAAAGAAATACTGCCTAGCTGTTGTGGATGACTATTCAAGATATACTTGGGTGATATTCATGAAAAAGAAAAGTGAAACCAAGGAACATCTTACTAATCTGATGGAGCTGATCCAGAACGAGAAAAGCATAAAGATATTGAAGATCAGATCAGATAGAGGGACAGAGTTTACAAACTCTACTGTTGAAGAGTATTGTAATATCAAAGGAATACATCATGAGTATTCAGATGCTAGAACCCCTCAACAGAATGGTGTTGCTGAAAGGAGAAACAGAACACTGAAGGAAGCTGTCAGAACTATGATAGCTGAAGCTAAACTGCCTCAAAGATTTTGGGCAGAAGCAACAAACACAGCATGTTTTACCCAAAACAGATGCATGATCAACAAGCACCAAAACAAGACTCCATATGAAGTTTGGAACAACAGGAAGCCAAACATTCATTACTTTAAGATTTTTGGTTGTAAATGCTATGTTATAAATAATGGTAAAAACCACCTTACTGCATTTGCAGAAAAGGCTGATGAAGCTGTTTTTGTAGGATACTCAACTGTTAGTAAAGCTTATAGAGTGTTTAACAAAAGAACATTACTAATAGAAGAATCCATTCATGTAGTATTTGATGAGCCAAATCAATCTTCTGAAAAGAATCAAAGTATTAATCAAGATCTGTCTACTGATTTACAGAAGTTGAATGTTGGAAAGAATGAAGAATATGTTCCCATCATACTACCTGATCTCAACCCAGCTGATAACTCAAGTGCTGTTCAAAATCACAGTGCTGATTGTCCAACAGACGAGTTGCAAACAGCTGATAGACCAGAGACTGTTCAACAGACAACAAATGTTCAACATACTACTACTGAATCTCCAAAAGTAGTGTTGCAAGATCAAGACAAAGGACAACATTATGATTTGCAACCTGATCTCAGATGGCTCAGGAATCACCAACCAGAGTTAGTGATTGGTGATCCTTTAGACAGAGTGAAAACAAGAAGAGTTGCTGCACAAGATGCTATGTTTGCTAGTTTTCTATCTCAAATTGAGCCTAAACAAGTTGAAGAAGCTCTCAGTGATTCAAACTGAATTGAAGCTATGCAAGAAGAGCTTAATCAATTTGAAAGGAATGAAGTCTGGTACTTAGTTCCTAGACCTAGTCATCAAAGAGTCATTTGCACTAAATGGGTATTCAGAAATAAGATGAATGAGGAAGGTGAAGTCACCAGAAACAAAGCAAGATTAGTGGCCAAAGGTTACTGCCAAGAAGAAGGCATTGACTTTGATGAAACATTTGCACCAGTAGCAAGACTAGAGGCAATCAGACTCTTTCTTGCCTATGCTGCTCATAAGAATTTCACCGTCTATCAGATGGATGTGAAATCAGCTTTTCTCAATGGAGAATTGCAAGAGGAAGTTTATGTTGAACAACCACCTGGTTTTGAAGTCTATCAAGAAGAAGACAAGGTGTATCGTCTGAAGAAAGCCCTTTATGGACTGAAACAGGCTCCAAGAGCATGGTATGATACTTTATCTGATTTTCTTTTAATCAAAGGATTTCGCAAAGGTAAAGTTGACAAGACCCTGTTCACTATTGAATGGGAAGAACATATTTTGCTTGTGCAAATTTATGTGGACGATATTATTTTTGGTTCAACTAACCAACAGATGTGTGACAAGTTCTCAAAGCTGATGCAGAACAAGTTTGAAATGAGCATGATGGGAGAACTTAATTATTTTCTTGGTTTGCAAGTTAGACAGTTGCCTGATGGAATTTTCATCAGCCAAGCAAAATACACAAAGGATCTGTTCAAGAAATTTGGTATGGAAACTAGCTCTACTGCTACTATTCCAATGTCTACAAGTCTTCGTTTGGATAAAGATGAAGATGGCAAATCAGTGGACATAACCAAATACAGAGGCATTATTGGGTCATTGTTGTATCTAACAGCAAGCAGACCTGATATCATGTACTCAGTTGGGGTCTGTGCAAGATTTCAATCAAATCCCAAGGAATCTCATCTCTTAGCTGCCAAGAGAATATTGAAATATATTAAGGGCACTCAAGATTTGGGGTTGTGGTATCCTAGAGAGTCTGGATTCGAGCTTATTGGATATTCAGATTCTGACCTTGCAGGCTGCAAGATTGAAAGAAAAAGCACAACAGGTGCCTGTCAATTCTTAGGTAGTTGTCTGATCTCATGGATGAGTAAGAAACAGACTTCAGTATCCATATCTACTGCTGAAGCTGAATACATAGATGCCGGAGCTTGCTGTGCACAAATCTTATGGTTGAAGCATCAACTGGAAGACTACAACATCAAGATCAGTGGAATACCAATCTACTGTGACAATACTAGTGCAATCAACCTTACTCAGAATACTACAAGTCATTCAAGAACTAAGCATATTGAGATCAAGCATCACTTTATTAGAGATCATGTGGAGAAAGGAAATGTCATAATAGAGTATGTATTTACTGAAAATCAGATTGCTGACATCTTCACAAAACCTTTAAGTGAAACAAGGTTTTCAACTCGAAGAGCTGAACTAGGTTTATTGAAATTAGATGCATAAGCTGAGGGGGAACTTATCAGAAGACTAAGGTTCAACAGCTTACTCATCTTATTTATCTTCAAGGATTAACTTTCAACAGACTAGTTAACTTATGAACTCTTAAAGTCAGGGGGAACGTGTAAGACTAACGGTACTTCTGATCAAAAGATGAAATCTGTTAATGACAGTTAGTTGAAGTTATGTTTTCATCAAAAGATTAAAGTCTTGAAGAATGAAGATTTATTTATCTAGCTGGATTGACAAACAGCTGAGGAAGGTTATCAGCTATTGGCATTCTCTGATAACAACTGTGTCATCAGGACATTAGTCCATCAGATAAGTATCTATGTTACTCATCTGATCACTTATGTAAAAGCTGACTGTTTAAAACGTTTCATTTTCTAAAACACGCTTTTACTAGTGACAGAAGGGCGGTACAAATTCCCGCTCCTCATTTAATGCGATTTGAATTTGAAAGGTCGTAACTGACGCCGCACGATCAACACTGACAAGAAACGGATCTAACGGTTGGCTGGTATCATGGAATTCAAGATACCCTAACTCTATAAATCCTAATCTGATCAGCCGTGTAGTTCTTTACGCACCCTAAATATTCAAAAGCATTTGTGAGAAAAATTACTTGAATTTTCTGCAAAATTCTTCCTGTTCTCCTAACCTTCAACAGATTTACAATGGCCGCTGAAGGTATGTACCTCGTCTATGATTCCTATTACCAATCTGGTACGGATCTGATGAAGGAACTATTGGAAAAGTTCAAATCTGCACAGTTGGTGAACTTCATGGAGTACCACGAAGGAGTAATCTGGACTGACCAGGTTATGGAATACTACGAAACCGCAGTTGCTGACTACAATACCCTGGAAATCAAGGCTACAGTTGGAGAAAAATCCGTAGTCATTACTCCCACTGTTCTTCATGAGACGTTTGGTCTTCCAAACAGAGGACGACACGACGTTACAGTGCTAACTGAAGAAAAACACCAACAATTCTGGGCGATCTGCGCCAAAGAAGGAGAAATGTTGACTGGCAATATAAGGAAGAAACAGCTGAAGGATGAATATCAGCGGATGGCTGATATGGTCTCTAAGCTGATAGAGAACTGTACTTTTTCTCTAGATGCTGTTACCATGAAGAGGTTCAGCATCATGACTGCTATCTACTATGGACTGGAAGTCAACTGGTCCATCATCATTTGGTACATCCTCGCTGATTTCCTGGAGGTAAAGAAAGGAAAAGGTCCTCACACCAACCACAGGATCACACTCAGTTACCTACTGTTCAAACTGGGGTGTCATATGCTGAATGGAAAGGAAATCCACAAATCTAAGGCAATGACTAAGTACTTGCCTGTTGTGAAGAGAAAGGCTGGTGAGGCTGAAGGGGATGAAGATGAGGAACCAAGGGAGGTTCCTAAGGAGGTTAGTCAAAACAGCTGACATGGCTGTTGAGACAAGAAAGAAGAAGGCTGCTGATAAGCCTAAGGAGAACACCTCAAAGAAATTGGAGTCAGTGACTGCTGCTGATCAAGTCACGAAGATCATTGATCAGGTCACTGCTGATGTCAGGACTGCTTCACCTGCATCACCCTCAAGAACTCCATCTGTTGATAAACATGCTGAAAATGTCTCTTATAGGACAAGGAGTCAATTAAGGGATACAGCTGCTTCGAGACCTATTCAGGGTCTGTCAAAGAAGTCTGCAAGAAAGCAGATGACATTTGTGGAGAAGGACACTGAATTGGTGGACTTGGTGAGATCAAGCTTTGACTCTGCTGAAAGACCCCTCGAAGCTGTTGAGCAACATACTACTCAGACTGCACCAACAGCTGAAGCTGCTCAACATCAAGATGATCCTGATGTCATGATCATCGAACCTATTGCTGTTGCACCAATCTCATCTGCTGGTCCAGCCCCTGCTCCAGCTGACAAAGGCAAAAAGAAGATAGAGCTTAAGAGAAAGAAAATCTCTAAAGCTGACAAGAAAGCAAGGGAAGCTGCTGAACAGAGAAAGCAGGATGAATTGGAAGAGAAGAAAGCACTTGAGCTAAGCAAGGCTCAAGCTGCTAAGGATGAAGCCAGAAGACAGATGTCTAAGGCTGAAAGGAAGCTGCAGAAGCTGCTGAATTGGCTACGGTCATTGAACTAAGCAAAATTGATGCCTATTGACCTGTCCATGGAGGAAGCATCAAAATAAATGAGGCTGCTGATGGTGAAGGCAAGCCTAAGAAGCCAAAGATGCCTGCTGCTGAGCCAAAACCCAAGGAGAAGTTTGAAGTTCGAAGAGCTTTTAACATAGTATATGCTGATAAGGGACTCTTCAAGAAATTCGAAAGGTCCTTAGCTTACTATGATCAAAAGCTGATGCTGAAGACACTGTTCAATCAAGAGAAACCAAGATACATCAACTGGAGAGACAGCAGATTGAACAAATCAATTCTTGAACTTCAAAACTCAAAGGAGTTGGCTGATGAAGAACAATGGGTTCTTAATTGGCTAAAAACTAACTCCATTCAGAAGGCCCTGGATCCCAGTTATGTCAGAGACATAATGCATCAGTATGCAAAGGATTTTGCACTGGAGGAGGCCAAGAAGATAGAAAACTCCCTGCCAGAAAAGAGAAGAAAGAAAGACAATGCTGAAGACAGAGCAGTAAACATTGCTGTTATGACCGCCTTGAAGAGATGGGTTGAAAGGTCAAGATATCAGCAGGGTCACTCAAGTGAGTTGCCACAACTGCCAAGTATCCAGCATATTATCTTTGGCAAGGAAGTAAAAGAGTTCAGTGAGGTGCCCAAGGGAAATAACGCCCCTGTCAACCCTTGGATCATTGTTAGGCAAATTAGACAAACAACTTGCTTCAATGATGATGGCACAGTCACTAACATGTTCTATGATGACGTCACTGATGAACACAAAGTTGCGACCAAGCCTGCTGACAAGTCTGCTGATCAGATTGCGGACAAGCCTGAAGACAAGTCTGCTGACCAGGCTGAAAACAAATCTGCTGATCAGATTGCTGACAAGTCTGCTGAAAAGGCTGCTGACAAGCCCTTAGCCATTGAGTGGAATGCTAAGGATTCTGAAGATCATCAGGACGCGAAGATGGAAGATGTCCCTGTCCACCAGGCGACTGAAGAAAAGGATGAAGCTGCTGCTTCTGCTTCATCAGGTGATGAACACTCATCACTGATGGAAGCTTTCCAGATGCTGATGGAAGATTCGTTAAAGGAACTGGAAGAGAAGCATCAACAGCAGCTGATGAAGGTCAAAGAGGAGCTGAAGAATGAGCTTAAAACAGAATTGGCAGAGTCAAATAAACTTCAGCTGGAAACTGTGCAACAGTCTACTGAAAAGATTCTCAAGACTGAAATCACAAGTATTCCTATTCCTCAAGACAATTCTTTGCAGTTAGTGCGCAGCCTAAATGACATGAATAGAAATGTGGAAGATGTGAAGGCTGATGTAAATCACCTTCATACTGCCCTTCAAAGAGCTGAACACAAGATCGCTGATCTGACTGCAACCTTCATCAAAGTCAGTGAAGAGGAGAAGGAAATCAACTTAGGGATGTTGCATGAAGTATCAAATGCTGCACAAGCAATCCAAAATGAAATTGCAACTGTAAACCTTAACATTGACTACTTCAATGATCAGACTGACAACATCAGCACAACTCTTCATCACCTTACAGCAAGTCATGATGTAGTGAATCAGAACTTAAAGACTATAGGTGCTGCTATGAAGGTTCCAACAGTTGCACTCAACCCTGCTGCTAAACCTGAAGAAGTCATCAAGTCTGATGATGACAAAAAGGGGGAAGATAAAGGGGAAGAATCAACCAAGGAAACCTCTGCCGCTGAGGAAAAGAAAACTGATGAAACTGCTGATTTGACCAAGCCTGCTGAAGAAGAACTTGGAAAGGTTCAAGGCGAAGACAAGTCTGAAGAAGAGACCAAGGAAGAAGCCAAACCTGATAAATTAATGGCTGAATCCAAAGACTCTGCTGCTGATCAATCAGAGCCTTTAACTAAGTACAAAAATACAGAATCAGCTAGGAAGGCGATGGAACTTCTAAGAGAGCAGGAACTCAAAGATAAAATGGAAGCTGCTAAAGAAGTCATCCTAGGAGAAGAAGCTGATGAAGATGAAGAAGAAGATGATGAGGAGTCATCTTATGAGTATGAAGAAGTGCTTGAAGAATCTGATGAAGAAGCTGATAGTTAGAACTAGTAAAATCTTTGTAATCAGTTTACTTTATCCATTCTTCAGACATCTCATCTGTTGAACTTGTATTTGTAACTATTTTCAAATATTAATAAACAAACAAGTTCAATCCAATATATTTTTTCTATCTCAGAAAATTTTGAGGATTACAATCTTTAGTTTAGGTATTTTAACAGGTACTTAGCTGAAGTTTTGTCATCATCAAAAAGAGGGAAATTGTTGGATAAGGATGAAGATGAAGGCACTAAAGACAATTTGTTAAGGGAGGTTTTGAAGATTTCCAAAACTTCAAGATTGGCTAAGTATGGATTAACTTAGCTGACGATCCCTTTGAAGAAATTTTGACTAAGTAATGAAGACATCAGAAGAGTCAAATTTCAAGGTCCAAGACTTCTGATCTGCTGAAGGAAAGACATCAGACTGAGGAAGATCAGCCGACTCAAATCAGATTTGTTCAAGTTTGAGATCAGCTTAGTTCTCCATCAGACGTGCACTTCCAACAGCCAAGTGGAAAGGATCATAAAGTCTTCCCAACGGTAATAAATGCCCCTTGGAGTAATAAATGCTGAAGTACAAGGTTATTAAAGACAAATTATTGAAGAAATGCTTCGCATCAGCTGGGTGCATTTAATGCTGCCTGCAGAATAGTACTGTTGATAGTACGGACAGACTGCAAAAGAGCCGTTTGCGGATTTTAAGGACCAGTACTCGAGGAATTTGAATCTTGTCTCTCTTCAACGGACATCTTTCAAACCTCAAGTATAAATAGCTGAAAGAGACGAAGAGATTGCAAGCAACACACTTTCAGAGAGAATTTTTTAAGCAGAATTCTTAAGTCTCAAGAACAGCTCACTCATCAGCTTAGTCATCTGTTGACGAAAAGCGAAGTTGAAGAACAAAGAAAAATACATCTTCTGAGTGAATTTGTAAAATTGAGTGTTGTGAGAAGTAGATATCTATCTTTGTGAGTGATATTACTTCGGAGAGTGGGAGTTTCTAAGTGATTTCCTACTGCGCACTTGTGGCCTTTTCATTTGTTGATTGGCGCAAGCAGAGTATACTGTAAACTTTGTGATTATAGTATAACCCAAGATCTTTGTGACTTGGACGAGTGGATTAAAGGATATTTACATCCATATAACCACTATAAAAATACTTGTGTTTTTACATTGCTTTTAAATCTGCACATTTTCTGACTGCATAAAAACACATTAAGTTAACTGTTTGAAAAATACTTAAAAGGAGTTTACAAAACTGGGGAAACATTTTTCAAACTGCTGAGATTACTTGTGAAAAACACTTTGATAAATCCGCTGCAAGTACTCTAAGTATTAAAACTGATTTTAACAAAATCAGCTAAGTAACAATCAGACGAGTGGTCAACAAAGCTATTCAAAGATTTGTTAGCGAACAGAATTGTAACTTACCCCTCTGATCAGCTTGGTCTGTTCAGTTAGAGTAAAGTTTTAAAGTTAAAATTTGGAAGAAAATTTTAAAGAGGTTTATTCACCCCCCCCCCCCTCTAAACCTCTTCTGACCACTTGGGACCAACACATTTACAACAAAGAGAGCTAAGAAAAATGGAAATGATAATGCCAGTTGCGGAAAGGTTTTTATCACGAAGCCTCCGGACTATTTTGGCCCAAAAAGAAATCAAGGTGTTTTAGTTGGAGAAACATGGGATCATAGGATGGAATGTAAACAGTGGGGAGCTCACTTAGAACATGTTGGTGGTATCTCGGGTGAGAAAACGTGGGCAGTTTTTGTTGCACTATCTGGTGGTTATGAGGACGACGAGGACCATGGAGACTGGTTCATCTACAGCAAAAGGTATTTTTATATATCTCCTAAATTTATAATGGATATTTATATAATTCTTTTACTTGATTGATGTATGCAGTGGTGGTGGATGTGAGCTTAAAGAAAGGAATAAAAAGGATGTAAGAAACAAACATCTGACCAGAAATTTACTCCTCATAATGAAGCATTGCATGACAGTTGTCGACACGGTTATCCTGTTCGAGTAGTGAGGTAAGCTCGAAACCACTTCGTGAGAAATAGACAATAACATTGTCCAACCCTTAAATTGTCGTTAATTGTAAAAAAGAAAAAGTAAACAAGCACTTTACCAGAAGGTTGGTATACTGGATCTCCCACTTTAAATAATAGTTCTACGGTTATCACGTAATAAGGAGAAACTTTCTTCTTATGCACCGCAGACTAGTGTTTGTTATGATGGAATTTACAGGGTTGAAAAGTGTTGGCTTAGGGCGTGGAAAACAAGTATAGGAATTTTGTCAAGAAAATAATTAACTTTACTTAATTGCCTCATAAACCAATTAAACTGGATTTTTGTTGATTTTCAATAGGGATTTATCGTTTATAGTTAACTTCTTACTCGTTGTGATAACATACCTGCACCATGGACAATGTTAGTTATTAATTTGTGATTATCTGTCCTTTAACCTCTTCCTATCAACTCCATGTATCCTTTTTTTTTTTGGGTATGTATTTTATATGTAAGTTTTTATTACTCTTTTTTTATTGCAGCGACAACCATGAGGACTGTTCAAGACCTCTGCCTTATGTTGAGGAATTGGAACATGCCATGAATATAACCGAAATAAAAGAGAGTCCTTTATGTGATTACGATGTGATTTAGTTTTGACTTAGTTAATCTAATAAATTTTACATTATATTTATGGATAGTTTATGTTTTCTAACGATTTCAGGAGGAATGTGGTCGTTGGATTTGGGTTAAACCTCAACCACCAAGTGAGGAAGGACCTCGTGATTGTGGCGATAATGTCGAGGGTGCTAAGAAAAGAAAACGACAAAGGGGGAATGACCTGTTAAGGAAAGGCTTTTGAAAGGTATGCTTCTCATTGTTACATTTCTTGAAATTCAATAAAGCTCTCTTATGATATATTTTCTATATAGGTCGGTAAGTTTAATTTCTTATGACGTGCGGTGTAACTTTTACTACATAATTTAGCTGCCTCATATGTCGGAAGTGATGGTTCCCCCACTCACTACAACTTGTGCTCATAACTTCTGCAAGGCGTGCTTAGATGGTGTGTTCGTGAGTGAACACAGGTATTAGTAGATATTATTCACTGTTCAAAGATGAATTGATTATGCTCAAGTGCTATGTTAATTAGAAAATTTTCATTAACTATAAAAGTTATTTGGTGCTCAGGTCAACAAAGAGTTTAGAAGTGTGATTGAAGAGCTAGAGAACAAGATGAAGGAGGAAAGCTTGGGGGTTGAAGGTGCAAATTTGGGTGATCAGAAGAATTTTTTCCTATATAACCTTTTACACAACAGTATTTCCTAATGACTCAAACTGAAAAGTATTTCCCTAAATGTACCTTTTAGGTAAAATTGATGTTGGCAATATCGATTCTACTGAAAAATCGCAAGTTCCTACATCGATTTATCAATTATATTCGATAATTAAAAAAAAATTAATAAAAACGAGATTACTAATATTGATTCTTATTAAATATAATAATTAGGGACTAATTAATTCAGGAAAAGAATCGATATTGGTAGCGATTCTTCTAGATATTTTTTTTTTCCGGAAAATGAGGGCATGTTGCTGGAAATTTCCAAGTTGTTGTTGAACTATGATTTATACCTTTTTTTTTAGATCTTGTGATATGCGAAGGAGCATATGCTCGATTTTTTGCCACTTATCTCTGCTATTGTAAAAAATAGTCTTTTAAAACTTGGGATTGGTTCTTGAACCTTGTGCCTCTACCCGATGAGTTTTCTAATAATTTTACCAGAACTCAGGAGATATTATAACCCAAACTTATCTTAATTAATGTTACACTTCCCTACTAAAACAGTAAAACTCTTTCCCGAACACTTTATCTGTCAAAATATATAGGTCACCTGAACTGAGAAACAAGTCAATGTGCGGCTTCTATTCTTTTTTTGGTAAGGACATTACTACAAAATACTAATCTTGTATTTATTACCTTAACGGTGCAAGGGTGTTTAAAACTTGGGATTTGTAATGTTTATGACTATTTTCTATGATCTAAACTTTCCCAAATATTATAAAGAGCTCCTGAGTTCTGGTCAAATTATTAGAAAACTCATCAGGTAGAGTCAAAAGGTTCAAGAATCAATCCCAAATTTTAAAAGATTCGTTTTTTACAATAGCAAAGGTAAGTGGCAAAAAATCGAGCTTCTGTTCCTTCCATTTCACAAGATTTAAAAACAAGGTATAAATCGCAGTTCAACAGCAACTTGGGAATTTCCAGCAGCATGCCCTCATTTTCCGGGAAAAAATATTTAGAAGAATCGCTATTGCCAATGTCGATTCTTTTCCTGAATTAATTTGTAGCTAATTATTATAATTAATAAGAATCGATGCTACTTATCTCGATTTTTATTAAAAAAAATTTAATTATCGAAAATAATTGATAAATCGATGTTGAAACTTGCAAATTTTTTAGTAGAATCGATATTGCCAATATTGATTTTACCTGGAAGGTACATTTAGGGAAATACTTTTAAGTTTGAGTCATATTGAAAAATATTTTTGTGTAAAAGGTTATATAGGAAAAAAAACATTGCTCAGAATCATGATGGAACTATGGATGTGGCTATGCATGAAGAATATAATGGCTCAAAAGACTATTAGTCTAGATTTTCAAAAACTAATTTAAATACATCACAAATACTATTCAATAGTATACAAATTACATTTAAACATATTAAGTGATAGATTTTATTTTAAAAGTGTTACCAATCAAATTACACTTCAATTATGCATATTTGTGGATTGGATCATATTTATAAAAAAATTATTTTTCTTAAATTTTTGGACGATAAATTTAAGTTTGTTTGAGTTACATCATTTTTAAAAGCTGGAAGAGCAGATTCCGATTCGGATGTACACTATTCGTATGAATATGAGTTATTGTTCACGATTAAGACTTTAGCATATTCATGGTGAAATCTTTATGTCAAGAGAATTTGGAAATAATTGGATTTATGATCTCATAATACATTTTTGGTGATCTTGTGACGAGTGACAGCATCTTGTCTGATTTGAGTGAATCATTGGCTAATTAGGTAGTCGTTTAAGAGAAAAGATTTTTGGTCTATTAACTGATTTAATGAAAAAGAAAACACTTAATTTTAGGATTGTCAATTGAGCCATGTGAGCCATCAAGAACAAGTATTAATTACCTTAATTAGTTATTAGGAAAATGATTATCTCACAGTCCTTATAATCACAACCTATGTACAGCCCTTATTTAATGCTTTCACACTTAATTGTTTTACCTGCTACTTGTTTAGCAGGTTTCTTCTTGAAATAATTTTTTTAATCAATTAACAACTCAATCAACTTTAAAAAATTACAAAAGAGACCAAATTTTTTTGATATTAATTATATAAAAAATAATTCAATACTTTCCAAATGATAATTGAACATTTAACAATATTTTAATATAAATATCTCAACTTTCAAAAATTACAAAAGAACACCTAAATTATACTATATTACTCATATAAAAAATAATACATTACTTTTCAAATGTTAATTTGTCATTTATCAATATTTGAATATAAAATATCTCGAAAATTACAATAAAATATAAACTCATAATTTAAAGTATTTGCAATGCCTAGAATTTAGGATTTATGACATAATATTTAATTTTGGGTTTGATTTAAGGTTTAGGGTTTAGGGGTCTAGGGTTTTAGGGTTTAGATTTAGGGTTTAGGGTTTTAGGGTTTAGAGTTTTAGGGTTTTGAGTTTATTTTATAAATAGGATTTATTTTTATTTGATGATTAATTATGAGTGTAGGGTTTAGGGTTTAGGGTTTAGGGGTTTAGAGTTTAGGGTTTTAGGGTTTAGATTTAGGGTTTAGGGTTTATTTTATAAATAGGATTTATTTTTATTTGATGATTAATTATGAGTTTTTTTTTTGTAATTTATATTTTATAATTAATTTTTTTTTTTCATAGATATCAAATTAAATGACAAAAGAAAATGAAAACTTAGGCCCACAACGGGCTGTATAAATGTACAGCCGGTTGTGGACTGTGAGGCTAGTAAAATCCTAGTTATTACTAATTACTAAGGGGACCCCAAAATATGTATGGGGAAAATGTTTTCAATTTAGAACTTTGCTTTCACTAATGCATTGCTTTAATTCGATTTCTTATATTGATCAGAAGAAATTAAAAGTTTTGACATTCTGCACCTTAAAATTATAGCAATTTAACACTTTACATTCTTATTTCCATAAAATAAAAGTATTGATAAATATTGATATTCTGAAATTTATATAATATTTCTTCAAAATAAAATAATATGTTTATTTTGTCTTTTTGTGACAGTCAATCTTAAACATCTTAATTACCAAAAAAAAATATATATATATATATATATATGTATGTATATGTATTCTCTCTTGTTCACATAGTATCTTAAAAATATGTTTAAAAATTCAATATCTTATTATATTGCATGTTATTATTGTTATAAAACTCACATATAAATGTTCTTAGATTTTTCTACATGGCACACTCTATAAATCTACAATTATTAACTACTAGGATGTTAAATTAGAAATTGCAAAAAATAAAAAGGGGTTCTTACATAATTACTAGTAACTATTAATTTGGTTAAAATAAGAAATTTACCAAAAAAAAAAAGGTCGGGTGGAAAGGGCAAAAAACTTATATATTTTTAGGGTACAAAGTGTCAACATTCTATATTTTTAGGACGTATTGTGTCAAAATCTATATTTTCAGGATGTTAAATGCCAAAAAATAAAAAATGACTATTCTAACCTTCCTATTGTGAAAATTTATCACTAGGATGTAAAGTGATATGAAATATAATTCTTAGATGCAAAATTTCAAAAAAATTAAGTCAATGTACTAAGTGTCAACACCCCATATTTACATGTTGCAAAATACTAAAAACCCCATTTACGTGCTTCAATTTATTTTTCCATCTTCAGTGGAACCAACAAACCGTTACCGTGTGACCTTCATATATCGGGCCAAAATTTGTTAGTATAATAAAATAGTACAAAGGATATCAATGTGTAGCTATTAAAATACGATGAAGATTCATGAAACAACATACGTGAACCGAATTTAATCGATATAAAAAGTTATATGTACATTATGGTTATTAATATAAATCACATTAATAATATTATATCATCAGTTTTAGAATTATATTAATTTCATTCATAAACACATTACGCATATTTTTATCTAATAACATAACTTAATTTTGATACATTAATTTCAATATTATTGTCCCAAAGTAATATATTAAATCGCTTTGAAGCAAGTGATTAGGGTGTCGACTGCTGATTATTTATTTGTTGAATTTTAGATAATGACGAAGACAGAATGATTTCCTAAGTTTTATTAAATGAAATTATAATATTATAAAGTTTGTTTTATTAAAAAATAAAGAGAAATTTGAAAGTAGATAATCTATTTGATATGAATTTAATATGGATCGAATTTAAACAAGATCCATTGCACGCAAAAACTTTAGATCTAGGAAGATTTGGATCTGACCTTATTAGAGTTTAAAATAAAACTCTCTCAAGATTAAAGATTAGAGTCCCCCACCCCTAAGGTACTAGATATTTGGTCAAAATAGTTTTGCATATCAATATGAAGATGAGATTATGGAGCTAATTTTTCGTCTATGATAATCTGAAAAATAAGGTTCTTACGGGAGTTGAGATTTAATCCCTTAAATTTAGAAATTGAATTTAATCCTCTCCTTTTATTTTACGACGTACGTTATCCATACGACAAATTCACCAAATAATAATTCCTAATCGACGATTCTCAAAGTACAATAATTGTAGGCATAGAAATAAGAACAATAAATAGGATTTCTGGCTCAATGGTTTCAACTTTCAAACATTCTTGGCTGCTAAATCCAGTTAGCGGGACTCCTTAAAGGCCACACGGACAAACGGGTAAGATTCGGACTTAATATGAACTGATATGATATATACTCCCTCATTTCCATTTATTTTACTCTATTTACTATTGTACGCGGTTAACCTTTTCTATTTTTTATGTGACTTATCATATTAAATTATTCAATTTGTGAAGTATTAGATCTTTTAAATATAAATATATATGGTGTCATATCATATTATTAACTTATTAATTAAATATATTAATTAAATTATTTATTATAGTTTTTATAAATTTAGTCAAGTTGACTGGTCAATTGTACCAAGAGATAAAAATAATTGGAATGGAGGAAGTATATATATATTGCTATATTATTATTATAATTGAAGGCAGAAAGTCATATATAAATTCATAAAACAAAATCAAATTTGGTAAAATAACACGCAGAACAATATTAATTTTAATTATTATTTTGTTATTTAATTTTTATCCATTTATTAGTATTATATTATTATTTTGTTTCCCAAGGGTTTTTATGATGATAAAATAAAGAAACATCAAGATATGTATAAAACAATAGCGAAGAGAGTTTACTCACTACAAAAAAAAGGGCTATTTCCAACGGAATTTCAGACGGATTTTTTGAAAAATCACCCGTCGGAATATCCGTATTTTTCCTACGGAAAATCACCCGTCGGAATATCCGTAGGAAAAAGTGGCGTCGGAAATCTTACCGACGGGTTTTGCTACGGATTTTCTGCGACGGGGAAAATCCGCAGGAAACTCTGTCGGAAAAATTTCCGACGGACAGTTTCCGACTGTATTTACCGTAGGAAAATCCGTAGGAAAATGTTCCGACGGGTTACTATCCGTAGGAAATTTCCTGCAGAATCTTCCCATCGGAAAATTCCGACGGGTGTTTTCCGTCTGAAATTTCAGTTTCCGACGGTTAATTCCCGTCGGAAACGTTTAATTTTTTACTTTTTTATTTCAGTCAAATTTATTTTTAATTTTTTATTATAAATTTATAAAAAATAATTTTTTAATATAAGAATACCCAATTAATAGTTGTATATTTAAAACATTACTGAACCCTTTTTTTTTTTTAGATAAAATGCCCAAACAATGTAATGACATAGATAGCTTTTTGTTGTTCAAAACACCTTGGTATTTCTATCATGATTTTAAATGCGTTTGACCCCTCAATGATAATAATTTTTGGTCAATCGTGATTTAAATCTTTGATTTTCCTTATTAATGGCAATTCCGTTATATTTAAATAAATAATTATTCTGGTCATTTTTATTATAATTAATCAATTATTATAAAAACTGATTTACATAAAGTCAGTCATTATAGAATTATTTTTTCAATTGCTAAACTCATCTGTGGTGAGGTGTGAACCCGTATTATTTATTTCTTTCGCACTATTTTATTTTTATTTTTTTGATACAATGTTGATATTAAGTGATAATGTGGAAGTTGTCACTCTTTTCAAACATATAGTGATAAAAATATTAGTTTTGTCACAATTTCATTTATGACAGGAGGAATAATGATAAAAATAATAATTTTGATCTATCACTAATAGCTAATAATAAGAAGTATATTTGGTAGTTTAAGTTATCATCATTGTCAATTAGTGACACTCTTTACAATGACTTAGTAGCAATGTGTTGGTTGTCATTTTTAGTGAATTATAAAATGTAAATAGTGATAATTTTTTTTAAAGATATTGGATTAACATGTAAAGTGATAACTTTAATATTTTCACTTAATATTTTGTCATCAAAATTCATTTTCCTTGTAGCATCGCATGTTGTTGGGGCAGAGTTGAACCTACACCGTATTAGCTACGGTAAAAAAAGTAGTGGCCAATTGACATTTGAATCGGTTACTGGGCCGATTAGAAAAAAGTTCAACTTATCCGCCACGGCCCACCTTATTAATATAGGAACAAATGCCACTGCCACTTTTCCTTTTCTTTTTCTTTTTCCTTCTTTCCCCATTTATTCCAGACTTGATATTTCTTCTAATTAATGTTTAGGGTAAACACCACTTTTGGTCCCTCTTATCATTAACTTTTTACAGAGTGGTCCCTCTTAAGTTTTTTTCCCACTTAAGTCCCTACTATGAATTATTTGTTTCACTTTAGTCCTTTTCAAGTGGTCTAAGGCGATTCCGATAACATGTGATATACTCATGAGGGCAATTTTGTCATTTCAAGTAAACTAACAGGGATATTTTCGTCTTTCTAATTATTTAAAAAAAAAACTAAATATATAATTTCTTCCAAACTAGGCTTTCATTCCAATCCAACTTAATCGTACATTTCGTTCCAAACTAAACTTTTTTTTCCTAAAATCTTTTTCAAACACCAAAATTGCTCACCAATTAAACAATATCTCAAATAGTCTCAATAGTGAACGGACGAAAATGCCCTAAAAAATATTCATATGCAAGTCACGTGTTATCGGAACCACCTGATAAGGACTAAAGTGAAACACATAATTCATAGTAGGGACTAAAGTGAAACAAATAATTCATAGTAGGGACTACTATGTAAAAAGTCAATTAGTGACACTCTTTACAATGACTTAGTAGCAATGTCTTGGTTGTCATTTTTAGGGAATTATAAAATGTAAATAGTGACAATTTATTTTAAAGATATTGGATTAACATGTAAAGTGATAACTTTAATATTTTCACTTAATATTTTGTCATCAAAATTCATTTTCCTTGTAGTATCGCATGTTGTTGGGGCAGAGTTGAACCTACCTCCATAAGGGAGCATGCTACAAAAATACAGTTACACTTGTGAGGGCTTCTTTATCTTTTTTTCATAGACCATCTGAAAAGTCAAACAAATAATATTTTTTATTTACAGAAATAAATTTAATATTCAATTTTCAAAAAATGACAATGTCTTAAAAAATAGGATAAATTACGAATACCCCTTGTGGTAAGGCTAAATTACAAAAATATCCCTCGTGTATTGCGTATTACGAAAATTTCCATCTAGTTTGTCACCATCTTACTATTGACCCTTACCCCAACGAAAAGTTCCAACTTTGCCCCTAAGAGGTTATTTGTAATGTTTGTAATATCTTGCAAAATAAAGTTTTTTGCAAAATAAAACTTGGGTGTTTATTATAATATCTCATAAATTATAAAATTTTAAGTATATATTTACCTACAAAAAATTGATAAAATTGTATAATTGCCCATAAGTCTCAAAAATATATTTTTTTTACATATTTATTAACAGTTTAATTTTATAATAAAAAATAATTTTTAATCAATTATATTTAATAAATATAGAAATTTATTTACACATTAATTGAATAAATTATTTGTTATTTTTATAATAATAATTTAATAAATTTTATTATTCTAAACGTAAAAAGTAAATTAAACAAATTATATCGTATTTTACTCTATCTTATTATTTTTTAAAATATTAAATCTATTAATACAGTAAAATAATAATTAATTTAATTAAATTTGTATGTGTAAACAAATTTCTTTTATTTATAAATTATTATTAACGAATTTTTTAATTATTATGATAAAATTTAAATTGTTAATAAATATGTAAAAATAAGACATTTTTTTAGTATTTTGGGAGATTGACGTGCAGTTATACAATCTTTTCAAATTTTTGGAGATAAATATATAACTACGAATTTTATAATTTATGATATATGACAATTAGCACACAATTTTTTTTTTTAAATATTACAAACATTACAAATAACTCCCTAGTGCTAAAGTTGAAACTTTTCAGTGCTAAGGGGTTAATTGTAAACTGGTGACAAACCTCGGAGGGATTTTTTATAATACCCAATACGTTAGGGAGATTTTCGTAATTAGACCTTGCCTCATGATGTATTTATAATTTACCCTAAAAAATATATTTTATCACTACGAAAACATAAACTAACGTAACTAAGATAAAATAAGAATATATTTACTACTACTTAACTTTTGATTTAACATAATATATATAATAAGAAATTTAGAGTCTACCATGTATTAAATTCTCCAACCTTTATTTAAAAATGTAGATAATTTTTTTTTTCAACTTAACAAAATTCAGATAGATGGTATTTTCTAAAGACCTTTATTTGATTTTTAAGCAAAACCTTTCAGCTTAGATTGTTCTCTTTTAATTGTTTTCTTTCAAGTAAAATTTATCGTTTATGCTTTAAAATAAGATTTCTTTTGGTATATATAATTAATTATTAATATCTCGTTCATGGATTCATTGATAATTTTATTGAATGTTGTTTCTAAATCATAGAATCAGTTCTAATATATTTTTCATAACATTTCTCTTGTTTGTCTAAGTACAGTATCTTATGTTCTCAACATATATTCGATTTTTTCTCCTTTTTTCTTTTTAATTCAAAACATAATATTAATTCCATGACTACATGATTTCATTGCACTTCCATCTTTTGTATTGACTGTTATAAATTTCTCCGCTCATAATTAAGAACAACTCCATTAGTCTATTAAAGAGAAAAGGATCTCTTTGTGCGAAAGTGATTTTAAAAATAAATTAAAATATTTAACAATTTAACTATTTAATAATAATATTTGTTTGAAATTTTTGAGAAAAAAAAATAAGATTATTAGATATCTGCTCTAGGAATGAGTAGGCTTTTCTTAGAGATTATATAAAAGGAAAGAAAAATATTAATGCAATAAATAAGCTACTTAATGTCGAAGTATGTTTGTTATGCGATATAAGTGATGCAAAATATATGTTACTTTATGTAAAAATAGAGTAAAATTACTTAGATTTTCTTAGAAATAAGATTATTAAAAAACTATAATATGTTTTCTTCTAAAATTTATTTTTCAGTAAATATGGAAATATTCTCCGAAAAACGAGACAATCGGGCTGAAGTATCTCTATGCTTTGTGACTATCATTTTAAAATTTCGGTTTATCATCTTAAATTTGATGTCCTCATTTATTTGCACTACAAAACGACGAATCCTTTCTTGAAATGAAATGGAACTTAGTAAAAAGTACGTAATTTTGACGAAAAAGACTGAATTTCTGCTCCTGTGTGCCAAGTAATAGAGAAATGGCACAAATCCAATTTATTATGAAAGTATGGAATTTATATATACTCGTATTTTAAATAGTAGTCTATTAATATTTGTTTTATTAATCTTAACTTTTTATATGTCGAGTTAAATTTGCTTATATTAAAAAACCCGATATGAGCCCAATATAGGCCCAAAATCGAAAAAGTTGCATAGCTCAAGTTTTAGCCAAAGAAATAAGAAAATTTATCCGAGTTTGAGCCTATAGCTATGAAGCCCGACAATATTTGAGTTCGAGCCATTTAAAACTCGGCTCAAAAAGCCCGATTGACAGTTCTAAGGTTAAGTGTTTTTTTTTCTCCCTTAAACCAGTCAATATAACAAAAATCTTTTCTCTTAGACGAATACCTAATTGCCAATGATTCACTCAAACCAATTCTTTCCAAATTCTCTTGTCATAAATGTATTATGAGATCATCGGACCAATTCTTTCCAAATTTTCTTGACATAAAAATTTCACCATGAATATGCTAAAGTCTTAATCGTGAACAATAACTCATATTCATATGGATAGTATATATTCGAATCGAAATCTGCTCTTCCAGCTCCTGGAAAAGGATGTATCTCAAACAAACTTTAATTTATTGTCCAAATATCAAATAAACGTAATTTTTATATTATATATATGATCCAATCCACAAATTACACTTCACAAATTATCAACTCCTAGCCCAACCCAAATAGTTTACTATTGGAAATTCTGGGCGGCCACCTGTAGAATTCTATAAGGTCCATGTGATTTCTTTTCTCGTTCTTCCATGTCTGATTACCCTTGTATCCTAGTTCTGAGCATGTGGATTCAAAGGGGTTGCTTCAATCCAATTGCTGTGGATACCGCTAGAGGCACAAGACTTGGGGTGCTTCTCACTAACCAAATCCATTAGAGCTGAAAGAAGATCGGAGGAAAAACTACCACCTTGCCTGTGGTGAGGTAAATTTCGATTTACCACCTTTAATTTTGTAATTTATTGCAAAATTATATTCAACCTTTTCATATGTGCTGGTTAATAAATCCTAGGGATTTGGGTGTATGAAAATTTTTAAAAATTCCGCATTGTTATTTTGACAATCATACCCCATCTTTACGGGGTATGATTGTCATAATAACAGTGCGGGATTTTTAAAAATTTTCATACATCCAAAATCCTAGGATTTATTTACTGGCACATATGAACATGTTGAATATAATTTTGCAATAATTACAAAATTAAAGGTGGTAAATCGAAATTTACCTCACCACAGGCAATGTGGTGGTTTTTCCTCCGGTTTTCTTTCAGATATGATGGATTTGGTTAGTGAGAAGCACCCCAAGTCTTGTGCCTCTAGCGGTATCCACACCAATTGGATTGAAGCAACCCATTTGAAACCACAGGCTCAGAACTAGGATTCAAGGGTAATCAGACATGGAAGAACGAGAAAAGAAATCACATGGACCTTGTAGAATTCTACAGGTGGCGGCGCAGAATTTACAATGTAAGTAAACTATTTGGGTTGCGCTAGGAGTTGATAATTCTGAAGTGTAATTACGTAAAAAAAGTTTATTTTATGTGCCTATTATTTATAAAATATTATTAACGAATTTTTCAATTATTATGATAAAATATAAATTGTTAATAAATATGTAAAAATAAGACTTTTTTTTAGTATTTTGGGAAACTGACATGCAATTATACAATCTTTTCAAATTTTTGGAGATAAATATATAACTACGAATTTTATAATTTATGAGATATGACAATTAGCACACACATTTTTTTTTAAAAAAATATTACAAACATTACAAATAACTCCCTAGTGGTAAAGTTGAAGGGTGCATTAACTTTAAAAGCACCCCCACTCTCACTATAAATTTTCGTAATTTTATAATTATATTAATATTAACTCTATAATAATAATAATAATGTCAATAATAATAATAATATGTTTGAAAATTAATATTAATAAAATGTATAGTAATAATTATAGGCATAATTATTATAATAATAATAGGCAATAAAATCGAGATTAGTAGTAGTTAGTAATAGTCTAAATTTAAACTAACAATGTTTAAAGTACAATTTCTAAATTTTACTTTCGTAGACAAATCTGAATATTCAAAATTAAAATTAATAATGACAAAAATAAAAAAAAATACTTTTTTTACGAATGTTTAAAATATCAAAACTTTAAATAAAAAGGCAAGAATTACATATACTTTTCCATCTGAAAATTTTGTTATAGATTTAATTTGCATATTTGGCTTTGTAAGTTAAATTGGATCTGGTTGAACTACATGTTCTAGTATCCAGTCTTCTGGGAGTGCTATATCCTTCCACTGGATGGATATGAAGACAATTCATTTGACCTACTAAGATCTATATGGAGAACGAGGGTTTCTCCTCTTTTACTATGAACCCTAACCCTAGTTGAGAAGGTGGAAATCATAGCTTTATAGTGTATCCTAAAAATAATAGCTATTGGGACTGATAGGCGAGTATTTTATAATAATGTATTTTAATTTGTAAAAATCATGATTTTAAAATATTCTATCGCTCAAAGAAATCGTGAGATTTGGATAACAGGCAAATGAAATTGGACAAATACATAGGCTAGATTCAACTTAACTTAAGAGGGAATCTTCAATTCATAAAGCTAGCATCTCTAAGTACACGTAGGATAGACGGATTTAATTCTTCTTTTGTAAAGGGTTTTATTCCTACTTGGACTAAACCTATGTGTATATACTTATAAATTTTATCTCTATGATTTTTTTAGGGACTTTTTAGAAAGTAAATTTATAGATTAAAAGGTTTTAAAGCTGAATATCTTTTTTTCCAGTTTAAATGGTAAAATCTGTTTTATAAAATGGAAACATGGAATTTTATAGATTTGATCTTTACTAACCTTAGGTATTTCCCAATTAAATATTTATTTACTTAAATCTTCTATAATTATTTCTTCTGAATTTACCACTCTCTTAGAATCAATGGAGGAAGTTGAAACAGAGCTTACATAGGTAGATCTGCAGAAAATTTCATCCATATCTGTATTTGTTTTTGGACCTGGATAATGTATCAATTCTAAGCAATTCAATTGGGTTTTACAGCCTCACACAGAGACTTACTACCCGACAACTTCACACAACTCAACAATACCTAGTTCCTATACTCACACAGATCTGGAATTAATTTACTATTAAAACTACCCCCTCTGACCCTTATACCAGTGTTTACTCAGAGATTAGATAGAGGGAGATTATAAATATTAAAGAGTTCATTATTAAAGATTTTATAAATAAATCAAAAACATATAATTAGAACAGAATTAGCAACAAAATTTAAATGAAGCTGTATAACCGACCTACAAGAATTTAAAACAAAAAGAACTTAAAATAGTAATAAAATTTTCAAACCTTCAACAGTATTTTGAAGATTTGAACTGGAGATTTACTTGAATTACAGGATAAAGATATAAGGGGATAAACTAGCAACTAAAAATTTAGGTGAATATGAACTGAAAAACTTGATTCTTGCAGTGAGTCAGGCTATTCCTTTTATAGGCGTCTTTAGGGGCATTTTTGAAATTTTTATAGTGCTCTATGACTTCATTGCATACGTCAATGAACAATAATTGATGATGTCACTGCGTTCGATATCATATTATTATATATATAGGAGTCTTTGACTCCAATTGGACCAAATTTAAATTTTGATAATTTTGAATTTCTTGTTAAAAAATTGGAGTAATTAATTGGAAAATATGCATTAATGATAAATCCTGTAATTTTCGGGATATTTTTCTTACAGGTAAAAAGGACGTTTCATTCCATTACCAAAAAAATTCATTTAGTTACAATTCTATATTTAAATTTTGAATTTTTATAAAAAAAATTACCTTTATTTGTCATAAATTAACCTGAGATATGCTATTTTATTAAAAGTTAATGCAGTTCTCCTACAATAAATAAGTGTAAAAAAATTAATTTTATTAAGATCATAAAGTTTGGACACTAATTAAAAGCTTTGAGTTGGCAGTTAATTAAAATTATTAACTCATGCCAAAAGTTTAGCTGTGATCAAGACTAATCAATTTATTTTCCCGTAACTCTACATAATCCTTATTTTCTTTTATTTATATAGTTAAATATTAGTCTAGGATAATAACATTGTCCCTCTCAAGTTGTGATCTCATTATTTACCGTCATTCAATTGTTTTTAATTTGTTTCTACTTTATAAGTTTGTTTATGTACTATTATTAGTTTAATCTCATATTTCTTTCTTTTGGATTTAATTGATTTTAACTTCATGATAATATGAGTATTTTAAGAGAATCTGCCTGATTTAAGACATTAGTAGGTTTGAAATTCATTTTTGGTTTTATTTTCTTTTATTTTATATTATTAATCATTTTACTTTTCCTATATGTTTGCATTAATGTGATATATTGCATTGATAAGAGGGACTAATACGCTACAAAAAATTTAAGAGGGACGAAAATAAAATATTTGATCAATAAAGAGGACCAAAAATGCTATTCACTCAATACTCTATTAAAGTGAAAGGATCTCTTTGTGCAAAAAATGATTTCAAAAATAAATCAAAATATTTAAAAATTTAACTAAATAATAATATTTGTTTGAAATTTTTGAGAAAAAAATAAGAGTATTAGACATATGTTCTAGAAATGAGTGGGTCTTTTCTTAGAGATTAAAAAAGAGGAAAAAAAAATATTAATGCAAGAAATAAGCTACTTTATGTCGAAGCATGTTTATTATGTAATATAAATAGTACAAAAGATATATTACTTGATGTTAAATATTTTTTTTTTTTTTTTGTAGAAATAAGGGTTGTATGTGGATGTGTTTTGGCCCAGTCTCGCAGATTTCACGAGACTGGGCAAAAATTCTTCCAAATGAGTTTTTGTCAAACCTATCAACCTCAACACAAACTCTTGAAACCTATAAAACATTCTTTGACACCTATCAACTATTTTTTCCCTCAAACTATCTAAAAAAGACATTGAGTTGACACATACCACTTATTTTTTCCCCATACCCCAATATCCAAAATCAATTCAAGTTGGGTTTCAACTTTTTCAAACCACAAAACACACTACAAAAAAATTGAGCTTAAGTGACAAAAAAATTAAGTGATAATGTGGAAGTTGTCACTCTTTGTATGCATTTAGTGATAAAAATATTAATTTTGTCATAATAATAATTGTGACACGTGCAATAGTGACAAAATATATTTATAAGTTGTCACTAATAGCTCTTAATGATAAATATATGGCGACTTAAGTTGTCACTATTGACAATTATCGATACCCTTTTAGTAACAACCTATATTGTCACTATGGTTTAGTGACAACTTTTTGGTTGTCACTTTTGGGGTATCGCTAAATGTCAATAGTGACAACATTTTTATAATTCTTATCACTAGCATGTTTATGAAAACTATTTTTGTGACAACATTTGAGTTCTTGTCACTTAATATATATAAGAACTGACAACTTTAACATTGTCACATAAAATTTTATCACTAAAATTAGTTTTGTTGTAGTGACATAATATACAAAACCTAACAAAATGGGATTTAAAAGGTTTCACTAAAATCATTCAAACTATTTTTTAAACCGAGACCTGCAAAATCATGCCAAAATTCATCCAAATAAATCCAGATGATTAGAAAATTATAAGAAAATAAGTTTATTTCTGAAATTTATTTTCAGAAAATATCGAAATATTCTCCAAGGAGCTAGATAGATGACCCAAGTACCTCTTTACTTTGTGAATATCATTTTAAAATTTCATTTCACTATTTAAAATTTGATATCCTCATTTATTTGCATGACAAAAAAGAGGGATCCTTTCTTGAAATGAAATTAAACTTAGTAAGAGTAATTTTTACGAAACAGGCTGAATTTGCAGTGGCAGATGCAGTATGCTAAGTAATAGAGAAAATATATTTGGGACTGGATTTTGGCATAGAAATTGAGACACCTCTCGTCCAGAATAAATAGTTAAAAGTTAAAAGTTAAAAATTAAATAGAACTTTCCGTTTTATTAGTGTTCTCCCCTGAGTTTTGACAAAGAATTTTAGTTAAAAGTTAAAACTAAAACTTTTCAACAGAAATTTAGGTAAAAGTTAAAAAAATAAAACTTTTCAAAAATGATACTTTTTAGGGTCTTTCTAAAATAAGATTTTATAGAACAGAAGTGTATATGAGATACTTCATCTCAGCCATTAAAAAAAGTCAACAACAAATCTGAACCACAATTTTTGGTCAAAATGTCCAATGATAATGTGGCATCGGACATTTAGAAAAAATAAACATATTTTAAATTACATATTAACCCTTTAATAAATATGTTTAAAAAAAACTCTAATTAATTTCAGATCTCTTTCAAAACAAAAACAAAAATCGAGAAAATTGCACTTTTCATACTAAATTTCTGCCTACTTTATATATTTCATATCAAACTTTTCAAAAAGACACATTTCTTACAAAAGTTGGATAACTTTTTTTTTTATATTTCATTCGGCTGTTAGTTTTTGGATGAATAATGTCACGTACCAAATATATGTCCGTTAAGTCACCATTTTTATCTCTTAAGGAAATATTTACAATTAAGCACAAAATACCTAAAAATCTTGAAGGGGGTAATTGAAATTATTGCAACCCCACCCAATTCCTCTTCATTCACCTCCGAGACCACAACACCGCCCATCCCCAATTCCTCGTACCCACACAACCCCACTTTCATTTTATGATTAGGATTTTCTTTTTTGGCAATCTTAATTAGTTCTAATTTTTTAACACAAATCAACTCATTTTAATATCTTTTGTATTATAATACATATTTTGAATTTTACCACCCAAAGTATAAAATAAGTACGTATAAAATCCGTTGCATTTTCCTCCCTCAAATGATTTTATGCCAATTTCGATCGCCGAAAAACTCATATATGCGCCTCACATGTATTTTAAGGGTGAACTAGTCAAAACACGATGTGCATATTTTACTTTCTCTTTACAAATAAAATATTTTTCTACTTCACTTTGGATTTTCGGTTCTTGTACATGAGCGAAATATTTGGACTTGTAATAAGTGTTTGTGACTAACTTTGAAATTTAATGTGAGGGGCACATTTATATTTTCCGCTGAACAAAAATTAAATAAAATTATTTTAGGCGGTAATTAAGTGATTATTTTGTAAATATGGGTGGTAAAGTGCAACAATATATAACTTTGGGGGATAAGATTTTTGTCAAATTTTTAAAGTGGACTACATAAATCATATGAAAGATTTTATCAATTTTTATTTTTTTAAAATAACAGGGGTTTATTGCAAAAATTTAATGTTGTCAGGGGTTATTGATAATATTTTAATTTAAGGAGATGTTTTTTTCATCATTTGATGGGATAAAATTGTCATTTCGACTTGAGAGGGATATTTTTTGCCAATAATAAAAAAAAAAAAAAAAAACTATAGGGTTTTTTTTCTAATAAAAATAACATATGTTTTTTTAATTAGAAAAAACACAAGGGGTGTTGTTGAAATTTACTCATAAAAAGGGTAAATTTGTCTTTGAGAAAATAAATTATTTTAACTTAAATTTTAAGAGGACATGTGTCACCAAGATAAATGCTATCTTATATACTCCCCATCCCTCGAAATCTTATTTTAGACGGACCCTACTTTTTACTAGAAGAAATATATTTATATTAAAAAAAGATAATAGTAAAAATTAAAGGACAACGGGAGTAATATTCAGTTGTCTAGTCCAATAACTTTTCGTTTATTTCGCTTTTTTGAAAGTAATTTTATAAACAAATTGAGATTTTTAAAATTTAGCAATTTTCAAATGTTGTTAATTTGAGTATTTTGATATGAAGTAAATAATAGGTACAAGTTTTGAAAATAATTAGGTTAGTTTATATGAAGTGATATAAAACAATTAGGTCTTTATATAAATTAAAGGACAATTAGGTCTTTATTTTGATATGAAGTAAATAATAGGTCTTCAAAAAATTAAAACTTGTGTGCTAATTGTATGTTATTTTATGTTAAATCAAAAGTTTAGTAGTAAATATATATGTTAAATCAAAAGTTTAGTAGTAAATATATTCTTATTTTATCTTTAATCAAAAGTTACGTTAGTTTATGTTTACGTAGTGATAAAATATATATTTTTAGGGTAAATTATAAACACCTCATGAGGCAAGGTCTAATTACGAAAATCTCCCTAACATATTGGGTATTATAAAAATCCCTCCGAGGTTTGTCACTATTTTACAACTACCCCCTTACCACTGAAAAGTTTCAACTTTACCACTAGGGAGTTATTTGTAATGTTTGTAATATTTTTAAAAAAAAAACTTGTGTGCTAATTGTCATATCTCATAAATTATAAAATTCGTAGTTATATATTTATCTCCAAAAATTTGAAAAGATTGTATAATTTCATGTCAGTTTCCCAAAATACTAAAAAAAGTCTTATTTTTACATATTTATTAACAATTTATATTTTATCATAATAATTGAAAAATTCGTTAATAATATTTTATAAATAAAAGAAATTTATTTACACATACAAATTTAATTAAATTAATTATTATTTTACTGTATTAATAAATTTAATATTTTAAAAAATAATAAGATAGATTAAAATATGATATAGTTTGTTTAATTTACTTTTTATGTTTAGAATAATAAAATTTATTAAATTATTATTATCAATATAACAAATAATTTATTCAATTAAATGTGTAAATATATTTCTATATTTATTAAATATAATTGATAAAAAAATTATTTTTATTATAAAATTAAATTGTTAATAATTATGTAAAAAAAAAGATATTTTTGAGACTTATGGGCAGTTATACAATTTTATCAATTTTTTGGAGGTAAATATATAATTAAAATTTTATAATTTATGAGATATTACAATAAAAACCCAAATTTTATTTTGCAAGATATTACAAACATTACAAATAATCACTTAGGGACAAAGTTGGAACTTTTCATTGGGTAAGGGTCAATTATAAAAATATTCGTAATATCCAATAGATGAGGGATATTTTTTATAATTTAGCCTTACCACAAGGGATATTCGTAATTTACCCTGTTTTTTAAGACATTGTCATTTTTTGAAAATTGAAAGAATATTAAATTTATTTCTGTAAATAAAAAATATTATTTGTTTGACTTTTCAGATGGTCTATGAAAAAAAAAAAAAAAGAAGCCCTGAAAAGCGTAACTGTATTTTTGTTGCATGCTCCCTGTCCTCCCTTATGGAGGTAGGTTCAGCTCTGCCCCAACAACATGCGATACTACAAGGAAAATGAATTTTGATGACAAAAGATTAAGTGAAAATATTAAAATTATCACTTTACATGTTAATCCAATATCTTTAAAATAAATTGTCACTATTTACATTTTATAATTCACTAAAAATGACAACCAACAAATTGCTACTAAGTCATTGTAAAGAGTGTCACTAATTGACAATGATGATAACTTAAATTACCAAATATACTTCTTATTATTATTAGCTATTATTAGCTATTAGTGACAGATCAAAATTATTATTTTTATCATTATTCCTCCGGTCATAAATGAAATTGTGATAAAACTAATATTTTTATCACTTTTAAAAAAAATATATATAATAAAAAAATTACTTTTATTTGATTTTTGGACAATAAATTTAAGTTAGTTTGAGATACATCCTTTTCCAGGAGCTGGAAGAGCATATTTCGATTCGAATGCATACTATCCATTAGGACTGTCAATCGGGCCCTGTGAGCCGAGCTGCAAGTAGCTCAAACTCAAATAATGTCTAGCTTCATAGTTATAGGCTCAAACTCGGCTCATAAATTTTCTTTTTTATCTGGTTCAAACTCGGCCAATGTAATTTTTCGGATTTCGGGTTTATATCGGGCTTATATCGGGTTTCTTAATATGGGCACAAATAGCTTGTGGTATAAAATATTTAGATTACCGAAACACATATGAATAGACTACTATTACTTAAGATACGTGTAAATATTATTAAATAATATTTTAACTGAAAGATCGAGTTATTTGCCCACATTTTTTATTATACGTTTGATCTATATGAACATGCAGTAGAGTTTTAGAGTCTCAATACTCCAATTTATTGAACCGTATTTTTTTTATCTTTGATTTTAATTTTTTTGTTGAATTTTGGTCATCAGTATGAAATTGATATACCAACCTATATGTGAGTTTACATTATAACTTTTTGTAAGTTTGCTTAATAAAAATAATAATTAGTAACTATAACTACAATACAAATAAGCAGTTGTAATATTTAAAACAATCATATGTTCGGGCTGAGCTGTGTTAGGCTCAAGCTCAGCTCATAAATTGATCGGGTTTAATATAATGGCTCAAACTCGACCCGGCTCACAAATATTCGGGTTCGAGCCAATTTTAATCGGGTTGAGCCATCGGGCTTCGGGTAGACCCGGCTCAATTGACAGTCCTATTATCCATATGAATATGAGTTATTGTTCACGATTAAGACTTTAGCATATTCATGGTGAAATCTTTATGTCAAGAAAATTTGGAAATAATTGGTTTGATGATCTCATAATACATTTATGACAAGAGAATTTGGAAAGAATTGGTTTGAGTGAATCTTTGGCAAATTAGGTATTCGTCTAAGAGAAAAGATTTTTGTTCTATTGACTGGTTTATGGGAAAAAAAAACACTTAACCTTAGAACTGTCAATCGGGCTTTTTGAGCCGAGTTTTAACTGGCTTGAACTTAAATATTGTCGGGCTTCATAACTATAGGCTTAAACTCGGATAAATTTTCTGATTTCTTTGGCTAAAACTTGACCTATGCAACATTTTCGATTTTGGGCCTATATTGCGCTCATATTAGGTTTGTTAATATAAGCAAATTTAACTCGACATATAAAAAGTTAAGATTAATAAAACAAATATTAATAGACTACTATTTAATATACGAGTATCTATAATTCCATACTTCATAATAAATTGGATTTGTGCCATTTCTCTATTACTTGGCACACATGAGCAAAAATTCAGTCTTTTTCGTCAAAATTACGTACTCTTTACTAAGTCCCATTTCATTTCAAGAAAGGATTCGTCTTTTTGTAATGCAAATAAATAAGGACATCAAATTTTAGATGGTAAAACGAAATTTTAACATGATATTCACAAAGCATAGAGATATTTTGGCCCGATTGTCTCGTTTTTCGGAGAATATTTCCATATTTACTGAAAAATAAATTTTAGAAGAAAATATATTATAATTTTTTAATAATCTTATTTCTAATAAAATCTAAGTAATTTTACTCTATTTTTACGTAAAGTAACATTTTTTTTCATCACTTATATCGCATAACAAACATACTTCGACATTAAGTAGGTTAATTATATCATTAATATTTTTCTTTCCTTTTTTATAATCTCTAAGAAAAACCTACTCATTTCTAGAGCAGATATCTAATAATCGTATTTTTTTTCTCAAAAATTTCAAACAAATATTGTTATTAAATAGTTAAATTGTTAAATATTAAAATTTATTTTTAAAATCACTTTCGCACAAAGAGATCATTTTCTCTTTAATAGATTAATGGAGTTGTTATTAATTATGAGCGGAGAAATTTATGACGCTCAATACATTAGATGGAAGTGCAGCGAAATCATGTAGTCATGGGATTAATAATCTGTTTGGAATTAAAAAGAAAAAAAGAAAAAAATCGAATATATATTGAGAACATAAGATACTGTACTTAGAAAAACAAGATAAATGTTATGAAAAATATATTAGAGCTGATTCTATGATTTAGAAACAACATTCAATAAAATTATCAATGAATCCATGAACAAGATATTAATAATTAATTATATATACCGAAAGAAATATTATTTTAAAGCATAAACGATAAATTTTACTTGAAAGAAAACAATTAAAAGAGAACAGTTTAAGCTGAAAGGTTTTTGCTTAAAATTCAAAGAAAGGTCTTTAGAAAATACCATCTATCTGAATTTTGTTAAGTTGAAAAAAAAATATCTACATTTTTAAATAAAGGTTTGGAGAATTTAATACATGGTAGACTCTAATAATCGAAAAAAAAAAATTCAATTTTTTCTTTTTTCTGGAGCTAGCAACTCTTTTTTTCTATACTAAAAAAGCAAAAAAGAATCTATTGATATATGATTCAAACATTAACTACTAGCTTAATGGATAAGTAACATTAAACTCACAATTTAATATTCAATAATTACCAGCTGCAGCAGCTAATCTTAAAATTATGATGCTAATTAATAAATACTATCATTTTCTCTTTCTCTGTATAAGAAGAAATGAAAAATGAAAGAATTTGAGGTACTAATAACATTTTTTCCATAAAATGCATGTGCTTTGATGTGCTCTGATGGACATGTTGCATTTTGACATCAACAGTTGGTTGATGCATGGGATATGAATTACCTACTTGAAGCTTCGAGTATTTCTCTCTTTTTTCCCTTATTGCCCTTGCTTTTCCTTCACTTATTTCTAGTACCTGGTCAACATAAACCGAATATCATAAGAATACTACTATTTAATTAGTCATTTCTAATGGATTATCGATTATAATGGAGGCACATCTTGTGATTTACATCCTTCAAAGTTCTAGGGCAAGAGTTCTGAGAGTCCAGAATTAGTTTAGAGTAAGCTTGGACACCTGGTTATCAAAAAAAATATATATTATTAAAGTGATTATAGATATAGATACTTGTATAGTGAAACATTGGTCTACCTCCGGCCTTGAATCAAGTACTCAACTAGACATTCCCACATCCATACGCCATATACTACAGTTGAATTCACTGCAAACATTCAATTGGAAAATCGATAACAAGTCATCACATACAAAAATCTCTACATGCAGCAAATCTGATCATTAAAAAAATGATCTATAAACATGTTATATTAAAAAAATGTTGGAAATATTAATTTGCAACTTGCAAAGAAGTTCAAAGATTATGTTTGTTTGTACCAAAAAAATCACCCTCGATTGATCGAGGAATGACGGCTCGACGATAAGCCAAAAATGGCAAGAGAACCGAACTCAATGGATCCAAATGGGTCGGATCGGATCTGATCCAATTTTAATCCGAAATCAATCCGACCGAGACAATGGGTTAACCACGAGCCCAATTTGGAACTCGACCCAATTTTCGCAATTAATTAATTTTTGGGCCAAACATAAATTAATTAATTGAGAAGTTAATTAATTTATGGGCCAAAGTCAATTAATTAATAAGACCAAGTTATGGTTAAATACAAATGGGCCCGATCGATCCAATGGTTATTTTCAGTTATTAAATACTAATTAATTAATTAAGTTGATTAATTAGTTGGACCAAGGCTAAATAATTGGCCCAATCATGTGAAAGAGGCCAACCCAATGGCATAACTAATTAATTAATTATCAAAGATAATTAATTAAAGAAATCAATGCAAAGCCACGTGAGTAGTTGGCTAAGTTGGATAAAATACAACTTCCTTAATTATCTCCAAGTTGGTTACACAAATTAATTGGCAGCACACGTTTAACATTCAAATCTGAAAATGGAACAAGGGAGAACAAGGAGAATAACTACTGCCAAGTTGTGGAGAAAGTGGAGGTAGTGGAAGGAATTCAAAGTAGTGGAAGTAGTGGGAGAGTGGCTATCAAGGGAGCAGTTTTTTCCAGCCATCAGCTCAATTTTCAGCAGCTATAAATACACAACAGCTGCCATTCGCGCAAAACACACACACAACTCAATCAACAACTTTTCAGTCTAACACTGATCGGCTCAACGCCTCTCCGGAAGTCCAGCGCTCCGCTGCTTCTTTTTCAGCAAACCCCTGTAGAACCCCTGATATCAACCGTCACTCCTCAGCCACCAGCCACCCTCGACAGCCTGAAGTCTTGCCGCCGCCGCCGCCCAAGGTCCGCCGCCGCCGCCACTAAAAATAGTCTGCCGCCGCCGCCGACATTAAGCCGCCGCCGCCGCTGCTTCCGCTGTCCAGACGCTGTCTCGAGCGAAACCCCTTGATAGCAGGCAGTTAACAGCTGTTTTCTGTCAAGTTATCAGCCTGCCAACTCCTCGATATCAGTCTGTCCCTCCTCAGCCACCAGTGATCCCTGATAGCCTGAAGTCTTGCCGCCGCCGCCGCCGCCGCCGCTCTCTTCCGCCGTCAGCTGACACTGACTCGAGCGAAACCACTCATATCAGCAAGTAGCTCGCTGGTAACTGTCATGTAAGTGCCCACGTATTTATATGACAAACTCATCAAGTAGCCATCTGCCTGATGAGCTCGTCGTCAAGTAGCCATCTGCTTGACGGCTATCGGCTGAGTAGCCATCTGCTCCGTCAATGCCTTGGTCAGTGGCCACCCGCTGATCAGGAGCCCGATTGATGGCCATCCATCAAGGTTGGGCGAACCATTGACGGTGGGTCTCCCGTCGTCAATGTTACTTTCTGTCAACAAGTCGTTTATCATGCATTATCAGCTCATCGGCGGGTTTACCTGCCGATCAAGGAGTCAATTTTCAGAACTTAAAAGATTTATCAACTCATCTGGCAGATTATGCCGAAACAGGAGACTCATCGTTTTGTATATTTTTGTAATGTTTGCACATCAGGGAACTTGCCAATATTCTTTTGTTACTAATGGAAGTCGTTTGGCTCGTACGTCTTGACTTTTTACATAAATATACTTTACGTCAATTGATTTCCATTGATATGCTGTTTTCTGTCAGGATTATGTTTTCTGTCAAGGTGTTCATTTAAATTGATTGATTGTCAAGGCATTTGCTGATTTTCAAATCCGCTGATATGTTAAGCAGGCCATCGATTGGTCATAAGTTTTTGGCACTTAAGAGAGATTTTCAGAAATTATTTAAGTCCTGCGGCCAGGCAGGCATAGAAAAGAACTAGGGGTAGTGTTTGCCTACTCTGTCGCAATCGTTTAGAAGTCAGCCTTATCAGGACAACTTATTTTGATATCAACGTGTCTTTGTCAGGACATTTACTTTATCAATTTACCGATATCAACATGTCTATTTTTCAAATCGTTATGTTTGCACGCACAAACATTGGCACGCCCGCATTCATTTCATATCATATCGAGGCATTTTACATCGAGCTATTGGCTCGTCGAGGTGTCTGCTGACTGGTTTGCAAAAACAGTGTTCTGCAACTCCTCGATGCCAAACACCCCTCGATGTCAACCCCTCGATGACAAGCACCCCTTGATGTCAGTTTTATCGCAAACAATATTTTGGCACTTCTTGGGGTCGCTCGATGTCGTCGAGGCGTTCCTCGATACCAAATTTATACGCAAACAGTTCCTTGATGCCATGTATTGTCCGATGCAAAATTTATAGCAAACAATATTTTGGCACGCCCAGTGGGACTCTCGATGCCCAGTGGGACTCGATGCCAATCCCTCGACATCAAGGCGTAACAGGGCCAAAATTATATGCAAACAATATTTTGGCACGCCCAGTGGGACCTGAAAATTTTTCTGTAAAAAGCTCACCAGCCACGCAATATTATGGCTCGGGGGGCATGAAAGTTTTTATAATTGAGTTGCCATGAAACGATTATCAGCCAACTTTGGCTAGCTGACTTTTGATTATCTCTTTGCCAAACAGTCAATCAATTGATACTAAGTGGTTATTGTCTTGTTGTCGTCAGATGACATCACAGGTACCACGAAGGACCCGATCAACCTTGACGAGAACACAGTCTGATTTAACGCATACCTTGGAAAATCTACCAACGGTTCCACTGACTATGGAAGGAACCGACAGGATCGAGGAGCTGACTGCAGAGGTCTGAAATTTCACCAGGGACCTCGAGACCAAGCAAGAGGAATGGTCTAACGTCGTCAGCAAGTTTGAACATATGCTGGGTTCGGCCACCGCTGCTAGTTTGGCCAACACAGAAGCCAGCAACGTTGTAAATAACTCATTGATGCACTTGGAGGCGAAAATGACATCACTCGCAGAGAGCATTAACACTCTTGCAAACGGCATACAAGCGCAGGCCTGGACTGGGCCGCCGAAAACTGCCGCTGACAAAGGAAAAGGCCCCGCGATCCACATCGGGGGAAGTTCATCAAGGGAAGAGACGCCTTATAAACAAGGCAACGGACAATCTAATGTCCAGGATAAGAGAGGAAACACATCTAAGGCAAGGAACGCCCGCCCAGACTCGGGGGGCAGGTCCGAAGAGGACCGATTGGAGGCCGTCGGATACGGCCAGGAAGGACATCAGGCCAACTCATTGGCCTATGACAGGACTGTTCATCGAGCTGCAGAGGGTCCAGAAGACCTCTTGACGGTGAATCAGGCCGAAGAGATGTTCGTCAGGAGACAAGGAAACAGGGCGTCGAGGTATAATATGTTGGGATTTATGGGTATAATTTGTCAACTACAACAGTGCGGAATTTAAAATTTTTATCATACACCAAATCCCAGGGTTTCTTATTAGCACATATGAATAAAGGTTGAATTTAATTAAAGCATGCATATACTTGAATTAAATAAAAGTAGGTAAAAACAATTTTACCTCACCACAGGCAAGGTGGTGGTAATTCTCCGGTCTTCAGTTGTTCACTAGAGCACCCCAAGTGTTGTGCCTCTAGAGATAGTCCACACCAGTTGGATTTGAGTGACTTCGCGAAATCCCCAGGCTCAGAACTAGGATTAAGGAATTGTCTCGTCAGGAATTGGATGCGGATCCGGGAAGAAGACTTGGAGAAAAATCCTTCACAGGGGTGGGGCGATTTTTGCACAGGGTTCGGTTTTCAGTAGGGGCGAGAATGAGGGCTGAAATTTTCGGCCTTCTTTGTTTTTCTTGTGTTGTGATTTTCTTTCTTTGCTTAGAATAAATCTCTTAGGATTTTTGTTATCATCATTCTTTTGATTATGTATGTCTAGTATTTATAGATGTCTCTATTAGAAGACTCCTTCTCCTAATAGACATCTAACTCTTGAAAGAATATCTTCCTTTTCAAGAGATAAGATATACACAAATCTTATCACATTAGGAAAGAAGATCTCTTTCAATCTCTTTCCTAGTTACACAAGAAAACACAAACTCTTTTAATCCCTATCATAATCCAACATAATCAACATTAATTTAAGACTAAATAAACAAGCAAAAAATCGGCCAACCTAGTTCAATAAAATCGGCCCATGTGCTTTTAATTAGTCCTAAACTTAATTTGATCATTGTTCCCAAAATCAGCCCATGCAAGATTAATTAATCCCAGATTAATTTATCTTTACAATAATCGGCCCATATGCTTAAATTAATTAATCCTAGATCAATTAACTTTCATATGGATTGGCCCATGTGTTTAATTAATTAATCCACTATTAATTAATTAATCCTTTCCAATTAATACTTTAATTGAGGATTTAATCAATTAGAAATTCCAATTGATTCATTAATTAGTTACTCCTAATTAATGATTCTCCACTTTGAATTAACACTTTAATTCTCGATTAATTAATTAGTTACTTCTAATTAATTATTCTTCTTCATGAATTAATACTTTAATTCATATATTGATTTAATTCCTTAAATCAATTGATTCCTTCCAGACTGTCACTGTCCAACTGTATTGTGTGTGACCCTCTAGGTTCACCATCAATTGGCAGCAGGCCCACGACTTTCGTGATTTAATTAGTGAGCAATTAATTGCTCCGATCAATTAACCACTTTAATTGACCACTCCAGAATTAATTTCCTTATTAATTCAGGAGTACCCACACCTCATGGTCGATGTCTAGCCACAAGCCCATGAGGCCCAACTTCAGGTGAATTGATATTCGTGAACCTCCAACTCTTATAAATGCCATGTACATACGGTCCTTCTATCAACTAATTTCCCGATTGAGACCTAGGGTGTGTGAATTGGTCGGCACCTCTAATTATCTCAATTCTGTACTTTCTAATTCAGGATAATAATTCCAGTGTGACTGCTAAATTTGGAAACCCCTTTCCAAATCCGTCACCGACTACGGCCGTAGATTCCTCGGATTTATTATCTAAGAACGTACAGTAAATTCTCTCATCTTATCAGGATGAGTCGACAGATCCTATATTAGTACTAACTATCCGCGCACACGTTCATACGCACCCAAAGTAGTCGCACAATGACCAAGCTATGTGATCGGCTCCTAAATCAAAGTACGTATTCCCGTGTACCGAATCCGCCCTAGTACCTCAAGTCAAAGGACTAAATCGTACACTATTATAAGTCTTGAGAGACATCCCATTACCGATATGCTTAACGCACTTCCACGATGGGTCTCTCTGTTCGGGTCGTTCGATGCGTTCGATCCCCTATCGAACCACCTAGTCATATGCACTAGCATTCAATGCCTTGTTCATGAAACGACAACAAATTCACTTCATGTGAATCATGCATAATCCTACAAGTCTTGACGATTCATTCGATACCCCGTCTCGATATGAATCTATGACTTGGAACATTTTTGAGATCACGACCTTTGAGACTGTTTCATGATTAATCGCACCCAATACTGAAGTGAATAATCCCGTAGTCATGAGTGATCTCAGGGTTTCATCCAATCGCTTAGATACGTTCGCGAGAGATGAAGTTGGCCATTGTTTAATTCACGTACTATGAATAAACGGGCGTATTATCTTATGAATCATAAGATTGCTTCTAAAGGAAGTTCCTTAACAAGCTTATATTTGTTGGCTTGCTGGGCACTATCCTATCAATCTCCCACTTGCCCTAAAGCCAACCACATACGTTTCTAAGGCCCATCTCACTCCAGATGTCCGTCGAACCCTTTTGTGATTATGACTTAATTAGTGGATCTGCTATGTTGTCTCTTGACGTGCCCCCACGTCTTATTCCACCTATGATCTTCCAGATCATATGGTATATTTGTGTTTAGATCATGGGTGAGATCTCGATTCCTTTGCTAAAGCAATTGCCTTAAGTTATCATTGAAGATAACTATAGGCCTCGCAATGCTAGGTACTACTTCCAATTTATTGGAAGAAGTTTTCGTCCAAACACTTTCCTTCGCTGTATTCAATACTGCGAAATATTCTGTTTTATTGGTTAACCCAGCATCGATTGTCTTTTGAACTTCTTTCAAATCATCGTTGCCCCATAAAACCAGAATATTAAATTCACTTCAGACGGGAAACTCGAATCACTAAATCCTTCGAGTTTCAATTCTTCATTATTACCGTTGACCAGCAATATGTCCTTAGAACTCCTAGAGTTCTCTAAGGAATGCTTTCTTTCGGTATACCAGTACTCCTTACTGGTGTTCGACCAACATCAGCTTATGATACTCATAGCAAATGTTTAGTCTGGTCTTGTACATGACGTTGCATATACTATGCCACCTTTTATATGGAAGGTGTTCAGAGATATTATCCTCTTTACTCATCAAATGTAGGGCTCATTGACTTTGAAAGAGATTTTATATCTCTATGGAAACTGTCCTCTCTATGACTTTCCATACTGATTTTATTCAGTTTTGTCCATGTACTAAGATTTGGGATTTCAAACATCTTCTCTAATCTATCACAATAGATACGTACTGCCAATACGTGAGATGTATCCCTTAAATCTTTTAATGAAGAATTGCGTGTATGTACACGCTTTCGTCTGCGTTCAACACTCATACAACATCTATGTCAACATTAGTGTTTATATTACGAACAATGCAAAAACTCCCACTGATTCTTTTGTACATTGAGATTTACATGCAATTTTGATAAAGTCAACTACTTTGACTGTCTCATCTAGTTGCATGTTCCAGCTTCGGGATACTGGTCTAGAATTATAGATTTACCTTTGGATTTAAATCCCATGGATATTCTTCGCAGTCACACGAAGCTTCTATGATTCGTTGTTTCCAAACGGATTATTTACAATCCACTTAGATCACATGGCGTTTAAGCTATGTGCCCGATTCTATGTTATACATAGATATTTCGAAAGTTGTTGGATTACTATCCAATCGATCATATTCGTGAACGTACTGGTTCTTTTCGAATTCGATCGAATCTTCGAAATTTGGTGTACAAAATTTTGGTTCAGTAGGTTTGAAAATATACTCCCACTATTTGTAGGGATGTGTCCAAGTCTAGGACTTCATCAAGTTCCATGGTAAAATCCCATTTCTATTCGCGAGGGAACCACCCTCCAAGAATTGGGTATCCTTAGCAACAGACTCCTTTCGTCCTTTAGGATCATGGAACAGGTATCCAATGGATTTCGTTGGATACCCTACAAATTTTCTCAATTGGATCCTACTATCCAATTTTATCATTCATGGATGATACACTATACTTGATTTAGTACAGTTTTCGTAGGAATTGACTTAAGAAGGTTACAAGTCCAAGTATCCTTCTAGAGTCATGGGGTTGACCCCAGAATTGTTTGAGGAGTTATAGCAATACTAATTTAAGGAATGAATCTAGTCTTTCATAGTTCGATTCCTTTTATTAGTTTTAACTTGCTATTCAAGAATTCTATTCTTGATTTAGATAATTTGAGTAATTTAGGGCTTATGTATTAATCACTTCGATTATATCGAACGATCATACTTTAATGCCCTTAATTGCTTCGATTTTGGAATCCTTTGAATCCTTTCAACATTTCCATACTTGCACTTGACTTAGTGCCTTTATGAAACACTTTGAACCCTTCAACCTTTCCAAAAACTTGTACCTCCAAAGTACACATATCCTAAATGCCATTAGGATATTTTATGAAGCAATTAATTACTTGCACTAATGTTTTAGTGATCCACATGTGTGTTAATGGTTTTATCCATTAAAACACTTGGTATTTCAAAATACCTTTAATCGATTGATTTCCTATTCAGACAGGATTCGCATGTTTTGAATTCATCAATCTTCTATATTTCAAGAGCCATGATTGAAAACAATTCATCGATTCCTTCTTTTAGGAATTTTGATCGAATGTGGATAATTATCTAATTTGTTTTTCTTTTCTTGATTTAGCATAATTGTTTAAGTTTTATCAATGCTTATTTCTTTGCTTTATTTACATCGGTAAAGCAATTATGTACGAATTAAAAGCTTTAATTAAACTAATTCCATTCATAATGGTAAAGCTAAAAAATTTCGTACAATGTTCGAAATAAATGGACAAAACTCTAACTAATGCCTAAATCCAGAATTAAAGAAAAACATATGCTAATAAGAAAAATCCAGATGCTCCTTGACCCATTCCTTGAAGTATGTTTCCCTCATGTGCAATTGAAACCCAGACTTGGTCACTTGCAGCACGTTCCAGTCATCCTTTGTAAACACTTTTACAGAAACCAGAAATGTTAGATGTTTTACATCAAAAGAAAAATCTTAAGATGTTTTTCATCAAAAGGAAATAACTTAGGTTATACCTTGGTCAAGTATGTTTCGGAATTCCTCATCAGTCATGTTACTCAGTTCCTCATTTTTCTTACATAAGGGACAATTCTTTCCTTCGATCAATCCTTGTCCTCTTTCGAGGGCTTTCTCATATTTGTCTAACAATTTATGCAAATCATTGGTCTCAATTCCTTTACTTGGAACTTCACAATGATCGATAAAATGAGAGAATGATTCAGGCAGGCCATTTGTGATGATTACCATCTTATCATCTATAGTCAATATAGCTCTAAGCTCATCGATTCGTTTTAGCCTCTTGATCAGGTAAGTGCAATATTCACTAATATTTTTGAACCCAGTCATGCCTTCATCGTGGAGTGATGATATCCAAATTTGCAATATTGTTTGTTCGCAATTGGCAGTGAATATTGGCATGGCTAAATATAAATAATAGACAACAATAAGCAGACAGATTTAAGATAATACTTATAATTAACGAAGATTGGTCTTTCTATCGAAAAAGTTCTCCCACTATTTTATCGAAACAATAACCCCTTGCATTGTTCGGGAAATTCTATTTCCTAGTAGGTCTTGACGTCCCAGCAGACATTAATTGCACCCACGACTCGCGGTCATACAATTAACTCCCTAGGTAGGTATACTTTTACCAATTGTGTTACTCCACAACCTTCAAGCTATTTTGCCTCGATTTTCGCATTTATCTAGCACTGCTACATCATAAATGTTACTACTCGTTTAAGTCTAACCCAGTCAATCTTGATGAGAAACTGGCCCGGTCATGAAATCCCCGTAACTGGTTATCGGTCGATTTTCACATCCCGACCAGTCCCCACCCTTGTCGAGTTTAGTTAAAAACAAGAATCAAGGAATTTCGTGTATTGTCCCTTTCTTCGACTCGGGTGCCAGACTCTGGATCACCTCTATCGATAAGTAGACAACATACACTAGTCCCTATTGATGGAAGGCTTGGATCTATAAAACATCATTTTATAGTTTACCCAATATGACTTAATATTTTAATTCCGAGAGGGGATTTTCGGTTTTAGGAAGTTTGAGGTAACTCTCCTCGAGATCTCACCGCGTTTAATTATGCTTTATAGTTTATTTAGTGATCTATATTCTAGCGCGCAAGCCAAAATAAATCAACAAATAAAATAAAACATTCACACCTAGCATGCATGCTACCACAGTATGTTTTCGATCGGGAGCCTCCTATGCGGACCACCATCGAGCCAAAGACGATGGTCCTATTGGTCAATCTATTGGGTTTCATATAGACCTACTCTATTACACATTTTACCATGCATACATGGCCTTTAGTCTTCTTGGGCTCCCACCTTGCTTGTAACGGGCCTCCATCCTAAACTAATAAAACAGTAAAACCCTATCTATTACAATGGCTCAAAGTGGCCCAAAAACTTAAGGCTCGCAGGCCCAATAAAACCAATAAGATTAAAATCAACCAATCACATCTAACCTAAAGGTCAAGGCTCGGCGCGATCGAAAACCACGTAAACAATTTCACGTTGAGCAAGAAACAAGCAAAATTATAATTTTCTTATTTCTTATATTATTTTAAAACTACCTTTTAAAATAACTTTAGATTCTAGTTTTAAAAACCCCTTTCTAAAACAATCTCTCAACTATCATTTTAAAAACCCCTTTTCAAAATGACCCTTTGATTTTATTTTAAAACCCCTTTTAAAATTAAATCACAACTTCTATTTTAAAACCCCTTTTAAAATATCTCATGGTTCTTACTTTAGTCCACTACTAATTATGAAAAATTAATCCTTCGGATAATAAAACACCTTTTAAACATAATCCAGGTTCTGGAAATTTCAAATTTTGAAAATTACAGTTTGGTCCCTCAATTTTCAAAAATTACGTTTTGACCCCAAAACTTTCGGAAATGATAAATCAGCCCCAAAAATTCCAGAACTTGCAAAGTGGCCCAGAAAACAGAAATAATTATTTTTTATTTCCAGAAACTTTTGTTAATCGCAAAACAGCCCCTGAAGTTTTCGTAAATTGCAAAACAGCCCCTGAAGTTTTCGTAAATTGCAAAACAGCCCCTCAACTTACGGAAATTGCAAAACAGACCCTATCGCTAGAAAAACAGATTTTTTTCAATTTCAGCCCAAAATTTCCAGAATATTAAAATTTCAGATTCTGTCCAGATTTACCAAAAATCGTAAATTGCAATTTTAGTCCTGTAATAATCGAAAATTGCAGATCTGGCCCAAATAAGAATTATGCTAATTATCCGAACACATAATTAATCATAATCAGCAAGATCCATGCATATAACACGACAAATAAACATATTCACGAAAATTTGATGTGTTCAGGCCTTTTTCATATGTGCATAATAAGTTAGGCTCTGATACCACTGTTGGGATTTATGGGTATAATTTGTCAACTACAACAGTGCGGAATTTAAAATTTTTATCATACACCAAATCCCAGGGTTTCTTATTAGCACATATGAATAAATGTTGAATTTAATTAAAGCATGCATATACTCGAATTAAATAAAAGTAGGTAAAAACAATTTTACCTCACCACAGGCAAGGTGGTGGTAATTCTCCGGTCTTCAGTTGTTCACTAGAGCACCCCAAGTGTTGTGCCTCTAGAGATAGTCCACACCAGTTGGATTTGAGTGACTTCGCGAAATCCCCAGGCTCAGAACTAGGATTAAGGAATTGTCTCGTCAGGAATTGGATGCGGATCCGGGAAGAAGACTTGGAGAAAAATCCTTCACAGGGGTGGGGCGATTTTTGCACAGGGTTCGGTTTTCAGTAGGGGCGAGAATGAGGGCTGAAATTTTCGGCCTTCTTTGTTTTTCTTGTGTTGTGATTTTCTTTCTTTGCTTAGAATAAATCTCTTAGGATTTTTGTTATCATCATTCTTTTGATTATGTATGTCTAGTATTTATAGATGTCTCTATTAGAAGACTCCTTCTCCTAATAGACATCTAACTCTTGAAAGAATATATTCCTTTTCAAGAGATAAGATATACACAAATCTTATCACATTAGGAAAGAAGATCTCTTTCAATCTCTTTCCTAGTTACACAAGAAAACACAAACTCTTTTAATCCCTATCATAATCCAACATAATCAACATTAATTTAAGACTAAATAAACAAGCAAAAAATCGGCCAACCTAGTTCAATAAAATCGGCCCATGTGCTTTTAATTAGTCCTAAACTTAATTTGATCATTGTTCCCAAAATCAGCCCATGCAAGATTAATTAATCCCAGATTAATTTATCTTTACAATAATCGGCCCATATGCTTAAATTAATTAATCCTAGATCAATTAACTTTCATATGGATTGGCCCATGTGTTTAATTAATTAATCCACTATTAATTAATTAATCCTTTCCAATTAATACTTTAATTGAGGATTTAATCAATTAGAAATTCCAATTGATTCATTAATTAGTTACTCCTAATTAATGATTCTCCACTTTGAATTAACACTTTAATTCTCGATTAATTAATTAGTTACTTCTAATTAATTATTCTTCTTCATGAATTAATACTTTAATTCATATATTGATTTAATTCCTTAAATCAATTGATTCCTTCCAGACTGTCACTGTCCAACTGTATTGTGTGTGACCTCTAGGTTCACCATCAATTGGCAGCAGGCCCACGACTTTCGTGATTTAATTAGTGAGCAATTAATTGCTCCGATCAATTAACCACTTTAATTGACCACTCCAGAATTAATTTCCTTATTAATTCAGGAGTACCCACACCTCATGGTCGATGTCTAGCCACAAGCCCATGAGGCCCAACTTCAGGTGAATTGATATTCGTGAACCTCCAACTCTTATAAATGCCATGTACATACGGTCCTTCTATCAACTAATTTCCCGATTGAGACCTAGGGTGTGTGAATTGGTCGGCACCTCTAATTATCTCAATTCTGTACTTTCTAATTCAGGATAATAATTCCAGTGTGACTGCTAAATTTGGAAACCCCTTTCCAAATCTGTCACCGACTACGGCCGTAGATTCCTCGGATTTATTATCTAAGAACGTACAGGAAATTCTCTCATCTTATCAGGATGAGTCGACAGATCCTATATTAGTACTAACTATCCGCGCACACGTTCATACGCACCCAAAGTAGTCGCACAATGACCAAGCTATGTGATCGGCTCCTAAATCAAAGTACGTATTCCCGTGTACCGAATCCGCCCTAGTACCTCAAGTCAAAGGACTAAATCGTACACTATTATAAGTCTTGAGAGACATCCCATTACCGATATGCTTAACGCACTTCCACGATGGGTCTCTCTGTTCGGGTCGTTCGATGCGTTCGATCCCCTATCGAACCACCTAGTCATATGCACTAGCATTCAATGCCTTGTTCATGAAACGACAACAAATTCACTTCATGTGAATCATGCATAATCCTACAAGTCTTGACGATTCATTCGATACCCCGTCTCGATATGAATCTATGACTTGGAACATTTTTGAGATCACGACCTTTGAGACTGTTTCATGATTAATCGCACCCAATACTGAAGTGAATAATCCCGTAGTCATGAGTGATCTCAGGGTTTCATCCAATCGCTTAGATACGTTCGCGAGAGATGAAGTTGGCCATTGTTTAATTCACGTACTATGAATAAACGGGCGTATTATCTTATGAATCATAAGATTGCTTCTAAAGGAAGTTCCTTAACAAGCTTATATTTGTTGGCTTGCTGGGCACTATCCTATCATAATAAGCCTCACCCTGAATACATCGATCAGGTGCCGTTCCCGATGAACTACAGGCCGCCGAATTTCACTCTGTTTTCGGGCGAGGGATCACAGTCTGCCACGGAGCATCTTGCTCGATTTTCTTTGGAATGTGGCAACATGACGAATGATTTGAAGCTAAAACTGTTCCCTAACTCCTTGACAGGAATGGCGTTCCATTGGTACGCCAACTTGAAGCCTGGATCGGTCCTTGACTGGCCATCCATGGAAAAAATATTCGTGATGAACCACTATCAGGCCCCACTCGAGGTGTCTGTCATCGAGCTGTCGAATATGAGGCAGCTGACAGGACAGACTGTCGAAGAATACATGAAGAAATTCATTAGGGCCAGAGGGTTCTGCGCCATCCCGTTGCCAGAAAAGGAATGCATCAAAATTGCCATCCATGGCATGCATTTCGAGTTGAGAAAGATTATGATGGCGCAATACCACGAAGACCTTTTTGAGTTGACCGATCACGCGGTCCGTTACGAGAGAGTGCTAAGGGATGAAAACAGTCGGCAGCCCAGAGGGAATTATTATCAAGTGGGCATGGCCGAGTCCAGTGAGGAACAAATCAATCAGGTCAGTCGACCGATTGAGCAACAGGGTATCGAAATCGGATTGGCGGAAGTGGTCTGCCCAAAGAACACGGTCTGTCCGGCCCTCGCCAAGCCGAAAGAGCCTCAACCTACCATCAAAGTGCCAAACAATTTGGTGCGTCGAGACGCTGAATATAAGACTGACAGAGAAAGACGTTATTCCTTCGACGTCACGAAAACAGAGGCCATCTTTGATCAATTATTGGCTGACAAGATCCTTCGCCTCAAAGGGGACCACGTGATTCCGTCATCAATGAAAATATCAGGTAAAACATATTGCAAATGTCCGTCATCAATGAAAATATCAGGTAAAACATATTGCAAATATCATGATGTTTGGACTCACTCTACGAATGAATGTCTAGTATTCAGGTGGATGGTGCAAGATCACCTTGATAAAGGCATTTTAAGGTTCGCCCCTGATTGGAAAATCACAAAGCCGATGACGGTTGACACCAATCCTTTCCAACAAAATGAAGTGGGGATTAATGTGCTGATGGTCACGGATCCAGCAACCGGGGAACATTTGTACGTTGACGAGGAGCCAGAACGCTCACCGACGATCAGGGAGATGGGTCTATGTGCAAGATGCCAAACAGAGTTGGCAACAATGCCATTGTTCCTTAATCCAGCATTATATAGCCCATACATGCCTTGGCTAAATACAACGCCAACAGGGTATCCTTATCAGGCGATGCCGCAACCGCAGGCAACGCCTTAGACAGCCCCGCAGCCGCAGGTGATACCACCACCACCACCACCTCGACCCATGGGGTCGTATCAGCCAGCCCAATTGAAAAATACTGAACATACAACATCGACGGCGGAACAACGCCGGGAACAGGCTAAAACCACGATGCCTCGACGGCATCAGGAAGGTACCAGCCGAAACAGCAGAATCAGGGGGAGATCCCCCGACAGGACACCAATCAGGCAGGTCAGATCGACCGCCAGCCGTAGAGACAGGGCCCATGGTCCGTCACCAAAAATTACTCCGCCAGGCTCATCGAAGCCGCGAACTGTCCACACCCCTACTGATACACAGATAGATCGATGGGTTCCCGTCAGGCACCCTAAGTTTCCAGGAGATCGAAGGGTCGATCAGATGACCCGAACTCAATATAGGCGTTTCTTACGCCAACGAAAGGAGCTGGAAATTGCTAAGGGGAAAGCCCCGATGAAGGAATCAGCAAAGAAACCTCCGTCAGTAGAACAGAAACAGAAACAGGAAGCGATAGAGGCCAAATCTGGCCAAGGGATCAATATCGAGGCCAAGGCCTCGATGCAGATCGACACTTCCAAGTGGACTTCGGGGAAAGCCCAATTTGGTACAATCGATATAGAAAAGATCATGGCAGAAGATGATTTGTTGTCTGATGACGATGATGGAAATGATCTCAAGGCAAAGCTTGCCGAGATCTTCGACGACGACAAAGGCAGTAAGGAAAATGAGACCAAACATGGTCAGATCGTCGAGGCCAAAACTGGCCAGGAAATCGAGAAACAGGTCGATCGACCACCTGAGCAGCAAGGAATCGAGAAACAGGTGGTCGATAAGCAAGCGACCGACAAGAGAACAGAAACAAAGACAGTGGAAGATGCTGCCACCAGTCAGCCGACAGACGGCTCGACGACGATGGAATGCAACGCCGTTGACTCTGAACTTGTTGAATTCGTCAACGAGGAACTGGAATACTCCGCTGATGGCTTTTGGGATGAGGGTATGCCAGTAGTACAACTGGCAGAGGACTTAGAACTGTTATCGGTCGACGACGAGAAAGAGACCGATTGGAATCAGAGGGTCGAAACTATATTCCAGAAGCCACCGTCTTTCATGGCCAGACACATCAGGCCATTATACATATCAGGGCATATCGACGGAAAACCCATCGACAGAATGCTGGTCGACAATGGGGCAGCTGTCAACGTAATGCCTGCGTCGACGATGCACAAGCTGGGTAAGGTCAGAGAGGACCTGATGGAGACGAAGGTGATCGTCAGCAACTTCACAGGAGGGAAAGCTGATACGCTAGGAATTCTACCCGTCGAGGTAAAGATTGGAAAAACCAGTTTGAAAATCGCCTTCTTTGTGGTTGATGCTGCCACTTCTTACAACGCCCTGCTGGGAAGGGACTGGATTCACTCAGCCCTTTGTGTACCGTCCTCCCTGCATCAGTGCTTATTAATTTGGGGAGACGCCCCCGAACCTGAAATCATTATGGCCGACAACAGGCCATTCACTGCCAAGATCAACGCTGTCGAGGCAGCATATTATCGAGATGACGTAGGTCCTTACAGATTCATTGGACAGGATAAATACGGACGACCGCAGGAAGTCACTTCGAGCAAGAAGCTGACGCAACTTGAAATGGCTTGCTTGGCCAAGGAACTAAGTCGGCCTTGCAACGTCAAGGAGTCAGGGCCGTAAGAAGAACACTGTCAGGGTCAATGAACGGTCCTGATGACGAAGGACCATCGGCCTACAAGGCCGACAGACTGGAAGTTGATGAGATTGTTGTTATCGGGCCGCAGCAGGAAGCATGTGCCGATTTGATCAGGAGGTTTCGGGCCTATGTGGCCGAATGTTATACAGGCGATCTCATTTTCGAGGAGGAAACGCCACCGTCGGTCGACGATGAAATTCAATTAGAGGAGTTAGCAACGGCGCCAGCCAAGCTTGAAGACATCAAGATCCAAGTACAGGATCCTGTTATCGAGGTTGAGTTAGGCAGCGAAGATGATCATAGGCCAACTTATATCAGCGCATTGCTTGATGATGGCCAGAAGGATCGATTGATCCAAGTATTGACGGAGTACAAGGACTGTTTTGCCTGGAATTACGACGAGATGCCTGGGCTAAGCAGGGAGTTAGTAGAACACCGTATTCCGATACTTGACGGATACTTACCCCGGAAACAGCCCCTGAGGAGGATGTCTGTCGAGGTCTGCAGACTGATCAGGGAAGAAATCGAGAAGCTGTTGAAGGCCAGTTTTATCGAAGTGGCCCGATATCCGGAGTGGGTAGCGAATGTTGTTCCCGTGATGAAGAAGAACGGGAAAATCAGGATATGCATCGATTTCAGGGACCTAAATCTTGCATCTCCTAAAGACGAATACCCGATGCCAATGGCGGACATGTTAATCGATGCTGCCGCTGGCAATATGTTCCTGACAGCCGTCGACGGAAGTGCAGGGTACAATCAGATTTTTGTGGCTGTTGACGATGTGCCAAAACTGGCTTTCCAATGTCCCGGCGGAATAGGCACCTTCCAATGGAAAGTGATGCCATTCGGACTCAAAAATGCAAGAAATTACGTCATTATATGTTGCCTGTAAAAGTATTAGTTATCTCTGGTATTGATGTGATAAAGTATATGATAGCTAAGCCCGTAATGAGGGGGAGGATCGGTCGATGGGCCATCCAACTGATGGAGTATCAATTACAGTACGTACCGCAAAAAGCAGTCAAAGGCCAAGTATTGGCTGATTTTCTGGTTGACCATCCATGTCTCGATATCGATCAAGCCGTTCTCAAGGAACTGGACTCGATGACAGTAGAGATCAGGCCATGGACACTGGCCTTCGATGGGTCTAGAACCGACAGGCTGTCGGGAGCAGGTATAGTCTTGATTTCTCCATCAAATATAAAAACTGAGCTATCAGTTCAATTTGATTTTGAATGTACTAACAATCAGGCCGAATACGAAGCCTTGATCATTGGACTGGAAATGCTTAGAGAGCTCGACAGTAAGTCTGTCGTCATCGTCGGGGACTCGCAGTTGGTTATCAGGCAATTACAAGGTACTTACAAATGCCGAAACCCAACACTTGACAAATATTATTTAACTGCCATGTCCTTGTTGTCGGAGTTTGTTGATGTTACATGTTACCATGTAACGAGGGGAAACAACAGCGAGGCCAACAGTTTGGCCCAACTAGTGACTGGTGTCGATCTCCCTGATGACATCGAGGAATCCCTCTACGTCGTCAGGAGACGACACTGTCCTTCATTTATGTATCGAGACAACGTCCTGACTGTTTTGAGTGTGTTTCAGGACCCTGATGACTGGAGAGAGCCGATCAGAAAATATCTGGCTGATCCGTCGGACCGAGCATCTCGACAAACGAGGCTCAGGGCAGTCAATTATGTCTTGATAGGTGATCAACTGTTCAGAAAAAGCCATGACGGCGTGCTCCTGTTATGCGTCGATCAGCAAGAGGCCATGAGAATTATGATGGAGGCTCATGAGGGAATTTGTGGGGCCCATCAGAATGGTCACAAGTTAGCATGGCTGCTGCGCCGATATGGCTATTACTGGCCAAAGATGGTGGGAGACTGTATTCAATTGGCAAGGGGTTGTGAGAAGTGCCAACGCTTCGGGGTAGTCCAAAGGATGCCCGTCGAGGAAATGAACATGATAATCAAGCCGTGGCCCTTCAGATGCTGGGCCATCGATATCATCGGGGAAATCCATCCCTCGTCTTCCAAACACCATCGATACATCATTGTGGCCACAGATTACTTTACTAAGTGGGTAGAGGCCAAACCGCTCAAACAGGCCAATCAGGCCGAGGTGATGAAGTTCATCAAGGACTTAATCATTCACAGGTTTGGTCTGCCACAGACCATTGTCACTGACAGGGGACTGATGTTCGTCGGTCAAGAAATCAAGGAGTTTGCCAGATCGATGGGTTTTGAGTTGGTCCATTCAACACCGTATTATGCACAAGGGAATGGCCAAGCGGAAGCTTCTAATCGAGTCCTTAAGGACATTATCTCGAAAATGATCGAGGAAAACCTAAGAGCTTGGCACTTGATGCTGTCAGAGGCATTGTGGGCTTATCGGACCAGCAAACGGACAAGCACTGGCACCACTCCATACAAACTGACTTATGGACAGGATGCCGTTCTACCGATGGAAATCAACGTCCGATCGCTACGGGTGATGCAGCAAAACGAGCTGTCACCTGAAGAATATACTGAAAGTATGCTCCAACTGCTTGATGAACTCGATGAGGTCAGAGTTGCCGCGTTAGACAGAATCGAAGCACAAAAGAGGCTAGTCGCCCGATGCTACGATAAAAAGATACGCAGGAAACAGTTTGACGTCGGGGACATGGTCTGGAGGACTGTTTTGCCACTTCATCAGCGCAAGAAAAAGTATGGTAAATGGAGCGCGACGTGGCAAGGACCATATGAAATCTACTCGATAACCCAAGGTGGGGGCTACATTTTGAAAAAGCCAGATGGGAATCTCTGTCGAGACCCCATCAATGGAAGACACTTGAAAAAGTTCAGACCCACCCTTTGGGAATCGATGTGTCTAGAACATCAACGAGCTTTGGAGCTTGAAATCGAGCGGCGCCAAGAGTACTTTAGTGCGCCGATCCTTTTGTGTCCTGATATCAAGAGATGTCGTGATATCAAAGAGATCCATACTTGGCTGACATCGAGAGATCCGCCATCATCAAGGCCATTGTAATATGGTCTATTATATGCTGATAGTTTTGGTTTCATAAAGCCGATAGTTGGTTATTAAATGAAGCATTGTCCCAATTTCTCATCTTTAAAAGAGAGTGAAAAACTTTAATCTAAGTCTAATTCGATCAAATTAATTTTTAAATTAATTACATCGAATACGACTTACGGGGGGCATTGTTTGTACCAAAAAAATCACCCTCGATTGATCGAGGAATGACGGCTCGACGATAAGCCAAAAAAGGCAAGAGAACCGAACTCAATGGATCCAAATGGGTCGGATCGGATCTGATCCAATTTTAATCCGAAATTGATCCGACCGAGACAATGGGTAACCACGAGCCCAATTTGGAACTCGACCCAATTTTCGCAATTAATTAATTTTTGGGCCAAACATAAATTAATTAATTGAGAAGTTATTAATTATGGGCCAAAGTCAATTAATTAATAAGACCAAGTTATGGTTAAATACAAATGGGCCCGATCGACCCAATGGTTATTTTCAGTTATTAAAGACTAATTAATTAATTAAGTTGATTAATTAGTTGGACCAAGGCTAAATAATTGGCCCAATCATGTGAAAGAGGCCAACCCAATGGCATAAC
>CM064883.1:85191750-85260452 GCA_003313485.2 Penstemon barbatus
ATCTCGATTCCTTTGCTAAAGCAATTGCCTTAAGTTATCATTGAAGATAACTATAGGCCTCGCAATGCTAGGTACTACTTCCAATTTATTGGAAGAAGTTTTCGTCCAAACACTTTCCTTCGCTGTATTCAATACTGCGAAATATTCTGTTTTATTGGTTAACCCAGCATCGATTGTCTTTTGAACTTCTTTCAAATCATCGTTGCCCCATAAAACCAGAATATTATATTCACTTCAGACGGGAAACTCGAATCACTAAATCCTTTGAGTTCCAATTCTTCATTATTATCGTTGACCAGCAATATGTCCTTAGAACTCCTAGAGTTCTCTAAGGAATGCTTCCTTTCGGTATACCAGTACTCCTTACTGGTGTTCGACCAACATCAGCTTATGATACTCATAGCAAATGTTCAGTCTGGTCTTGTACATGACGTTGCATATACTATGCCACCTTTTATATGGAAGGTGTTCAGAGATATTATCCTCTTTACTCATCAAATGTAGGGCTTATTGACTTTGAGAGAGATTTTATATCTCTATGGAAACTGTCCTCTCTATGACTTTCCATACTGATTTTATTCAGTTATTGTTCATGTACTAAGATTTGGGATTTCAAACATCTTCTCTAATCTATCACAATAGATACGTACTGCCAATACGTGAGATGTATCCCTTATATCTTTAATGAAGAATTGCGTGTATATACACGCTTTCGTCTGCGTTCAACACTCTTACAACATCTATGTCAACATTAGTGTTGGTTTTACGAACAATGCAAAAATAAACTCCCACTGATTCTTTTGTACATTGAGATTTACATGCAATTTTGATAAAGTCAACCGCCTTGACTGTCTCATCTAGTTGCATGTTCCAGCTTCGGGATACTGGTCTAGAATTATAGATTTACCTTTGGATTTAAATCCAATGGATATTCTTCGCAGTCACACGAAGCTTCTATGATTCGTTGTTTCCAAACGGATTATTTACAATCCACTTAGATCACATGGCGTTTAAGCTATGTGCCCGAATCTATGTTATACATAGATATTTCGAAAGTTCTTGGATCACTATCCAATCGATCATATTCGTGAACGTACTGGTTCTTTTCGAATTCGATCGAATCTTCGAAATTTGGTGTACAAAATTTTGGTTCAGTAGGTTTGAAAATATACTCCCACTATTTGTAGGGATGTGTCCAAGTCTAGGACTTCATCAAGTTCCATGGTAAAATCCCATTTCTATTCGCGAGGGAACCACCCTCCAAGAATTGGGTATCCTTAGCAACAGACTCCTTTCGTCCTTTAGGATCATGGAACAGGTATCCAATGGATTTCGTTGGATACCCTACAAATTTTCTCAATTGGATCCACTATCCAATTTTTATCATTCTTGGATGAAACACTATACTTGATTTAGTACGGTTTTCGTAGGAATTGACTTAAGAAGGTTACAAGTCAAAGTATCCTTCTAGAGTCATGGGGTTGACCCCAGAATTGTTTGAGGAGTTATAGCAATACTAACTAAAGGAATGAATCTAGTCTTTCATAGTTCGATTCCTTTTATTAGATTTAATTTGCTATTCAAGAATTCTATTCTTGATTTAGATAATTTGAGTAATTTAGGGCTTATGATTTAACCACTTTGATTAAATCGAATGATCATACTTTAATGCCCTTAATTGCTTCGATTTTGGAATCCTTTGAATCCTTTCAACATTTCCATACTTGCACTTTACCTAGTGCCTTTATGAAACACTTTGAACCCTTCAACCTTTCCAAAAACTTGTACCTCCAAAGTACACATATCCTAAATGCCATTAGGATATTTTATGAAGCAATTAATTACTCGCACTAATGCTTTAGTGATCCACATGTGTGTTAATGGTTTTATCCATTAAAACACTTGGTATTTCAAAATACCTTTAATCGATTGATTTCCTATTCAGACAGGATTCGCATGTTTTGAATTCATCAATCTTCTATATTTCAAGAGCCATGATTGAAAACAATTCATCGATTCCTTCTTTTAGGAATTATGATCGAGTGTGGATAATTATCTAATTTGTTTTTCTTTTCTTGATTTAGCATAATTGTTTAAGTTTTATCAATGCTTATTTCTTTGCTTTATTTACAACGGTAAAGCAATTATGTACGAATTAAAAGCTTTAATTAAAATAATTCCATTCATAATGGTAAAGCTAAAAGGTTTCGTACAATGTTCGAAATAAATAGACAAAACTCTAACTAATGCTTAAATCCATAATCTAAGAAAAACATGTGCTAATACGAAAAATCCAGATGCTCCTTGACCCATTCCTTGAAGTATGTTTCCCTCATGTGCAATTGAAACCCAGACTTGGTCACTTGCAGCACGTTCCAGTCATCCTCTGTAAACACTTTTACAGAAACCAGAAATGTTAGATGATTTACATCAAAAGAAAATCTTAAGATGTTTTTCATCAAAAGGAAATAACTTAGGTTATACCTTGGTCAAGTGTGTTTCGGAATTCCTCATCAGTCATGTTACTCAGTTCCTCATTTTTCTTACATAAGGGACAATTCTTTCCTTCGATCAATCCTTGTCCTCTTTCGAGGGCTTTCTCATATTTGTCTAACAATTTATGCAAATCATTGGTCTCAATTCCTTTATGTGGAACTTCACAATGATCGATAAAATGAGAGAATGATTCAGGCAGGCCATTTGTGATGATTACCATCTTATCATCTAGAGTCAATATAGCTCTAAGCTCATCGATTCGTTTTAGCCTCTTGATCAGGTAAGTGCAATATTCACTAATATTTTTGAACCTAGTCATGCCTTCATCGTGGAGTGATGATATCCAAATTTGCAATATAGTTTGTTCGCAATCGGCAGTGAATATTGGCATGGCTAAATATAAATAATAGACAACAATAAGCAGACAGATTTAAGATAATACTTATAATTAACGAAGATTGGTCTTTCTATCGAAAAAGTTCTCCCACTATTTTATCGAAACAATAAACCCCTTGCATTGTTCGGGAAATTCTATTTCCTAGTAGGTCTTGACGTCCCAGCAGACATTAATTGCACCCACGACTCGTGGTCATACAATTAACTCCCTAGGTAGGTATACTTTTACCAATTGTGTTACTCCACAACCTTCAAGCTATTTTGCCTCGATTTTCGCATCTATCTAGCACTGCTACATCATAGATGTTACTACTCGTTTAAGTCTAACCCAGTCAATCTTGATGAGAAACTGGCCCGGTCATGAAATCCCCGTAACTGGTTATCGGTCGATTTTCACATCCCGACCAGTCCCCACCCTTGTCGAGTTTAGTTAAAAACAAGAATCAAGGAATTTCGTGTATTGTCCCTTTCTTCGACTCGGGTGCCAGACTCTGGATCACCTCTATCGATAAGTAGACAACATACACTAGTCCCTATTGATGGAAGGCTTGGATCTATAAAACATCATTTTATAGTTTACCCAATATGACTTAATATTTTAATTTCGAGAGGGGATTTTCGGTTTTAGGAAGTTTGAGGTAACTCTCCTCGAGATCTCACCGCTTTAATTATGCTTTATAGTTTATTTAGTGATCTATATTCTAGCGCGCAAGCCAAAAATAAATCAACAAATAAAATAAAACATTCACACCTAGCATGCATGCTACCACAATATGTTTTCGATCGGGAGCCTCCTATGCGGACCACCATCGAGCCAAAGACGATGGTCCTATTGGTCAATCTATTGGGTTTCATATAGACCTACTCTATTACACATTTTACCATGCATACATGGCCTTTAGTCTTCTTGAGCTCCCACCTTGCTTGTAACGGGCCTCCATCCTAAACTAATAAAACAGTAAAGCCCTATCTATTACAATGGCTCAAAGTGGCCCAAAAACTTAAGGCTCGCAGGCCCAATAAAACCAATAAGATTAAAATCAACCAATCACATCTAACCTAAAGGTCAAGGCTCGGCACGATCGAAAACCACGTAAACAATTTCACGTTGAGCAAGAAACAAGCAAAAATTTAATTTTTCTTATTTCTTATGTTACTTTAAAACTACCTTTTAAAATAACCTTAGATTCTAGTTTTAAAAACCCCTTTCTAAAACAATCTCTTAACTATCATTTTAAAAACCCCTTTTTAAAATGACCCTTTGATTTTATTTTAAAACCCCTTTTAAAATTAAATCACAATTTCTATTTTAAAACCCCTTTTAAAATATCTCATGGTTCTTACTTTAGTCCACTACTAATTATGAAATAATCCTTCGGATAATAAAACACCTTTTAAACATAATTCAGGTTCTGGAAATTTCAAATTTTGAAAATTACAGTTTGGTCCTTCAATTTTCAAAAATTACGTTTTGACCCCAAAACTTTCGGAAATGATAAATCAGCCCCAAAATTCCAGAACTTGCAAAGTGGCCCAGAAAACAGAAATAATTATTTTTATTTCCAGAAACTTTTGTTAATCGCAAAACAGCCCCTGAAGTTTTCGTAAATCGCAAAACAACCCCTCAACTTACGGAAATTGCAAAACAGACCCCTATCGCTTAGAAAAACAGATTTTCAATTTCAGCCCAAAATTTCCAGAATATTAAAATTTCAGATTCTGTCCAGATTTTATAAAAATCGTAAATTGCAGTTTTAGTCCTGTAATAATCGCAAATTGCAGATCTGGCCCAAATAAGAATTATGCTAATTATCCGAACACATAATTAATCATAATCAGCAAGATCCATGCATAGAACACGACAAATAAACATATTCACGAAAATTTGAAGTGTTCAAGCCTTTTTCATATGTGCATAATAAGTTAGGCTCTGATACCACTGTTGGGATTTATGGGTATAATTTGTCAACTACAACAGTGCGGAATTTAAAATTTTTATCATACACCAAATCCCAGGGTTTCTTATTAGCACATATGAATAAAGGTTGAATTTAATTAAAGCATGCATATACTAAATTAAATAGGTGGTAAAAGCCATTTTACCTCACCACAGGCAAGGTGGTGGTTTCCTCCGGTCTTCAATTGTTCACTAGAGCACCCCAAATGTTGTGCCTCTAGAGATAGTCCACACCAGTTGGATTTGAGTGACTTCGCGAAATCCCCAGGCTCAGAACTAGGATTAAGGAATCGTCTCGTCAGGAATAGGATGCAGATCCGGAAGAAGACTTGGAGAAAAATCCTACACAGGGGTGGGGCGATTTTTGCACAGGGTTCGGTTTTCAGTAGGGGCGAGAATGAGGGCTGAAATTTTCGGCCTTCTTTGTTTTTCTTGTGATGTGATTTTCTTTCTTTGCTTAGAATAAATCTCTTAGGATTTTTGTTATTATTCTTTTGATTATTGTATATCTAGTATTTATAGATGTCTCTATTAGAAGACTCCTTCTCCTAATAGACATCTAACTCTTGAAAGAATATCTTCCTTTTCAAGAGATAAGATATACACAAATCTTATCACATTAGGAAAGAAGATCTCTTTCAATCTCTTTCTTAGTTACACAAGAAAACACAAACTCTTTTAATCCCTATCATAATCCAACATAATCAACATTAATTTAAGACTAAATAAATAAGCAAAAAATCGGCCAACCTAGTTCAATAAAATCGGCCCATGTGCTTTTAATTAGTCCTAAACTTAATTTGATCATTGTTCCCAAAATCAGCCCATGCAAGATAAATTAATCCTAGATTAATTTATCCTTACAATAATCGGCCCATATGCTTAAATTAATTAATCCTAGATCAATTAACTTTCATATGGATCGGCCCATGTGTTTAATTAATTAATCCACTATTAATTAATTAATCCTTTCCAATTAATACTTTAATTGAGGATTTAATCAATTAGAAATTCCAATTGATTCATTAATTAGTTACTCTAATTAATGATTCTCCACTTTGAATTAACACTTTAATTCTCGATCAATTAATTAGTTACTTCTAATTAATTATTCTTCTTCATGAATTAATACTTTAATTCATATATTGATTTAATTCCTTAAATCAATTGATTCCTTCCAGACTGTCACTGTCCAACTGTATTGTGTGTGACCCTCTAGGTTCACCATCAATTGGCAGCAGGCCCACGACTTTCGTGATTTAATTAGTGAGCAATTAATTGCTCCGATCAATTAACCACTTTAATTGACCACTCCAGAATTAATTTCCTTATTAATTCAGGAGTACCCACACCTCATGGTCGATGTCTAGCCACAAGCCCATGAGGCCCAACTTCAGGTGAATTGATATTCGTGAACCTCCAACTCTTATAAATGCCATGTACATACGGTCCTTCTATCAACTAATTTCCCGATTGAGACCTAGGGTGTGTGAATTGGTCGGCACCTCTAATTATCTCAATTCTGTACTTTCTAATTCAGGATAATAATTCCAGTGTGACTGCTAAATTTGGAAACCCCTTTCCAAATCTGTCACCGACTACGGCCGTAGATTCCTCGGATTTATTATCTAAGAACGTACAGGAAATTCTCTCATCTTATCAGGATGAGTCGACAGATCCTATATTAGTACTAACTATCCGCGCACACGTTCATACGCACCCAAAGTAGTCGCACAATGACCAAGCTATGTGATCGGCTCCTAAATCAAAGTACGTATTCCCGTGTACCGAATCCGCCCTAGTACCTCAAGTCAAAGGACTAAATCGTACACTATTATAAGTCTTGAGAGACATCCCATTACCGATATGCTTAACGCACTTCCACGATGGGTCTCTCTGTTCGGGTCGTTCGATGCGTTCGATCCCCTATCGAACCACCTAGTCATATGCACTAGCATTCAATGCCTTGTTCATGAAACGACAACAAATTCACTTCATGTGAATCATGCATAATCCTACAAGTCTTGACGATTCATTCGATACCCCGTCTCGATATGAATCTATGACTTGGAACATTTTTGAGATCACGACCTTTGAGACTGTTTCATGATTAATCGCACCCAATACTGAAGTGAATAATCCCGTAGTCATGAGTGATCTCAGGGTTTCATCCAATCGCTTAGATACGTTCGCGAGAGATGAAGTTGGCCATTGTTTAATTCACGTACTATGAATAAACGGGCGTATTATCTTATGAATCATAAGATTGCTTCTAAAGGAAGTTCCTTAACAAGCTTATATTTGTTGGCTTGCTGGGCACTATCCTATCATAATAAGCCTCACCCTGAATACATCGATCAGGTGCCGTTCCCGATGAACTACAGGCCGCCGAATTTCACTCTGTTTTCGGGCGAGGGATCACAGTCTGCCACGGAGCATCTTGCTCGATTTTCTTTGGAATGTGGCAACATGACGAATGATTTGAAGCTAAAACTGTTCCCTAACTCCTTGACAGGAATGGCGTTCCATTGGTACGCCAACTTGAAGCCTGGATCGGTCCTTGACTGGCCATCCATGGAAAAAATATTCGTGATGAACCACTATCAGGCCCCACTCGAGGTGTCTGTCATCGAGCTGTCGAATATGAGGCAGCTGACAGGACAGACTGTCGAAGAATACATGAAGAAATTCATTAGGGCCAGAGGGTTCTGCGCCATCCCGTTGCCAGAAAAGGAATGCATCAAAATTGCCATCCATGGCATGCATTTCGAGTTGAGAAAGATTATGATGGCGCAATACCACGAAGACCTTTTTGAGTTGACCGATCACGCGGTCCGTTACGAGAGAGTGCTAAGGGATGAAAACAGTCGGCAGCCCAGAGGGAATTATTATCAAGTGGGCATGGCCGAGTCCAGTGAGGAACAAATCAATCAGGTCAGTCGACCGATTGAGCAACAGGGTATCGAAATCGGATTGGCGGAAGTGGTCTGCCCAAAGAACACGGTCTGTCCGGCCCTCGCCAAGCCGAAAGAGCCTCAACCTACCATCAAAGTGCCAAACAATTTGGTGCGTCGAGACGCTGAATATAAGACTGACAGAGAAAGACGTTATTCCTTCGACGTCACGAAAACAGAGGCCATCTTTGATCAATTATTGGCTGACAAGATCCTTCGCCTCAAAGGGGACCACGTGATTCCGTCATCAATGAAAATATCAGGTAAAACATATTGCAAATGTCCGTCATCAATGAAAATATCAGGTAAAACATATTGCAAATATCATGATGTTTGGACTCACTCTACGAATGAATGTCTAGTATTCAGGTGGATGGTGCAAGATCACCTTGATAAAGGCATTTTAAGGTTCGCCCCTGATTGGAAAATCACAAAGCCGATGACGGTTGACACCAATCCTTTCCAACAAAATGAAGTGGGGATTAATGTGCTGATGGTCACGGATCCAGCAACCGGGGAACATTTGTACGTTGACGAGGAGCCAGAACGCTCACCGACGATCAGGGAGATGGGTCTATGTGCAAGATGCCAAACAGAGTTGGCAACAATGCCATTGTTCCTTAATCCAGCATTATATAGCCCATACATGCCTTGGCTAAATACAACGCCAACAGGGTATCCTTATCAGGCGATGCCGCAACCGCAGGCAACGCCTTAGACAGCCCCGCAGCCGCAGGTGATACCACCACCACCACCACCTCGACCCATGGGGTCGTATCAGCCAGCCCAATTGAAAAATACTGAACATACAACATCGACGGCGGAACAACGCCGGGAACAGGCTAAAACCACGATGCCTCGACGGCATCAGGAAGGTACCAGCCGAAACAGCAGAATCAGGGGGAGATCCCCCGACAGGACACCAATCAGGCAGGTCAGATCGACCGCCAGCCGTAGAGACAGGGCCCATGGTCCGTCACCAAAAATTACTCCGCCAGGCTCATCGAAGCCGCGAACTGTCCACACCCCTACTGATACACAGATAGATCGATGGGTTCCCGTCAGGCACCCTAAGTTTCCAGGAGATCGAAGGGTCGATCAGATGACCCGAACTCAATATAGGCGTTTCTTACGCCAACGAAAGGAGCTGGAAATTGCTAAGGGGAAAGCCCCGATGAAGGAATCAGCAAAGAAACCTCCGTCAGTAGAACAGAAACAGAAACAGGAAGCGATAGAGGCCAAATCTGGCCAAGGGATCAATATCGAGGCCAAGGCCTCGATGCAGATCGACACTTCCAAGTGGACTTCGGGGAAAGCCCAATTTGGTACAATCGATATAGAAAAGATCATGGCAGAAGATGATTTGTTGTCTGATGACGATGATGGAAATGATCTCAAGGCAAAGCTTGCCGAGATCTTCGACGACGACAAAGGCAGTAAGGAAAATGAGACCAAACATGGTCAGATCGTCGAGGCCAAAACTGGCCAGGAAATCGAGAAACAGGTCGATCGACCACCTGAGCAGCAAGGAATCGAGAAACAGGTGGTCGATAAGCAAGCGACCGACAAGAGAACAGAAACAAAGACAGTGGAAGATGCTGCCACCAGTCAGCCGACAGACGGCTCGACGACGATGGAATGCAACGCCGTTGACTCTGAACTTGTTGAATTCGTCAACGAGGAACTGGAATACTCCGCTGATGGCTTTTGGGATGAGGGTATGCCAGTAGTACAACTGGCAGAGGACTTAGAACTGTTATCGGTCGACGACGAGAAAGAGACCGATTGGAATCAGAGGGTCGAAACTATATTCCAGAAGCCACCGTCTTTCATGGCCAGACACATCAGGCCATTATACATATCAGGGCATATCGACGGAAAACCCATCGACAGAATGCTGGTCGACAATGGGGCAGCTGTCAACGTAATGCCTGCGTCGACGATGCACAAGCTGGGTAAGGTCAGAGAGGACCTGATGGAGACGAAGGTGATCGTCAGCAACTTCACAGGAGGGAAAGCTGATACGCTAGGAATTCTACCCGTCGAGGTAAAGATTGGAAAAACCAGTTTGAAAATCGCCTTCTTTGTGGTTGATGCTGCCACTTCTTACAACGCCCTGCTGGGAAGGGACTGGATTCACTCAGCCCTTTGTGTACCGTCCTCCCTGCATCAGTGCTTATTAATTTGGGGAGACGCCCCCGAACCTGAAATCATTATGGCCGACAACAGGCCATTCACTGCCAAGATCAACGCTGTCGAGGCAGCATATTATCGAGATGACGTAGGTCCTTACAGATTCATTGGACAGGATAAATACGGACGACCGCAGGAAGTCACTTCGAGCAAGAAGCTGACGCAACTTGAAATGGCTTGCTTGGCCAAGGAACTAAGTCGGCCTTGCAACGTCAAGGAGTCAGGGCCGTAAGAAGAACACTGTCAGGGTCAATGAACGGTCCTGATGACGAAGGACCATCGGCCTACAAGGCCGACAGACTGGAAGTTGATGAGATTGTTGTTATCGGGCCGCAGCAGGAAGCATGTGCCGATTTGATCAGGAGGTTTCGGGCCTATGTGGCCGAATGTTATACAGGCGATCTCATTTTCGAGGAGGAAACGCCACCGTCGGTCGACGATGAAATTCAATTAGAGGAGTTAGCAACGGCGCCAGCCAAGCTTGAAGACATCAAGATCCAAGTACAGGATCCTGTTATCGAGGTTGAGTTAGGCAGCGAAGATGATCATAGGCCAACTTATATCAGCGCATTGCTTGATGATGGCCAGAAGGATCGATTGATCCAAGTATTGACGGAGTACAAGGACTGTTTTGCCTGGAATTACGACGAGATGCCTGGGCTAAGCAGGGAGTTAGTAGAACACCGTATTCCGATACTTGACGGATACTTACCCCGGAAACAGCCCCTGAGGAGGATGTCTGTCGAGGTCTGCAGACTGATCAGGGAAGAAATCGAGAAGCTGTTGAAGGCCAGTTTTATCGAAGTGGCCCGATATCCGGAGTGGGTAGCGAATGTTGTTCCCGTGATGAAGAAGAACGGGAAAATCAGGATATGCATCGATTTCAGGGACCTAAATCTTGCATCTCCTAAAGACGAATACCCGATGCCAATGGCGGACATGTTAATCGATGCTGCCGCTGGCAATATGTTCCTGACAGCCGTCGACGGAAGTGCAGGGTACAATCAGATTTTTGTGGCTGTTGACGATGTGCCAAAACTGGCTTTCCAATGTCCCGGCGGAATAGGCACCTTCCAATGGAAAGTGATGCCATTCGGACTCAAAAATGCAAGAAATTACGTCATTATATGTTGCCTGTAAAAGTATTAGTTATCTCTGGTATTGATGTGATAAAGTATATGATAGCTAAGCCCGTAATGAGGGGGAGGATCGGTCGATGGGCCATCCAACTGATGGAGTATCAATTACAGTACGTACCGCAAAAAGCAGTCAAAGGCCAAGTATTGGCTGATTTTCTGGTTGACCATCCATGTCTCGATATCGATCAAGCCGTTCTCAAGGAACTGGACTCGATGACAGTAGAGATCAGGCCATGGACACTGGCCTTCGATGGGTCTAGAACCGACAGGCTGTCGGGAGCAGGTATAGTCTTGATTTCTCCATCAAATATAAAAACTGAGCTATCAGTTCAATTTGATTTTGAATGTACTAACAATCAGGCCGAATACGAAGCCTTGATCATTGGACTGGAAATGCTTAGAGAGCTCGACAGTAAGTCTGTCGTCATCGTCGGGGACTCGCAGTTGGTTATCAGGCAATTACAAGGTACTTACAAATGCCGAAACCCAACACTTGACAAATATTATTTAACTGCCATGTCCTTGTTGTCGGAGTTTGTTGATGTTACATGTTACCATGTAACGAGGGGAAACAACAGCGAGGCCAACAGTTTGGCCCAACTAGTGACTGGTGTCGATCTCCCTGATGACATCGAGGAATCCCTCTACGTCGTCAGGAGACGACACTGTCCTTCATTTATGTATCGAGACAACGTCCTGACTGTTTTGAGTGTGTTTCAGGACCCTGATGACTGGAGAGAGCCGATCAGAAAATATCTGGCTGATCCGTCGGACCGAGCATCTCGACAAACGAGGCTCAGGGCAGTCAATTATGTCTTGATAGGTGATCAACTGTTCAGAAAAAGCCATGACGGCGTGCTCCTGTTATGCGTCGATCAGCAAGAGGCCATGAGAATTATGATGGAGGCTCATGAGGGAATTTGTGGGGCCCATCAGAATGGTCACAAGTTAGCATGGCTGCTGCGCCGATATGGCTATTACTGGCCAAAGATGGTGGGAGACTGTATTCAATTGGCAAGGGGTTGTGAGAAGTGCCAACGCTTCGGGGTAGTCCAAAGGATGCCCGTCGAGGAAATGAACATGATAATCAAGCCGTGGCCCTTCAGATGCTGGGCCATCGATATCATCGGGGAAATCCATCCCTCGTCTTCCAAACACCATCGATACATCATTGTGGCCACAGATTACTTTACTAAGTGGGTAGAGGCCAAACCGCTCAAACAGGCCAATCAGGCCGAGGTGATGAAGTTCATCAAGGACTTAATCATTCACAGGTTTGGTCTGCCACAGACCATTGTCACTGACAGGGGACTGATGTTCGTCGGTCAAGAAATCAAGGAGTTTGCCAGATCGATGGGTTTTGAGTTGGTCCATTCAACACCGTATTATGCACAAGGGAATGGCCAAGCGGAAGCTTCTAATCGAGTCCTTAAGGACATTATCTCGAAAATGATCGAGGAAAACCTAAGAGCTTGGCACTTGATGCTGTCAGAGGCATTGTGGGCTTATCGGACCAGCAAACGGACAAGCACTGGCACCACTCCATACAAACTGACTTATGGACAGGATGCCGTTCTACCGATGGAAATCAACGTCCGATCGCTACGGGTGATGCAGCAAAACGAGCTGTCACCTGAAGAATATACTGAAAGTATGCTCCAACTGCTTGATGAACTCGATGAGGTCAGAGTTGCCGCGTTAGACAGAATCGAAGCACAAAAGAGGCTAGTCGCCCGATGCTACGATAAAAAGATACGCAGGAAACAGTTTGACGTCGGGGACATGGTCTGGAGGACTGTTTTGCCACTTCATCAGCGCAAGAAAAAGTATGGTAAATGGAGCGCGACGTGGCAAGGACCATATGAAATCTACTCGATAACCCAAGGTGGGGGCTACATTTTGAAAAAGCCAGATGGGAATCTCTGTCGAGACCCCATCAATGGAAGACACTTGAAAAAGTTCAGACCCACCCTTTGGGAATCGATGTGTCTAGAACATCAACGAGCTTTGGAGCTTGAAATCGAGCGGCGCCAAGAGTACTTTAGTGCGCCGATCCTTTTGTGTCCTGATATCAAGAGATGTCGTGATATCAAAGAGATCCATACTTGGCTGACATCGAGAGATCCGCCATCATCAAGGCCATTGTAATATGGTCTATTATATGCTGATAGTTTTGGTTTCATAAAGCCGATAGTTGGTTATTAAATGAAGCATTGTCCCAATTTCTCATCTTTAAAAGAGAGTGAAAAACTTTAATCTAAGTCTAATTCGATCAAATTAATTTTTAAATTAATTACATCGAATACGACTTACGGGGGGCATTGTTTGTACCAAAAAAATCACCCTCGATTGATCGAGGAATGACGGCTCGACGATAAGCCAAAAATGGCAAGAGAACCGAACTCAATGGATCCAAATGGGTCGGATCGGATCTGATCCAATTTTAATCCGAAATTGATCCGACCGAGACAATGGGTTAACCACGAGCCCAATTTGGAACTCGACCCAATTTTCGCAATTAATTAATTTTTGGGCCAAACATAAATTAATTAATTGAGAAGTTAATTAATTTATGGGCCAAAGTCAATTAATTAATAAGACCAAGTTATGGTTAAATACAAATGGGCCCGATCGACCCAATGGTTATTTTCAGTTATTAAAGACTAATTAATTAATTAAGTTGATTAATTAGTTGGACCAAGGCTAAATAATTGGCCCAATCATGTGAAAGAGGCCAACCCAATGGCATAACTAATTAATTAATTATCAAAGATAATTAATTAAAGAAATCAATGCAAAGCCACGTGAGTAGTTGGCTAAGTTGGATAAAATACAACTTCCTTAATTATCTCCAAGTTGGTTACACAAATTAATTGGCAGCACACGTTTAACATTCAAATCTGAAAATGGAACAAGGGAGAACAAGGAGAATAACTACTGCCAAGTTGTGGAGAAAGTGGAGGTAGTGGAAGGAATTCAAAGTAGTGGAAGTAGTGGGAGAGTGGCTATCAAGGGAGCAGTTTTTTCCAGCCATCAGCTCAATTTTCAGCAGCTATAAATACACAACAGCTGCCATTCGCGCAAAACACACACACAACTCAATCAACAACTTTTCAGTCTAACACTGATCGGCTCAACGCCTCTCCGGAAGTCCAGCACTCCGCTGCTTCTTTTTCAGCAAACCCCTGTAGAACCCCTGATATCAACCGTCACTCCTCAGCCACCAGCCACCCTCGACAGCCTGAAGTCTTGCCGCCGCCGCCGCCACTAAAAATAGTCTGCCGCCGCCGCTGCTTCCGCTGTCCAGACGCTGTCTCGAGCGAAACCCCTTGATAGCAGGCAGTTAACAGCTGTTTTCTGTCAAGTTATCAGCCTGCCAACTCCTCGATATCAGTCTGTCCCTCCTCAGCCACCAGTGATCCCTGATAGCCTGAAGTCTTGCCGCCGCCGCCGCCGCTCTCTTCCGCCGTCAGCTGACACTGACTCGAGCGAAACCACTCATATCAGCAAGTAGCTCGCTGGTAACTGTCATGTAAGTGCCCACGTATTTATATGACAAACTCATCAAGTAGCCATCTGCCTGATGAGCTCGTCGTCAAGTAGCCATCTGCTTGACGGCTATCGGCTGAGTAGCCATCTGCTCCGTCGATGCCTTGGTCAGTGGCCACCCGCTGATCAGGAGCCCGATTGATGGCCATCCATCAAGGTTGGGCGAACCATTGACGGTGGGTCTCCCGTCGTCAATGTTACTTTCTGTCAACAAGTCGTTTATCATGCATTATCAGCTCATCGGCGGGTTTACCTGCCGATCAAGGAGTCAATTTTCAGAACTTAAAAGATTTATCAACTCATCTGGCAGATTATGCCGAAACAGGAGACTCATCGTTTTGTATATTTTTGTAATGTTTGCACATCAGGGAACTTGCCAATATTCTTTTGTTACTAATGGAAGTCGTTTGGCTCGTACGTCTTGACTTTTTACATAAATATACTTTACGTCAATTGATTTCCATTGATATGCTGTTTTCTGTCAGGATTATGTTTTCTGTCAAGGTGTTCATTTAAATTGATTGATTGTCAAGGCATTTGCTGATTTTCAAATCCGCTGATATGTTAAGCAGGCCATCGATTGGTCATAAGTTTTTGGCACTTAAGAGAGATTTTCAGAAATTATTTAAGTCCTGCGGCCAGGCAGGCATAGAAAAGAACTAGGGGTAGTGTTTGCCTACTCTGTCGCAATCGTTTAGAAGTCAGCCTTATCAGGACAACTTATTTTGATATCAACGTGTCTTTGTCAGGACATTTACTTTATCAATTTACCGATATCAACATGTCTATTTTTCAAATCGTTATGTTTGCACGCACAAACATTGGCACGCCCGCATTCATTTCATATCATATCGAGGCATTTTACATCGAGCTATTGGCTCGTCGAGGTGTCTGCTGACTGGTTTGCAAAAACAGTGTTCTGCAACTCCTCGATGCCAAACACCCCTCGATGTCAACCCCTCGATGACAAGCACCCCTTGATGTCAGTTTTATCGCAAACAATATTTTGGCACTTCTTGGGGTCGCTCGATGTCGTCGAGGCGTTCCTCGATACCAAATTTATACGCAAACAGTTCCTTGATGCCATGTATTGTCCGATGCAAAATTTATAGCAAACAATATTTTGGCACGCCCAGTGGGACTCTCGATGCCCAGTGGGACTCGATGCCAATCCCTCGACATCAAGGCGTAACAGGGCCAAAATTATATGCAAACAATGTTATAGTTACTTAATCAAATGTGTTATATACATGAACTAAGAAAAATACATGTATTGTCTTTTCATTAGATTCATGTACTACCTAAAGGGGGAGTATGTTATTTATTTTAATTCATGTATCAAACTAGATTCATGTAGGTTTTATCCTATTAATACTTATGTAATCTAGTCATTTTTAGCAACAAGAAAAATATAAGAAAATAGTATGATTCATATCTCCAAGTGAGATCATTGTAAGTGCCATAGCACTACAATATTAATTTCAAATTTCCCCTAACAAATTGGTATCTAGAGCCGGGATCTCAATACGAGTTCTCCTATCTCTACAAATGGCTTCGAATCAAGTTTCTACCAAGTTTCCTACACTCCAAATCTAGTTCCAATCTTTGAAGGAGAGTATTATGATTATTGGAGTAGTCAAATGGAAACATTGTTTCTTTCACAAGATTTATGGGATGTTGTGGAAGAAATGTACCCTGAACCCTCTACAAAAGATGATGAAGAGGAGTTGGCAGATGCAATGCAAAAAGAATACAAGAAAAATTTGAAGAGAGACGCAAGTGCTCTCAGATTCATTCAACAAGGTTTAAGCAAAAACATCTACCCCAGAATACATGGAGTTAAAAAAGTCAAACAAGTTTGGGATATCCTAAAAGAAGCTTTTCAAGGAAATGATAAGGTAACATCACTAAGACTTCAATCTCTTTGGTGAGAGTTTGATAATTTGGCAAAACAAGACAATGAAAACATGCAAATCTACTTAACTAGAGTTGCAGAAATTGTCAACCAAATTAGAAGCCTTTGGAGACACTATTGAAGAGAAAAAGGTTGTCTTAAAAGTTTTACGAAGTCTTCCTTCTAAATATGATTATGTTGTTGCGGCAATAGAAGAATCTAAGGATTTATCTTTGTATTCTTATCGTGAACTAATGAGTTCGCTTCAAGTGCATGAAGAAAGAATGAACAAGTCCTCATATCAGCCACTAGAGCAAGCTCTTAAGTCAAACGTGAATTTTTCAAATAATGGAAGTTCCAAATGGCAACAACAAGGAAGAGGAGGATCGTCCCAACGAGGAAAAAGATCTTACCGAGGTAGAGGAAGAGGAATAGGTCAAAACAACCAATCAAAACATAATGATGGATATTCTGACCAAGAAGATGACCAGTCGAGTCTTCATTGCAAAATTTGCCAGAGAACGAACCACGAGGCAAAAGATTGTTAAATGCAAGAAATGCAGAAATCCCAATCACTCACAAAGGGACTGTGGCATCAAAACAAAAATGAGGATGATGAAGTTAATTTCATTGAACAAGAAGGTGAACAACTTTTTTCTTGCATGACAATACAACCACCACCTCAAAATATATGGTATTTGGATAGCGGATGCAACAACCATATGACGGGAAACAAAAATATTGTTGTTGTCCTTGATGAGAGTTTTAACTCAGAAATCAAGTTAGGTGGTGGAAAGCTCCACCGATCAGAAGGAAAGGGAACAATTGTCGTCCAAACTAAATGAGGTAACCGAAAACTCATAAATGATTTTCTTTATGTGCCAAACTTAACTAGTAATCTACTAAGTATTGGACAACTATTGCAAAAAGGTTATTCGGTATTATTTGATGATGGCAAGTGCAAAATTTTATGATAAGAAAAGCAAGAGCACTATCCCTGTTGTTCAAATGAGCTCAAATAAGGTATTTCCTATGGTTATGCATTCCGAAGAGAAGGTAGCATATAAAGCTAAATATGGACTTGATCAACCTCAATTTTATCACTTGCATTGCAACCATCAAAATAGCAAGGAGCAAAAAGCATTCATCTCAAAATCTCAATCCTCAAAGCTTGAAGATAAACATGCATATGGCAATCACCTCCAAGTGTAACTTATAGTTTACCAAATCATTCAAGACAACAAAATGGAAGTTCACGAATTATTGAAAACTAATCCACTGATTAAAAAGAATCAATCTTCAAAAGAATTTTCTGAAGAATGTAAAATTGCCTTCTCAGCACATGGAGTACAAAGTCTTAAAGTCACTGTAAAAGAGGAGAAATTGAGAACAAAGTATTCTCGACAATCCAAAGACAAAAGCTATGTTCCAAATTGCAAATTAAGAGGGGTGTTACTTAGTCGAATGTGTTGTATACATGAACTAAGAAAAAAGTTACATTTATTGTCTTATAGTTTCTTAGTCGAATGTGTTTTAGTTACTTAGTCGAATATTAATTGCAACTTGCAAGAAGTTCAAAGATTATGTTATAGTTACTTAGTCGAATGTGTTGTATACATGAACTAAGAAAAAATACATTTATTGTCTTTTCATTAGATTCATGTACTACCTAAAGGGGGAGTATGTTATTTATTTTAATTCATGTATCAAACTAGATTCATGTAGGTTTTATCCTATAAATACTTATGTAATCTAGTCATTTAGCAATAAGAAAAATATAAGAAAATATTGTGATTCATATCTCCAAGAGAGATCATTGGAAGTGCCATAGCACTACAATAATCAATTCAAATTTCCCCCAACATCTGCAAACATTCAATTGGAAAATCAAAAACAAGAATCTCTATAAATGCTCGATGAATTCGTGTGCTCAACGACTTAAAAGTTCACTAAATTATTTTGATTCTTCTATCGAGTTAATCAGTTAAGGGTCAAGATTCCCTATTTGGGTTTTAATAACATAAGTATTCAATTATTATTATTATTATACAGGCTTTGCATCACATACGTTGATTTACCAGTTGTGTGCTTTTTTATCTTCTTATATCTTAGTGGGAGTATCTATATGGCCTACGAAAACTGCTTGAAACATGATGATATCATTTTTTTGGATTTTCTTCCTATCCATCTAAACGAATATTATTTTTGGAAAGAAGATCCCAACCATAGGGCTGAAAGAGGTACATACACAGGCATGTACCAACTAATGACCACTAATTAAATCAACTTTGACAAGAATAAAAAGCTCCGAACACATTTATGTTTATTTACTCATGTAGCTTGCGGAGTATGTCCAACCACCATTGCCTTGGCACCAACTGTTTCAAGTGTCTGATGAAGAATAGATTGGATCTGGTAATAGAAAAATTTCGACTTCTTAAGCACTTACAAGGTGTCAAAAAGAGTATTGAGTCATCCGTAATTAATCGAAATAGATCAATGATAAGTCTATCGCAGCGTATACTGTCACAAAACTTGATTCATCTGAAAATCTTCAAGATCTGATAAATCTATCGAGTATGATTTAAAGCTTCAATGAGTATGAAATAATACCGGCGACAATTCGGTGGCTAGGCCATATACATGAATTATCAAAAGGTTAACATTGTCTGAGACTCAGAGTTAATACATCATGCTCTGAATTCTGATGTGATCTTGGATTCAAAGACAGTAATAATTTTGGTACTTTACTTTCTTCCAGATTAAAGTTCAATGTTAATGAGTATTATGACTTATAGTTATGTAGTTCAGTAGTTGGGACTTGTGGACCTGTTGTGATACTTAGAAAGTGTGAAATTGATTTTTTTTTTCCAAGTTATCTCCTTTTTTGAGGAACAAATACCGTACTGGTGTATCTAACTTGTAGGGGATTTATTTATTTTATAAAGACATTTGGTTTATGGAAATCGAACATGTACATATAGGTGTCATTTTTGTAGAAACTACGAACAAGAGATGTTTATCATTTGGCATGAAGATTTGATGACTCGATTGTTTAATCCTTTTGTCCTCTATAAAACAATCAAAGGGAGCTTAGCTAATCTGATGAACATTTCCAAATAAAGATCTTGACATTTGATTTCATAGTTGTCAGCTTGTCGCATAATGATATGAGTCAACTATACAACATTCACTGTGAGTATTCTAGGCAAAAGAAATATTCTATACTGATTGACGAGGATTGAGGAAAAATTGCTTGTGTTAATGTCAGAATGATATGCCCCTATTTGGTGCTTAAACTGCGCTAAAACGTAAATTATAGTTACTGAAAAGCCTGTAATTAACTAAAAGTATACATTCATTGTTGGTTTCTCTACTCATTGTGTTGTAATGACAATTAGTTAAGGATTTGCATGGAGATCTTGATAAAGCTAGATATGCTGTTCAGATGGCTGGTGTCTTGGGTTCCGATGGTCAAGACTTATGGGTTGGCGGGCACACGGTATGCATTTGTCTTACTACTGTAAAACCTAATGCATTTATCTTTTTGAGGAAAATCAAGATTCCATTCTCAATTTGCTTCTTTTACTCCAAATTGAAGTGGTGGTTAGTATCTTACGATTGCAACTTCATATTCATGACCAGGTATTAGTTCAGCTTGGAGATATTCTTGATAGGGGTGAAGATGAAATTGCAATTTTGTCCTTACTGAAGTCACTAGATCTCCAGCAAAAGCTAATGGAGGTGCAGTTTTCCAGGTCTGTGGGGATGTTATTTTCCTCCCATCAAATTTCTGGATTGTTGTCTCCAGTTGTTTCTTTGAAGAATAAAGAATGTGCAATGAATTTTTTTGTCAAATATCTTCATCTGGCGGCTTAATACTCAATTAGAATCTGAAATTTCAACTTTCTTGTATTGTTGTTTTATAATTGGCAAAAATTCAATTTTGGTACCATAGAATAGGGCAATGTTCAATTTTCATACCAAAAGTCCAGAATTGATACTGCCGTTAGTTTTTCAGCGGCCGTTTAACATTCTCTGTTAACTGCACGCGAGGGGCACGTGTGTGAGTCAATCTGCCCGTATATACAACTCAGGTCAGCCAATTTCCCTCCAAAAAAAGCATTCTCTCTTTCACTCTCCATTTTGCCGCGAAATTAAGCAAATTAGGGCAAAAAAAAAGGTATTTTCTTCCTTCAAAAAATTAAGCTCAATTCTCAACTATTAATGGCTTCTTCTTCAAGCTCAAGCTACAGGAGACGTACTCCCTCACCTTTGTTGCCGACTTGCTACTGTCACGAAACGGCCTCACTGAAGACATGTTGGAAGGGTGATAATGCGGGTAGGAGGTTTCGTTCTTGTGATAATTACAAAGTGGGTAATAGTTGTGGTTTTTTTGTATGGGAAGATCCTCCCATGTGTGAAAGGTCGATGTCTATAATCCCGGGATTGTTACACCGGTTGGACAAAATTGAGGCCGAAAAAGAAGCCTTACATGAGAAAAGAGAGGCAATGGAGCAAAAAAAGGAAGAGGGAAAAAAGATGGTTCGGATTTTGGGAGCATGCTTGGGTTTGAGTTGGATGTTTTTCATTTGGGTGTGGATTTTGAAAGTTTGAAGGCTTAGATAAAATGTCCAGAATTTAGGCTTGTTTGAGGTTGTGTTCAGTAGTGTAATTGTCTAGATCTATGCTCTGTTAGCTTTTTTAGTGTAATTGTCTTAGTGTATGCTTTGTGTAAGTGTTGGCTTTGTCTATGTTGTCCAAGTGTTTAGTGCATAAATGATGTTTTTTTAAGTGGATGTTGATGCATTTACTTCCTCTGTTTTTTTAAGTGGATGTTTTTAAGAGTAACAAAAAATGATAAATGTATTAAAATAACAAATGACATTTATTCAACAAACACAGTAACACTATAATAAAAATGTGCACACAAAATATACTTAAAAAATAACTTAAATACATAAGATATCTTCATAAATACCAATATCACCATATCATAATTCAATATCCCATCATCCAAATTCACAAAATATACAGTTCAATATCACCCTAAGCCACATTACCTATAAGGCAGTGAGCAAAAATTTACCAAAATATACCACATCCCATCAAAACAAAATAAGGGACAAATAGTTGACTTAAGCAACAGTATATACCAAAATAATCACATCCCATCAAAACAAAAAATTAACCAGTATTTGACTTAAGCCACATTTTACTCAAAATATACCAAATATACCAAAATATTCACATCCCATCAAAACAATCTTTCACTTAAGATTCTTGGCACTCTTCAATGTTTTGAATGCACCAGGTAGGTTAGCCAGAGTGACATACTTCTTCCCATCAATAACAGTCATTGGAAATGGAGGAGGTGCACCAGGATTTGGTTGGAAACTAGTTGGAGCATGACCTCTAATATTAAGTGTTGGAGCAATAGGATTGCAAGATGGTGGCAAGGGAAAACTAGGAGTTATGAAGTCAGGTTGAGACTGAACCTGTGCAAATGAAGGTATAATAAGTTCAATAATGTACTATGCTCTTCTTTTGCAAAAAAAAAAAAAAAAAAAAAAAGGTAACAAATCAAGTTTAAAAACTTAATCTTACTTGAGAAGACAGTGGGGCATCATCATTTATATTCAATTCTGTAGGTGCACTTGAGGGATCATTGACACCATTTGATTTGCCCCTCTTATTTACCTATGACAATAATATTAGCAACATTATATAAGCAAAAAAAACTTAAAACAATGACATAAAAGAAGCAAAAAACTAACCTTTCCTGATCCACTGGATTCACAAGAATTCTTTCTCTTATTTACCTATGCAATATTATAAGTTAGCAATTTATCAAAATAAAAATTAAATGGTCTTGAAATTTGAAAATAAGTATGTATAATACCTTTGGAGGCACAGCTGCAGTAGGTATATTAGACACATCACTGCTACTTGCATTTGTTTCCCCCCCTCCCTCTTTACCTATGACAAGTATTAGATAATTACATAATATTTCATCAAACATAGCAAAATTCAAAAAATAAAGTACAATACCTTCAATTTTTGTGCTGGAAGATTAATTGGTGCTTCAGTTTGAGGTTCCTCACTTTGAGGAGATTCTTGTGCTCCTTCATTTTCTTCATCCCCTCCTTCTTGGGCATCCATTTCTGTTATGACCACGTACTCCACAGTATTGACATGTCATTTTATAACTTTGTTTCTTCATTTTCTGCACCCACGTGTTTTTCTTTTGTTTCCCTTTCTTAGGTTCATCACCACTCATTCTTCTTGCTTTGGTTGGCCTACCTTTTTTTCTTCCAAAACTTGGTGGTAAAGGGGGTATTCTGCCTGTTTTTGTCCACATTTGTGGTCCATTCAAGGGCATAATATGTGGTGCATATGCCCTGTTAAATGCTTCAACTGTATAACAAGGGTTGACATAGTCCTCAGGGTTACAAACCATGTAATTAATTGCACTCATTGCATGAGTGCATGGGATTCCAGAAAGATCCCAGGACCTACATGAGCAACTATGTTTCTCTAAGTCAACGGTGTATTGCTCCCCTTCAGAACAATGTATCTCAAAATGGATGTCATTTGACTTTAATGGAATGCAGTTTGCTGAAGTTTGCATCCTTTTCTCAAGAATTTTCCTAATTCTTGGGCAAATTTTTTGGCCACCCCACTTTTTCTTTGCTTTGTCTCTGAGCTGTTGAAACCTAACCATTATATGTTGCCTGATCCACTCTAAGCAAGTAAGAATTGGCCTTTCTCTGGCCTCCATCAGATTACCATTAAAAGTTTCACAGATGTTGTTCAAGATTGCATCACACTTGGAATATGTGCTCATGTGTGATCTGCTCCACTGGCAAGGAGGCTTGTCTTTCATCCAGTCACTCAAACTAGGCTCTAAGTCTAAAAACTTCTTATACTTCTTTTGAAACTGTGGAAGATTTGTTGCTCTGGCTGCACCCCACAATGCTTGCTCAATTGGCAAGTCTTTAAATCCTCCAGACTTTTGCATATTGTCAACCAAATGCTTGACACAGAACCTGTTTTCTGCACCTGGAAATACAACCTTAAATGCAGGTACAAGCCCCTTTTGTTTATCAGAAATGAAAGTATAAACATCAGGCCTTTCAATATTCAGATCCTCCCTTAACAGCTCTAAAAACCATATCCATTCAACCTTAGATTCAGTGAGTACTATAGCATATGCTATAGGATACAAACTGTTGTTTGGATCAACTCCAACAGCAGTGAGCAGAATTCCTGTGTGTGGCCCCTTCAACCAAGTCCCATCAACTCCTATGAATGGTCTACAGGCAGCCAAGAACCCATCCCTCATAGGTTTCAATCCTACATAGAATCTTTTAAATTTCTTTCTACCATTGCTATCAGATTCTTCAGACTGGTTAAGTATGATAGTAGATCCTGGATTCTGTCTTCTCAACTCAGCTGCATAGTCCCACAACTTGTTGTATTGTTCATCATAATCTCCTTCTATTTGTGTGATAGCCAGTCTCTTTGCTCTGTAAGCTTGCTGTTTTAAAATATGACATTTAATGTCTCTAATACAATCCAGCCTGAATCCTTTAACACTCCTATTTGGATCACTTCTAAATGCATCCTCATATTTCTTGGCTAGCCAGCTTGATTTGACATTCTTACAGTGGGCATTTGATCCACAACTGTGATTAGGGTCATACTCCCTAATTTGATATGCATCATCATCCTTTATTTTCAAGGCATGCAAATGCCATTGACAGCCTTCTGCAACATATTTTGCATAAATTCTCCTCAATTCATTAGTTGTGATCTTTATGTTCCTCATGGTATTCACTGCATGTGACTGCATTGCTTGTCTAAACTCTTTCCTTGAGCTAAAAATCTGCTCCAATTGAAACCTAGGGTTCAAAATTGAGGATCAAAAACTGTCACTGTCTCTTCACCGTAAGGCTCCCAATTTAACTCTTCATCAGAATCTAAAATCCCCCCACCATCACTATATGATTCATTACCACTATTATGATTCTCCTCAAAATCTGGATCTACATTGCCATCAAACAACTCATCACCACTACTATGGTTCTCCTCAATATCTGGATCCACATTCCCTTAAACAACTCATCATCATCAGTTGGATCAGATTCCTCAACATAGTCAGAGTCAGCATCCTCAACATAATCAGCTACAATAGGTGGACTAGGTTGACTATGAGGACTAGGAACAACAACAGGTGGACTTTGTGGACTAGGAAATACAAGAGGTGGACTAGGTGGACTTACTTGTGTAGTGTTTTCTACCAACTGATCAATCTGTTCCCATAATGCACTGTTCTCCACTAGTTCATCTTCTTGGTTCTTGTTGCTGTTTGTGTCCTTAGCCTTAGCCTTGCTGATTTTTTTGTCCTTAGCCTTAGCAGCCATGCTGATTTTTTTTCCCTTAGCCTTAGCAACCTTGCTGTTTTGTTTGGCCTTGCTATCAACCTTATCATCAACTTTCTCATAATCCTCAAGTACCTTTTGGGTATTTCCCTCTTCATCTCTACTACTAACTAACCTCTCCATGGGCTCATGGTTTAGGTAAACTGAGAACTCCAGGTGATCATTGCTAACAAAACCATGCCCAAGCAATAGAAATACATCAATCTCACTTCTCATCAATCTGAATTTTTTTAATTCATCAATCCTATAGAAAAGAGTTATCCCATGCAGTCCACACTCCTGGACCATTTTATCCATTAATGGTAATGATAAAGTTTTCTGCTCTACATAGTTAATGAAAATGACATCTCCCCCTTCATATGACGCAGGAAGGTGTACAAACTTCCCACCATAGTGTATCTTCAGTGTGCAAATTTTTTTATCAACTGTATTAAGGAAAAAACAATGATAAGCAACAATTAAATACACAAAAAACCAGAGGAAAACTTATAGGGAATAATAAACAAGAATAAACAAAAAAAGTTTGCCCCATAAAACAGGGGACAAGAACAAACACCCAAATACACCCAAAATTGCAAATATTTTTTAATACACACAAACACACATAAAACAGGGGACAAATGGGATTGCAAACAACACATACAAACTTTGTGTCCCTTAAATCGTAACATCAAGATTAAACAAATACAAATATTGAAAACAATGAACATAAGCAAATAAACCCAATATTTTAATCTTAACATTCCATTTGGGACAAGAAAGATCATATTTTTTAATGGTAAAGGACAATAGAACAGTAGAATGTTTAAATAAACAAACACCCAACACTTACCATATATGGGAGCTTTGCGATTTGCTGGACGACGACGAGGACCCATTGTATTTTCAACTTTCGCGTCAACTCTTAACCAATTTCAAAAGGGCATAATCAATTTCAAAAGGGAAGAGGGGATTTTGCAGTGGAGGTGGAGTTCGAACGGGACCTAGGGCTTTTTTCTTTCTAATTGATGTAACACTGCCCAATATCGTTTCTTACGGGCAGTTCTTCTATCACGTGCCCAGCACGGTGTCTTTTTTTCGCGCCCATGAAGAATAGACGGACACGTGGCACTTCCGTTAATTAAACTAATGGAAGTGCCTTTTCTGAAACGGAACTGTGAGAATTGAGGTCAATTCTGGACTTTTGGTATGAAAATTGAAAATTGCCCTATTCTATGGTACCAAAATTGAATTTTTGCCTTTTATAATTGTATACAATCTTCTTCTCTTGTTATTCATTCGATTAAACAAACTAAGAAAATCTGACATGTTTTTTTTGGAAATTCGACATATATTGCATCTGCTGTTACCTTTCCTTCTCATCTTATATATGTAAATGGAAATCATGAAACCATGAATGTTGAAGTTGATTTTAGAAACGTTGATTCAACTGCCTTCGATGAATGTGCTGACTTGAAAATCTGTGACCATAACTGGGAAGAAGCATTTCTAGGTTGGGTTGGAGTATCTAAAAGATGGAAAGAAGAACGTAAGACACCTCAAAATTATTGGAGTATCTCAACTGAAACAAATTTTTGGGTGTAGGAAACTTTAGGACACCAAATGATTTTTGGACATAATTCAACTATATTATATAGAAATAGTATAATATAGTCACATGTTACGTTTAAGACTTTGAATTGGAACATGTTTGATTCTTTTCCAATAGTCTATTATTGAAAATAAACTTCATCCACTTTTTTAAGTTACGATGCCTTTGAGGTTCGTTTCTAATTGAGTCATCTGATAATAAGGACAGAGACAGAAGGGAGTCATTGCAGATCAGTTCTTCTAAGACCAGGGGGTCCCTTGGCGTGTGAATTGGCACGTCTTCCAGTTGTTCTCAAAGTCGATGATTGGATATTCTGTCATGGTGGCCTTCTTCCTCATCATGGTAAATATTGTATTCTTTAACCCTACAATATTGTCATAAAATTTAAAGTATATAATAGTTGTATTGATAAACCTAATAGAGATAATTCAGGAAAAGTTCCATTATTTTCCTTAAATATCATGAAATAATGACTAGTACTCTCTATTTGAGTTTCACTTGAACAATAACATATTTGGATAATCCCCAAGATTTAAACGTAGTTTACTCTAAATAATACAAAAAATCTTAACTACAATTATGAAATTTACTCTCCTTTGATAACAAAATCTAAACTTACTACCTTTTTTATTTCATGGGACCTCCTATTGATTGTAAATGGAAAAATTCTAATTGCATTGAGACCCTAAACTTGAAATAATTCCTATATAAACTCATTGTATTTTCACATTTTACACACCAACTGTCTCAGAAAGTTAACATCAATAGTTTTTCTTTAACCATTTATCACTAATGCCTCGTAAGAGAAAACAAATTCTTCTACTTTCAAACTCAAACCACCTAAAAAATAATCAATATTTTTTATGATTGTCTGCGGATCTTCTCGAATATAGTTTTTCTTATCTACCAGCCAAAGATGTTACTGTGCTCTCAACTCTTTCGAAAAGGTTTAGATATACATGGAAACTATGTCATAATTTTTCTTTTGATAAACTTTTAGCCAAACACTTGTCCAAGGATGAGTACAAAAACATTCTCAATATTTTTTTTAACAATCATTCAAAATGTGATACAACTAATTTAATAAATATTAAATTTAAATTAGCTGTAGCACATTTTGAATGATTGTCAAAAAAAATATTGAGAATGTTTTTGTACACATCCTTGGAGAAGTGTTTGGCAAAAAGTTTATCAAATGAAAAATTGTGACATAGTTTTCATGTATATCTAAACCTTTTCGAAAAAATTGAGAGCACAGTAACATCTTTGGCTGGTAGACAAGAAAAATTATTTTCGAGAAGATCAGCAGACAAATCATCAAAAATATTGATTATTTTTTAGGTGGTTTCGAGTTTGAAAGTAGAAGAATTTGTTTTCTCTTACGAGGCATTAGTGATAAATGGCTAAAGAAAAACTATTGATGTTAACTTTCTGAGACATTTGGTGTGTAAAAGGTGGAAATCCACCAATTAGTTTATATAGGAATTATATTCCAAATTAGGGTCTTAATGCAATAAGAATTTTTCCATTTTGATATAATGAAGTATATATGCATATTATTTACAATTAATAAAACGTCCCTATGAGATGAAAAAATGTAGTAAGTTTAGATTTTGTTATCAAAAGAGAGTAAATGTCATATTTTTAGTTTATTTTATGTTATAAAAGTAAAGTAAATTTCTATTTGTACTTTAGATCTTTTGTGTTATTTGGAGTAAAATGGATTTAAAATTGTGATGACACTTTTCTTGAATTATTGTTTGGTTTATTGATCCAGCTTTTAGATTAGATATCTTAAATTTAATGACATTTCTATAGTGTCCAAACATGTTATTGTACAATTAAAATTCAAATAGAGAGGACTAGTCCTTGTTTCCTTATTTTGTAATAATAAAACACTTGATTTTCATTCGTCATATAAACTCTTCAGGTCAAGTCTAACCTTACCTTACCAAAACATTATGATTGTTGAAATTAATTCTTCGTTTAAAACTTGAGCAGGTTACTCTTTAAATGGATAGGAAGAAAATCCAAAATAATGATATCAAGTTTCAAGCAGTTTTCATAGGCCATATAGATACTCCCAATAAGATATAAGAAGATTAAAAAAAAAAACAAATCAATCCAGTTTAAGCAGCACAACTGATAAATGGTTGGTGACCTACAGTTGAAATCAACTTATGTGATGCAAAGCCTGTATAAGAGGCATGCCTTCATAATAATAATAAAATTTGAAGAAAAAGGAAGAGCTTAAGTTATTAAAACCCAAATAGGGAATCTTGACCTTAACTGATTAACCAGATAGAAAATATATCATAAGAGAGCTTCGATGAATTTATAGAAATGTAACAATGAGAAGCATACCTTTCAAAAGCCTTTCCTTAATATGTCCTCTTCCCCTTTGTCGTTTTCTTTTCTTAGCACCCTTGGCATTATCGTCACAATCACGAGGTCCTTCCTCACTTGGTGGTTGAGGTTTAACCTAAATCCAATGACCACTTTCCATTAATGTATTGTAAAATATATTAGATTGACCAAGCCAAAACTAAAGCTCCTCATGTCGTCATCCCATAAAGGACTCTCTTTTAGTTCGGTTATATTCATGGCATGTTCCAATTCCTCAACATGAGGCAGAAGTCTTGGACGATCACCATGGTTGTCATTTTTTTTTTTGGTAGAATATCACCATGGTTGTCGCTACAAATAAAAAATGAGTAATAAAAACTTAAATATAACATACACAACCAAAAAAAAAAAAAGGATACACGGAGTTGATGAGGAAGAGGTTAAAGGATGATATAATGACAAATTAATAACTAACATTGCCCATAAAATATGTTTATAATATAATAGAAACATTACAATGATGAAAAAATTAACATATCATGGTCAAATAATTCAATTCAAAATGAATGAAGTTTCAATATCCACATTGTAAAACACCCAATTAATTATAGATGACAAGTAGGTTTTCGCTGCAACTTAATTAATTATTTGGTAATAATTTTCTAAGCAAGTAAACTATTTGGGTTGCGCTTGGAGTTGATAGACAAATATGATGGGGGAAGAGACTTTAATTATGCACATCTCCAACCGCTTGGAAGGTATGTCCGGGCTTTAAGGCTTGCGAACCCCATCCTCTTCCCCTTCCCCTTCCCCGTCCGTTTCCAACCAACCGGGGGAGGGAGGTGCATTAACTTTAAAAGCACCCCCACTCTCACTATAAATTTTTATAATTTTATAATTATATTAATATTAACTCTATAATAATAATAATAATAATAATAATAATATGTTTGAAAATTAATATTAATAAAATGTATAGTAATAATTATAGGCAAAATTAATAATAATAATAATAGGCAATAAAATCGATATTAGTAGTAGTAAAAATTTAAACTAACAATGTTAAAGGTACAATTTCTAAATTTTACTTTCGTAGACAAATCAGAATATTCTAGATTAAAATTAATAATGACACAAATTAAGAAATTTACCTTTTTAGTAAAGCTTTTTTAAAAAAAATATCAAAACATTAAATAAGAAAGGCAGAAATTACATATACTTTTCCATCTGAAAATTGTGTGATAGATTTAATTTGGGTATTTGGCTTTGTAAGCTCAATTGGATCTGGTTGAACTACATGTTCTAGTATCCAGTCTTCTGGGAGTGCTATATCCTTCCACTGGATGGATTTGGAGACAATGGAATTTGACCTACTAATTTCTCCTCTTTTACTATGGATCCTAACCTTAGTCGAGAAGGTGGAAATCATAGCTTTATAGTGTATCCTAAAAATAATTGCAACTGGGATTGATCCTGCGAGTATTTTATAATAATGTGTTTTAATTTATAAAAATAAGGATTTTAAAATATTTCTATCACTAAAATGAAATCGTGAGGTTAGGATAACAGTCATAAGAAATTTGACCAATACATAAGCTAGATTCAACTTAACTTAAGAGGGAATCTTCAAAATTCATAAATCTGACATCTCTAAGTAGTAAGTACATATAGGATAGACGTGTTTAATCGTTCTTTTGTCAAGGATTTTATTCCTACTTGGACTAAACCTATGTGTATATACTTACAAATTTTATCTCTATGTTTTTTAGGGAATTTTTAGAAAATAAATTTAGAGATTAAAAGATTTTAAAACTGAATATCTATTTCTTTAGTTTAAATGGTAAAATTTGTTTTATAAAATGGAAACCTAGAATTTTATTGATTTGATCTTTAGTAGCCTTAGGTATTTCCCAATTAAATATTGATTTACTAAAATCTTCTATAATTATTTCTTCTGAATTTACCACTCTCTTAGAATCAATGAAAGAAATGGAAACAAAGCTTACAGAGGTAGATCTGCAAAAAATATCATCCATATCTATATTTGTTTTTGGACATAGATAATTTATCAATTCTGAGCAATTCAACTGGGTTTTAAAGCCTCACATAGGGACTTAATTACTACCCGACCAGGCTTAGGCACACAACTCAACAACATCTAGTTCTTACACTCACACATATATGGAATTAATTTACTTTTAAAACTACCATCTGGCTCTGATACCAGTGTTACCCAGAGATCAGATAGAGGGAGATTATAAATATTAAAGAGTTCATTATAAAAGATTTTATAAATATATAAAAAATAATTAATTTGATCAGAGTAAGTAACAAAATTTAAATGAGGTTGTATAACCGACCATATACAAGAATTTAAAATATTAATATGATTTTCATACCTTCAACAATATTTTGAAGAGTTGAACTGGAGATTTACTTGAATTACAGGATAAAGATACAAGGGGATAAACTAGCTACTAAATTTAGGTGAATATGAACTGGAAAACATGATTCTTGCAGTGACCAGGCTATTCCTTTTATAGGCGTCTTTAGGGGCATTTTTGGAATTTTTATAGTGCTCTATGACGTCATTGCATTCGTCAATAAACAATAGTTGATGATGTCACTGCGTTTGATATCATATTATTATATATATAGGAGTCTTCGAATCCAATTGGACCAAATTTTAATTTTTGGTAATTTTGAAGTTATTTCAATAAAAAATAATTGGAGTAATTTGTGTAATTTTCGGTATATTTTTAAAGTCTTGAAATTACACCAATGAAAATGTAAGAATACAACAAAGTACTATTAAAATTGAATAAAATGAAGGAATTGTTACGATAATTATAGAAACATTTAAACATATTAATATAGAAATTTAAACAATTTCTTTTATGCATATTCATTTAATTTAGGCCAGTGAAGGGAATTACATGTCCACATTTCTTCTTGAGATCTTCTTGCCCTCTAATTTTCTTAAGATATGCACCTGCAAGTACTCATTCAAAAAATAAAAAAATAAAAAATAGGTTTAGTAGTTTAAAGAGGATAGAAAACAACCTACTAGAAAGAAGCAACATTTTGTGTCTAAATTGATCATTGTAAAATCTCCCTTTCGAAGTCCATTTACATTGACAAAAATCTCATTAAAGAGCACAACATACAATAGCAATTTCATATTTAGTTGAATCAAACGCTAAATTGTATGATTCCTCTAGTATGAATATTCTACTTTTGTTATTCCGCAAAAAACCAAAACCCCAACAACATGAGCTATATATTTCTATAATTCCTTTTCAATATGCAATTTCAATATCTATAGTGAGTATTTCAAACATCATGAGCTAGCTCCAATATCTTCCATAGCAAATGGGATTCCATATCTTAGTTCAAGTTATGTGGCAACTGGATAACCATTTCTTGATTCAAGTTTTGGGATGAAAACTTCCAGAAGTTTATGTTTCGACTTAATAATAGAATTTCCCAAATATAAATTCTAGGAGCCAAAATGTTTTCAAGACCAAATAATTATATTTTGCAAAACAATCTTCCAAGATTACAAACATTACTTTGCTTGATCAAGATTTTATGCAACAAAGACCTCAAGTTATTCCAAACCTGTAAATAAAATTAAGCAATAATCATAATCAATTTCATATAGTTGGATCGTACTAATACAAACATATAAGAAAAATACAACGATTAATAATATATAATAAAAGAAAATAAAACCAAAAATGAATTTCGAACCTATTAATGTCTTAAATCAGAGGATGATTCTCTTAAAATATCCATATTACCAAGAAATTAAAATCGATTAAATCTAAAAGAAAGAAATATGTGATTAAACTAATAATAGCACATAAACAAACTTATAAAGTTGAAACAAATTAAAAAACAATTGTTGAATGACTGTAAATAATGAGATCACAACTTGAGAGGGGCAATATTATTATCATAGAGTAATATTTAACTATATAAATGAAAAAAAATAAGGATTATGTAGAGTTATGGGAAAATAATCTAATTAGTCTCGATCACGGCTAAACTTTTGGCATGAGTTAAGAATTTTAATTAACTGCCAAATAAAAATTTCCTAATTTGCGATGTTCAAACTTTATAATCTTAATAAAATTATTTTTTTACACTTATTTATTGTATGAGAACTGCCGTAACTTTTAGTAAAATAGCATATCTATGGTTAATTTATGACAAATAATGGTAAATTTTGACCAAAATTCAGAATTAAAAAATTGAATAGTAACTAAATGAATTTTTTTTGGTAGCGGAATGAAACGTCATTTTTACTTGTAATAAAAATATACCGAAAATAAAAGAATTTACCATTAATGCATAGTTTCAAACTAATTTCTCCAATTATTTTTTTATTAAATGAAATTCAAAATTATCAAAAATTAAAATTTGATCCAATTAGAGTCAAAGACTCCTATATATATCCTATATATATAATAATATGATATCGAACGCAGTGACATCATCAACTATTGTTCATGTACGAATGCAATGACGTCATAGAGCACTATAAAAATTCCAAAAATGCCCCTAAAGACGCCTATAAAAGGAATAGCCAGGCTCACTGCAACAATCAAGTTTTTCAGTTCATAATCACCTAAATTTGGTAGCTAGTTTATCCCTTTGTATCTCTATCCTGTAATTCATGTAAATCTCCAGTTCAAATCTTCAAAATACTGCTGAAGGTTTGAAAATCTTATTACTATTTTAAGTACTTTTTGTTTAAAATCCTTGTAGGTCGGTTATACCGCGTCATTAAGATTTTGTTGCTTACTCTGTTGAAATTAATTGTTTTTGATTTATTTATAAAATCTTTTATAATGAACTCTTTCATATTTATAATCTCCCTCTATCTGATCTCTGGGTAACACTGGTATCTGATGAGGGGTAACTTGGGCTCAAACCTTACTAGCAGCATAGTGAGATCGAAATTCATCTTTTCCGATCTCAGGAATATATATTCGAGCCAGGAGCACAAGAATCCCACGTTAACTCTATTACGGAAGTTTAGGGTCCAAAATCACTGCTGGGCCGACCTCAGGCCCAGGCCTATGGGCTGAGTAATACACACATGTGGGTGGTGCACCTGGTCCCAGATCTCAACTATAAATACCCCAAGCATTTATGACGACGACACAACTTCCCAGGTGCTCTTCCATTAAGGTTGCTACTCGGACTCACTTGGGAATAATAGCATAGGCTAGCTCGTATGTATTTCGCCCTCTAGCTTGTACGACATCCCGTAATGCTCGAATAGGACTCTAAATACTTGTAATCTGTACTCGATAATTCTGAATACAAAACTATTGATCTTTTTCTTCTATTTATTAGCATTCATACCACATTGCATAACACCTTGATCGAACCAACGAAAACACGTAAGATCAATTGGCGCCCACCGTGGGGCCTTATTCGAGTATTAGATCGAAATATGCCTACTACGAGGAGAAATACGTACAACCGAGGGGAACCCTCCCATGCAGTAGGAGCGCAGAATTCGGTCAATAATGAGCCCGATAATCTGTCGCGTGCGGCTCAACAACAGGAGGCCCCGCCGGTTATACCACAGGATAATGTTCCAATTCACACGACAGTTGGAGATCTAAGGTCCATCATAGGCACAATGTGTCGAGAATTTCTGAACGGGGGAAGGGCTGATCAATCACCTGTAGATCAGCCAGTAGTTCACGAGAGACCCGAAATACCATCTTCAAACGTCCAGAGGGAGAACAGTGTACTGCGATCTATATCGCATGCACCAGTAACAAACCCTCCTCGGGGTGTACCATCTCGATCAGAAATTCCGCCGAGATCAGTACATGATGTGGAAGATTCAATAGTGGGGGAGAGCCACCCTTCTGGTGTTGTCAAGGACAAAAAATCGACCTACAAAAGGGTTACTGATGTCGAACTGGAAAAAATAGTGCAAGAAAGAGTGGCTAAGGAGTTGGAGAAGGAAGGTACATTGATAGGAATTCCTCGCGGCAACTATGCCGACAGGCGAGCGGGAAATGTTTCGAATAGAGAGAGTCTGCGAGACAGGGAGATTTCGAACAGTATCATACGTTGTTCGCCATTTTGTCAAGAAATACGCGAAGCTCGAAACGCGGAAACTGTACCGACCAGACTCCCACGATATAACGGGACTACCGACCCCGGCGAGCACATTAACAGTTTTATTAATGTGATGAACTTGTATGGACATTCTGAGGACTTTTGCTGCAAAATCATGGTTACTACCTTCGAGGAAATTGCCCTCGACTGGTTTGGAAAGTTGCCACCTAACTCAATATTTTCCTTCGAGGAATTTTGTGATAAATTAAAACATCAATTTGCTAGTCAGAGGAAACCGAGATTACCTGCTAATCATTTGGGAACTGTAAAACAATTGGAAGGAGAAACTTTGAGGCAATGGTTAGCAAGATTCAGTATCGAACTTCTCAAAGTTGACACTCCGCAGATTGAATATCTCTCCTCATTGATGTTCGAGCTAACAAGAAGCACTCAGTTCGGGAATGCCTTATGTAGAAAACAGCCGAAATCCTTTGAAAGAATTATGGAAATCGCTGAGAAGTACATGATTCAGGAAGAAATGAATAAGCTGAAAAGCTCGAATGCTGTAAAACTTCCTCTAAACAAGAAACAGGATCGGGCTCCTGTCCCAAAGCCCGGTGATTACGGAGGATCGAACAGAGGGTCTGTTTGGCAAAGAATTAACACCTATAAACCACATATGCGACCGCAAGGGTCGAATTCTTATGGACCTTCCTATGAACGAGCTCGGCCTCCTAGAACGGGAAAAATTCAATTTACTGAACTTAACAGTTCAAAGGAAGAAGTGTTAACTGTACTAGAGGAAGGAAATTTGATTCCTGAGGCTCAAAGAATCACGCAGGCTAGGCCAGGTACGTTGGGTTACGACCAATACTGTCGGTATCACCGGGCTCGGGGGCACAGCACCGAAAATTGTTACCAACTGAAAGTCGAGATAGAGAAATTAATTGCGCAAGGAAAACTAAAGGAATTTGTCAAGGGAAGCAACTATAACAATCGTTATAGGTCGAGGAGCCCGAGGAAGTTTAATAATCAGCCGAAGCAAGGTCGAAATCAAACGGAAGAGCGATCAAACAGAGTGATAAATATGATTGCTGGTGGACCAGCAGGGGGAGATAGCAGAAATGCTAGAAAGAGAACGCTGAGGTCAATAAAGGCTGGAGTCTCTACGAAGAGGGAAATTCTATCCTTGGAATTTCCCTCTATGGAAAATCAAGTTGTAAGTTTCAGTGAAGCCGATCGACCCGCGGATGTCAATTGGGATGTAAACGAAGACGATCCGGATTTTTCCATGGTATTGACATTAAAAATTGCCAATTTTGAGGTCAAGAGAGTACTGGTCGATAATGGAAGCTCGGCAAATATTATCTCTTCAGAAGCTCTCACAAGGATGAACCTTTGTCACCCACGTCTGGATAAAGTAACCACTCCTTTGGTTGGTTTTGGGGGATCGGAGATCATCCCGCTGGGGACCATTCTTTTGAGTACGACTCTAGGAACCAAGCCGAAGAATATAACAAGAATGATCAAATTCCTAGTGGTAGATACGTCATTCGCTTACAATGCTATATTAGGGAGACCAGCGTTGAACATTTTCAAAGCAGTTGTATCTACCTATCACCAAAAGATAAAGTTCCCAACCGAGGGAGGAGTAGGGGAAATGAGGAACGACCAATACATGGCCTGGGAATGCTATAATTCATCTTTAAGCATTAAAAAGAAAGTGGAACCCGAACTCCCGATTAAGAGGAGAGCAGCGGAATTGGAGCCTGACATAGAATCCACAATTCCCGACTGCGAGAAATTACAAGGAAAGAAAGGAAAAAATATCGACATGAGTGTGCAGGCGCCCGGCCACAAAAAAGTAACTCTAGTTTCGGGATCCCCTGAGAAATTCACCAAAATTGGAACTGAGTTAAGCGAAGGCATGGAAACCATGCTCATTGAATTCTTACAGAAAAACGTGGACGTTTTTGCCTGGAGCTCGGACGATATAATTGGAATCGACCCGCGCGTGATAACACACTCGTTGAATATCGACCCAAAGGCAAAACCCGTAAGGCAAAAGAAGCACAATCACGGTCGAGAAAAGGACAAGATAATCAATGCGGAGGTCGATAGATTACTAGCAGCGGTTCAGATCAGGGAAATAAAGTTCACGGAATGGCTATGTAATGTGGTCTTAGTTTCTAAGGGCGAAAAGATCGAAAACAAATGGAGAATGTGTAATGACTTTACGGATCTAAAGAAACTGTGCCCAAGAGATCCTTATCCATTGCCTCGGATCGATATGCTTGTAGACTCAACCGCGGGGTTTGTATTTTTTAGTATGATGGATGCTTTTCTAGGATTCTATCAGATCTTCATAAATGAAAGAGACCAGGATAAAACAGCGTTCATCACCGAACGAGGGGTCTACTGCTTCATTGTCATGCCTTTTGGCTTAAGGAACGCAGGCGCGACCTACCAAAGGTTGGTCAATATGATGTTTAAAGATTTGATAGGGGAAATCATGGAAGTTTATGTAGATGACATGCTCGTAAAGAGTATGACGGAGGAGGACCACATCAACCATCTTGGTCGATGTTTTGGAATACTAAGGAAATATGGGATGAAGTTGAATCCTGCTAAGTGCACTTTTGGCGTACGATCGGGAAAATTTCTCGGATATCTCGTCCATGAAAGAGGCATCGAAGCGAATCCCGAGAAGATTCGAGCAATTACCGATCTACATCCACCAAGGAAGCTCTCAGATGTTCAAAGCCTAATCGGGAAGATTATCTCATTGAATAGATTCATTTCGCGATCTGCTGACAAGAGTTTACCATTCTTCAAACTATTGCGCAAATCTAAGAATTTCGAGTGGAATGAAGAATGCGATAAGGCGTTCGAAGACCTGAAAGCATACTTAACCTCACCACCAATGTTAGCCAAGCCATCTGATGGAGAACCTCTATATTTATATATAGCTGTGTCAGAAGAGTGGAATGAAGAATGCGATAAGGCGTTCGAAGACCTGAAAGCATACTTAACCTCACCACCAATGTTAGCCAAGCCATCTGATGGAGAACCTCTATATTTATATATAGCTGTGTCAGAAGAGGCTATTAGCTCGGTCTTGGTGAAGCTCGATAAATCCGAGCACAAGCCAGTGTACTATTTGAGCAAGTTATTGCAGGGTGCGGAGAAAAATTACTTGGAGATTGAGAAATTCGCGCTGGCCTTGGTGGTAGCTGCGCGAAGGTTAAGGCCTTATTTTCAAACATACAAGATCATTGTCTTAACAAATCAGCCACTAAGACAGGTCCTATCGAAGCCTGAAGCATCCGGCAGATTGATAAAATGGGCAGTTGAGCTGGGTCAGTTCGAGATTGAATATCAACCACGAGTTGCTATAAAGGCACAGGTATTAGCTGACTTCTAGTCGAGTCAACAGGTATACTGAATGCAGAAGAAGGGGCAATCTCCGAGGTAAAAATGGTTGAAAAAGCGGAAGATCAGGTATGGCTGATGCACGTGGATGGTTCCTCGACCAGGGAAGGAGGAGGAGCAGGAATTCATTTTCAAGGACCCAATGGGGAGGACTTGAGTTATGCTATCACTTTGGACTTCGTCGTTACTAACAACGAAGCAGAGTATGAAGCGCTGATCGCTGGATTGGAAATGGCCATAAAGGCAAAGGTAAAATCAATTGTTGTATTAACAGATTCTGAACTCGTTCATAGACAGGTGAAAGGCACTTACGAGGCCAGGGAGTTCAATATGATTAAATATCTGAGTAAAACAAAAAAATTGATCTCTGAGTTCGACAAGTTTGATATTCAGCCTATACCAAGGGAGGAAAATATTTGGGCAGATCTATTATCAAAGTTCACGGGGCTTGCTGATGGGAAGAATGAAAGGATAATCACATGGTTATTATCGAATACATCTGCTATCGAACTAGATGTGATCCCCACAGTCGACATCATGGAAATCGATGAGCCTAAGAGTTCCTGGACCGACCTTCTTGTCGCTTATCTCAAAGAGGGGAAGCTTCCAGAAAACTCAAACGAGGCTCGAAGGATTAAATACCGAGCGCCCTCGTTCACTCTAGTTGACAATCGGCTCTATAAAAGATCTTCTTCTGGAATTCTGTTAAAATGTGTCTCTGAAGTGCACTATGATGCTATTTTAAAAGAAGTTCACGAGGGAGAGGCAGGAAGTCACTGCGGTGCTCGAGCATTAGCCCTTAAATGTTCGAGGTCAGGATATTATTGGCCAACTCTTTTTTCTGATTCTGTTGATTATGTGAAGAAATGCCACCATTGCCAAATTCATTCGAATTTGATCCATCAACCGGCCGAACATATGCACTCAATTCCGATCTGTTGGCCTTTTGACAAATGGGGCATCGATATTGTGGGGCCTTTTCCGACAGCAAGAGCCCGAAAAAATTATGTGTTGGTTGCGGTAGAATATTTCAGCAAATGGGTCGAATGCGTCGCTCTAACAAAGATCACTCAGTTCCAAGTTATAAATTTCTTGTGGAAAAATATTGTTTGCAGGTTCGGAATTCCCAGGGTTTTGATATCTGATAACGGAACGCAGTTCGCCGGGAAAAGGATCACAGAATGGTGCGAAAAATTTGGGATACAGCAGAATTTCGCATCAGTGGGACATCCTCAGGCTAATGGACAAACTGAAGTCGTAAACAGAGAGATCGTTCGATCTCTGGAGAAACGTCTATCTGAGGCAAAAGGAAAATGGCTCGACGAACTGCCAGGGGTATTGTGGGCTAATAGGACTACTGTTAAAGCTGCAACAGGAGAAACTCCATTCAGTCTGGTCTATGGATCGAAAGCCGTTATTCCAGTTGAGAGCCTCGTACCTTCTCCCAGGGTCGAATTTTATGATCCCGAGGAAAATCAATTTTTTTAAGGGAAATGGAAGTTGATCACGCAGATGGTCGGAGGGACCGAGCTAGGTTGAAAATTCAATCCGCCAAGTCTAGCATGGAAAAATCCTATAATCGAAATGTTCGAATCCGAACATTCAAAGTGGGAGATTTGGTACTCAAGAAGGTAGAGGTGTCAAAGCATGTTGGAAAACTTCAACCCAATTGGGATGGCCCCTTTGTGATCGTCGAAGTTGGAAATAAAGGTTCCTACAAAATTGCTTATCCTAATGGAGAGATCCTACCTCGAGCCTGGAATGCCGTTAATTTGAGGAGATATTACGGAAGATGAAGATGAATTGTTAATGCTCTAGGCTATTACTATTTAGTTATCCAGTCCTGTTTCTTTGTTTCTCGCGATTAAGAAAACCGTATGATCAATGAAAGTTTATTCCGAATTAAGTTATTTATTCAATGGAAGTTCATTTCGTCGTAATCTTCATCTATTCGCCATATTCTGAATATTATCAATCTCCGTTCGTCTATTATTCTGTTTCTACTTGTCTCCGTCTACTATTTAAAAGGGTGAAAGCTGTTGCTATGACCCTCGAAGATCGACCAAGGGTGAAAGCCGTTGCTACGCCCCTTGGATCGAAAAATAAAAATGGGTGACGACCCTCGGGCTAAAAATGCTCTGAAACGACTAAGGGTGAAAGCTGTTGCTACGCCCCTTAGATCGAAATTATCAAATGGGTGAAAGCTGTTGCTACGACCATCGGGCTAAAAATGCTCTGAAACGACTAAGGGTGAAAGCTGTTGCTACGCCCCTTAGATCGAAATTATCAAATGGGTGAAAGCTGTTGCTACGACCCTCGGGCTAAAAATGCTCTGAAACGACTAAGGGTGAAAGCCGTTGCTACGCCCCTTAGATCGAAATTATCAAATGGGTGAAAGCTGTTGCTACGACCCTTGGGCTAAAAATGCTCTGAAACGACTAAGGGTGAAAGCTGTTGCTACGCCCCTTAGATCGAAATTATCAAATGGGTGAAAGCTGTTGCTACGACCCTCGGGCTAAAAATGCTCTGAAACGACTAAGGGTGAAAGCCGTTGCTACGCCCCTTAGATCGAAATTATCAAATGGGTGAAAGCTGTTGCTACGACCCTTGGGCTAAAAATGCTCTGAAACGACTAAGGGTGAAAGCTGTTGCTACGCCCTTTAGATCGAAATTATCAAATGGGTGAAAGCTGTTGCTACGACCCTCGGGCTAAAAATGCTCTGAAACGACTAAGGGTGAAAGCCGTTGCTACGCCCCTTAGATCGAAATTATCAAATGGGTAAAAACCGTTGTTACGACCCTCGAGCTAAAAATGCTCTGAAACGACTAAGGGTGAAAGCCGTTGCTATGCCCCTTAGATCAAAAATTATAATCAATTGAAATTCTATCACATCTCTTCTGCGTAATGGCTAAGTTGAAGGTCAAGAATATTATTCGAGCAAAAGGAAATATCTCTTCTAACTTAAGGAATCTCCGAGAATTCAATTGGAAACCGTTTTAGGAAGCAACAAGATCATGAATCATTAAACAACGAGAATAAAGGTTCGTTTCTGTTAAATGTTTTCGATTTGCATCATAAGTTAAACGAGATAATGGAACGACGAAGTTGCAGGAGATCGAAATCACTATCCGTTGAGATAGAAAAAGAGAGTTATAAAGATAGACAATTGCATTTATAAGCTGTTTGAACAATTACAAATGATTCATCGAGGTACAGAGACAAAATTACAACAAAGAAGACTCGAATTCGAAAACGTTACATTCGTTCCTGTCCTACTGCAAATGCTACAAAAAGCTGGAACTCTTCGAAGCCAAATAAAAAAAAAAAATCCGAGATCTCTGGCGAGAAAACAGTTTTCCAGCATTCTTGCTATCGGATCCCCGCAAGCTCTCCAAGACTATTATCCGGTCAAGGAACGATGGATGTATATCGAGTCCACTAACCGATCGGATGAAACGATAGGGTATCGGAATTCTAACCCATCTCAGGAGGGATGAATCCAAAGAAGCAGGTCGCCTGCCGGTACCCTAGTCGCAATCCTTTTCGCCTGTCGATACCCTAGTCGAAAATGTTTCCCATATAAGGATGCTGACGAGGTCGAGAAAGAAAGTTCGAATTCGAATCTCGAACACCTTAATCGCAGAAATCAAGTGGAACATGAAATTGATCGATGGGAGTGAAAACACAACCATGCCGATCGAACGAAACGTTTACAGACAGTTAAAAATATGAAGGTAATTTTGGAACTATATATAGGGGGAGGAATTTAGCATCAACGGTGTAGATTTGGTGGGATGAACGGCCATGATACGAGCATTAAACGCTCTGCCCGTCCCACTTCCCAAAAAAAAAAAAAAAAGAGAGAAGATGGAAGAAAGAACAACAGTTCGACAATATTACCGTTACAACAAGCTTATGTTACAACAAAGAAAAATCTTAGCAAGCTTGTGTTACAAATCTTAGCAAGCTTATGTTACAGCGGAGGAAAAACTTAATACAACTAAACGAAATTATTCTCGAAAAGGGTTTTTCGAACTTCGGCACTGCGATCAGCATAACCACGAGCATAAGCTTCCCTCTCCCGAAGCTCGAAGCTTTTCTTCTCACAATCGTAGATATCTTTGAGTCTCTCAAATTCCAAGCTCAACTCATTCCGAGACACTTTCTCCTCAAGAAATCTATTAGTCTCCAGTGCGTGGTTCAGCTCAACCTTTTTCCTAGCCAGCTCGAGAGTAATAACAGCTCGTAGTTCGACCTCATGACTTGCCAACGCATAGAGATCAAAGAACTCTTCGCCAGCCTAAATTCATGAGAAAACATATCAAGGCTAAGAATAAAGAGACTAGAAAATTAGGATAAGGAAGTTAGCAAAATTACCCGAGTGAGAAAATCCGACCCAGACTGAAACAGGAACGAAGAATATTCTATGTTTGATAAAATTGCCTCGGAGATAGAAATATCGCCCCGAAGAAGCCTCAGAGCGGATTTCTCATGTGGAACTTTATCAAAATGAGTTATATCCCCCTTTAAGGTAGAAACGCCAGAAGGAAACAATAAATTGAAAGACTCAGCAGCTTTCGAAGGTACGCACCGAACAGGAAAAGACGCATGCTCAGATACATCCTCTCCAAAAGAAACCTTTTTAATTTTCTTGTACGAGCCTGTGGTTTTCAAGCACGAAGAAAGGGCGACAGTCGAAGATTTACCTCCTCCATGGAAGGTCTGCTCATCGGCAGTAATGGACTTAACCGGAGCTTGTCTCTTTTTCATTATGTTTCTACTATCGTTGGGTTTGGAAAAAGACACGGAAGGAATTACAGGAACGTTCGAATTTTTATCCATCTCTTGATTTTCAGATAGTTATTCGACCGTAAAAATTTCATAAAGCTCCGATCACTGTGTTTGATGTTATCGTAAAGACAAGGTAAAATGGCCTTGGTATTTATAAGAGATAAGGGATATGGCATCATGCGATTTACAATGATTGGTAAGTCACCACTCCCAAGAAAGATTCGATGACGCAACCAAGTATGCAAGAATGACGTTATAAGAGTTCAACTAAATGGTCAGACAGGCAATGAATTAGGCACGGCACTAAAGGAAAAATGTGAATTCGAGCATCCACCAGATAGAAAAAAGCAGGAGACTATAAAAACTAATTTGGAATTACAATAGTTCGCTAAGTAAATCCTATTACATGATAATTATTAATGGCTAGATTCCTTTACACCAGAACCATGGTCCGATCTCTCTTGTTCTCTCCCTTCACTAGAATTGCTTTCCGAGCTATCAGAGTCATCGCTACTCGAGCTGCTCTCTTCTTCATCATTACTTTGCGCGCCAGCCACAGATTTACTCGAATTGGAAGTCGGAGTGCCTTGCTCTCCCTGGTCGCGGGAATCCCCTTCAATATCCACATCTTCATTCTCAGATTGAGCTTCGAGCACGTCAGGATTTGGCATTGGCACTCCAAATTCTTCAAGAAAGGGAGCGAACTCGTGATCGGCTAAGTCTTCGGGCTTCGGAGGAAGAGAAGAAGCATTATAATCTTTACCGAAAATGTTCTTGTAAGGATCCATGTAAGGGAGAAAATCGTCAAAAGCGCCTTGAATCCTTCCAGCTGAGGGAAGATGTTGAATTCCTTTATAATAGAAAGCTTGATTAATATCACGCGACCGCAAGCGAACTAGGGCGTCAAGAAAAGGTGACTCTAAAAATTCTCTTATGGCGGGAAGTCTTCCCTCTTCTCGGCCTCGGATGTAGGCCTGTTCGGATAGCGCCTTAGCTTGCTAAAGATCCGATCTCAACTTGGCTACCTCTTCCTCGAGGGCCCTCTTTTCGTCAAGGATTTTCTTGACTTCCTCGAGCTCCTTTTCAGCCTCAGATAACTTGGTCGTAGTATCCCTCAACTGATCAGCCTTGGTGGCCTCCGCCGTAAGGACGTTATGAAGGGCACTCTGAGCCATCTGAGATTCCTCGTTTAAGGTGGCCTGCCGGTAAGCTTGATGACTGTACAAGTCTCCGACCTAGAAAAGAAATTAAACATTAAAGGCGAAGCCAAAATTTTTGAGGATAAGTTAGTATTCGTGAAAAAACTTATATACCTTTTGAAGAGCATAGGCAAAATCACCCGTGAGCTCGAAGTCGCTTTTAAGGAATAGCGCAGTATTGTCATCCTTAAACCTCCCGGCCATGAACATCCGAAGAGACTTATCCACGGTATGTTCCCCGTTTGGGCCCAAATCGGACTCGATGGTTCCATCCTCCGGGAATCCAGCCGCCCTTGGTCCTTGGAAATGATCCTCTATGAAATCAGCCAGGTCTGGCTCAGAATGGCCCGCCCGGCATCTGATCGGACCCGGTCCTCGACCAAAAGGCTTCACCCTTCTAGAAGACTCAGGGATATCACTGCTTCTCTTGCGAGCCATTCTCGTTTCTAGTATCTTTTGAGCTCGGACCTCTTGTAGGGCATAATGGCTGATTCCTTCCTCGTTCGGGTTAGAGGAGCCGGTTGGAAAAATGGACCGGAGGTCGAGAGTTCGAGATTGAGAAGTCCCCTCGGCCGCGGAGTGAGGGTGAGAAGTTCCCGCGATGGCAGTTTGGGAAAAAGTCACCACAGCGTTCGGAGCCACTGCAGTATCGACCCCAGATGTGGACTTTATTACCTTATGGGAAACTTTCGATGTTTGGCGGCGAGGTCGACCTTGGATACCCTTCGAGAAGGAAGCAACGACCGGACCAGCTATCGATGTTCGGAATTTATCAACGATCCCAGCTGAAGAATAAAAGGAAATTAGGTATAGCCATAAAAAGATAAATCGAAATAATTCAGCGCACCTAATGTGGAGGGGGCGTTGGCAGGATCGATTATAGCTTTCCCATATTCGATTGGAAGGGCAGGAAAAGAACACGCGCTGAGCTCGGCCAATCGCAAAACCGCCTCCTGGGTCATTAAAGGAGTCTGATAAGGATCGGCTCGAAGGGATTGCAAGAATTCATCTGAGATCTCATGAATCATGTCTCCCTTAAGACGTCGCTTGCCATAGATCCATGATTTAGCTCCGGGCCATTCATGCGGAGTAGGCTCGGGATTATCCTCGGAAGGCGGACAATCCGGACCACGAACAAAAAGAATTCGTGTTTCCAACCTTTCAAATTGCTACTAACATTGGAGGATAAAACCGACGTTTTCGGTCTCTGAGAAAAGTATACGAATGCAGCGTTCGAAGCCAAGGAGGAGCTCATCTGAAAAATTCTCCAGAAATTTTGGAAGGCTGCCTTCTTTCCTTTGGCTTTCATCAGCACGCAAAAGGCTATTATAAGCCCAATCGAGTTCGGCAGAATTTGAGAAGGGGTTAACTGAAAAGCTTCCAGAATACTACAGATCAAAGAAGGGAGAGGAATGCGTAGGCCGTAGTGGAAGTGTTTAGTGTTAAAAGCTTGACATCCCTCAGGAGGATCCGTAACTCGTTGTTCGGGGCTCGGAATAACAATTGAATACCCGGTGCCAATATATTGACCGAACTCCGTCTCCAAATGCTCCCAATCTTTCTCAGTAAAGGAACAAATGATCTCATCTGCCCTATCCTCAGTCATATTCAATCCCGCGCTGGTCGATGGCTCCACCCAGTCATAGATCGTAACCACATCTCTTCCGCCTATGATATACATCTTTTGTTCATTCTTCCCTAAAGGGAGATCGCCGTCCTCTTCGACCTCCCCGTCGGAAACTATAGCCTCGCCAGAATTATTATCTTCGGTATCCTCTGAGTCAGGATCCGATTCTTTCCCCTCCCTGTCGGATTCAGAACTCGGAGTTGGGTCACCAATGTTCTCCGACACGGGTGCTCGAACATCCTCAATTCGCCCTTCCTCGGGATTATTTTCTCGACCTTCCATTACCAGGGACTTGCCTTTCGGATCTATAGAACTGGACATGTTAATTATGCGAAGATGGATCGATAGAGACTGCTAAAAGTCACTTATTGATCTATTTGCTCCGATCTAGGGTTTTCACTCAAAATTTGTGCTGAACAGCGGCCCCCAATCGAGATGCATATATATAGGGACAAAATGGGAAATTGCAAATCGGTCCCCGAGTAACCGCGACGGTTAAACTCCTCAATGGTGAACTTGAAGTCATATTTCCGATAATTGCACTTATGACCCCGATATTTTCTAAAATCACAAAATTGAAGACCGACGTGGAAAAATATGTATTTGTGGGGGCGTCGGTTCCGCATTCTGCCACCGATCTACCCTATAAAAATCAAAGGAATATAGAGATATTGTTAAAGACCGGCTAAAGCGTCACAATAGGCAACAGTAAGAGGATCCCAACCTGAAAATCCTATACCAACACTAGACGACAAGGGTAATATCATGATGACACCGTTACATAGTTTCCAAGATATGCACTCTTTTTCCCTAGCTCGGTTTTTATCCCAAAGGGTTTTTCCGAGTTAGGTTTTTAATGAGGCATATCCGAAACTTGTCCGAGGAAAACGGCTCGTCTCATTCCAGCATTCTATTTATACTTCTTCGAGTTTAAGCTTCACTTTACACTCGAGAAGTGGGGGAGTATTGATGAGGGGTAACTTGGGCTCAAACCTTACTAGCAGCATAGTGAGGTCGAAATTCATCTTTTCCGATCTCATGAATATATATTCGAGCCAGGAGCACAAGAATCCCACGTTAACTCTATTACGGAAGTTTAGGGTCCAAAATCACTACTGGGCCGACCTCAGGCCCAGGCCTATGGGTGGTGCACCTGGTCCCAGATCTCAACTATAAATACCCCAAGCATTTATGACGACGACACAACTTCCCAGGTGCTCTTCCATTAAGGTTGCTACTCGGACTCACTTGGGAATAATAGCATAGGCTAGCTCGAATGTATTTCGCCCTCTAGCTTGTACGGCATCCCGTAATGCTCGAATAGGACTTCAAATACTTTTAATCTGTACTCGATAATTCTGAATACAAAACTATTGATCTTTTTCTTCTATTTATTAGTATTCATACCACATTGCATAACACCTTGATCGAACCAACGAAAACAAGTAAGATCAGTAGCAGAGCTAGATGGGGTAGTCTTAATAGTAAATTAATTCCAGATTTGTGTGAGAGTATGAACTAGATATTATTGAGCTATGTGCCTATGCATATTCGGGTAGTAAATATATGTGTAAGGCTGTAAAACCCAGTTGAATTGTTCAAGTTGATACATTATTTAGGTTAAAAAACAAATATAGATATGGATGAATTTTTTGCAGATCTACCTCTGTAAGCTTTGTTTCTACCTCTTTCACTGATTCTAAGAGAGTGGTAAATTAAGAAGAAATAATTATAGAAGATTTTAGTAAATTAATTTTATTTGGGAAATACCTAAGGATAGTAAAGATCAAATTAATAAAATTCCAGGTTTCCATTTTATAAAACAAATTTTACCATTTAAACTGAAGAAAGAGATATTCAGCTTTAAAGCCTTTTAATCTACAAATTTACTTTCTAAAAATTCCCTAAAAAAATCATAGAGATAAAATTTATAAGTATATACACATAGGTTTAGTCCAGTAGGAAAAAAACCCTTAACAAAAGAAGGATTAAACAAGTATATCCTATATGTACTTAGAGATGCCAGATTTTATTAATTTTGAAGATTCCCTCTTAAGTTAGGTTGAATCTTGCCGATGCATTGGTCCAATTTCTTTTTACTGTTATCCAAACCTCACAATTTATTTGAGCGATAGAAATATTTTAAAATCCTGATTTTTACAAATTAAAACACATTATTATAAAATACTCACAGGATCAATCCCAGTAACAATTATTTTTAGGATACACTATAAAGGTATGATTTCAGCCTTCTCGACTAAAGGTTAGGGTCTATAGTAAAAGAGAAGAAACACTCATTCTCCACAGATCTTAGTAGGTCAAATGACATTGCCTTCAGATCCATCCAGTGGAAGAATATAGCACTCCCAGAAGACTGGATACTAGAACATGTAGTTCAACTAGATCCAATTGAACTTACAAAGCCAAATACCCAAATTAAATCTATCACACAATTTTCAGATGGAAAAGTATATGTAATTTTTGTTTTTTTATTTAATGTTTTTATATATTTTTTTGAAAAACTTTACTCAAAAGTCATTATTAATTTTAATTTTGAATATTCAGATTTGTCTAGGAAAGTAAAATTTAGAAATTGTACTTTAAACATCGTTAGTTAAATTTTGACTATTATTAACTACTACTAATCTCGATTTTATTGCCTATTATTATTACTATACATTTTATTAATATTAATTTTTAAACATATTATTATTATTATTATTGAAATTATTATTATTATAGAGTTAATATTAATATAATTATAAAATTACAAAAATTTATAGTGAGAGTGGGGGAGTTTTTAAAGTTAATGCACCCCCTCATCCAGTTGAGGATGGGGAAGAGGATGGGGGTCGCGAGTATTAAATCCTGGACTTACCTCCAAGGCGGTTGGAGATGCATTTAATTAAAATCTTTTCCCCCATAATTTTTGTCTATCAACTCCTATCACAACCCAAATAGTTTACTTACTTTGAAAATTATAACCAGATAATTAATTAAGTTGCAGCGAAAACCTACCTATCATCTGTAATTAATTGGGTGATTTACAATGTGGATATTGAAACTTCATTCATTTTGAATTGATTATTTGCCCTTGATATGTTAACTTTGTCATCCTTGTAATGTTTTTATTATGTTATTTGAATTGAAATATTTTAAGTTGTAAATGCAATTTTTGAATATTAATGAACTTATATTAATACACAATAAAATTATGCTGTGTAGCAAATAATTTGGACAATTTTTTCGACTTTAAAAACTATCTAAAGGGTAAGCAAACTAACCATCGTGGATATGAGTGTGTAACATACATTAATGTAAAAATATGCGATTACCCCTGACAAATGACTGAAGCCCTACTTGACTCCTATGAATAAACAATGAACATTGTGTATAACTCATGTGCTGACTGCGCAATATGGCTCTCCAAAAAATTTCATTCTACTAATGTATTTTCCCTATCCTAAAGACTAATTCATCAATCCAAAAGTGTTAATTACACGGATTATTTTTCATGTCTCTCAATAGATGAATAAGCTTCGTTATTTATTCTCAACAACCATGGTAGTGAAGATTCAAATTATAATCTTCAAGAAAATGGTGGAGCAAAGTGGCAGCATGAAGATGTGTGCTTTTTGCCACAAGCATATTCCACCCAAGAGGGCAAGGTTTTTTTATTAATTTGTCATTATATCATCCTTTAACCTCTTCCTTATTAACTCTGTGTATCTTTTTTTTTTTTTTTTTTTTTTTTTGGGTGTGTATGTTATCTTTAAGTTTTTATTACTCATTTTTTTATTGTCGAGACAACCATGGTGACCGTCCAAGACCTCTGCCTCATGTTGAGGAAATGGAACATGCCATGAATATAACCGAACTAAAAGAGAGTCCTTTATGGGATTACGACGTGAGGAGATTTAATTTTGACTTAGTTAATCTAAAATACATTTATGGATAGTGTATGTCTTCTAACAATTTTAGGAGGAAAATGGTCGTTGGGTTTGGGTTAAACCTCAACCACCAAGTGAGGAAGGACCTCGTGATTGTGGCGATAATGCCGAGGGTGCTAGGAAACGAAAAAGACATAGGGGAAAAGGCCTAGTTAAGGAAAGGCTTTTAAAAGGTATGCTTCTCATTGTCACATTTCTTGAAATTCATCGAAGCTCTCTTATGATATATTTTCTATATAGGTCAGTAAGTTTACTTTCTTATGACGAGCGATGTTAACTTTTACTGCAGAATTTTGCTGCCTCATATGTCGGAAAATGATGGTTCCCCCACTCACCACACCTTGGGCTCATAACTTCTGCAAGGCGTGCTTAGATGGTGTGTTCGTGGGCCAATCTTTCGTTAAAGATAGGACGTGTGGAGGGAGAAGGACCCTTGCCAGATCTGCGAAAGTGACATATCTGACTTCCTTCAGAATCCACAGGTATTAGTCGATATTATTCATTGTTAAAAAATGAATTGATTATGTTTAGGTGCTATGTTGATTAGAAAATTTCATTAACCATAAAATTTATTTGGTGCTCAGGTCAACAGAGAGTTGAGAAGTATGATTGAAGAGCTAGAGAACATGATGAAGGAGGAAAGCATGGGGTTCGAAGGTGCAAATTTGGGTGATCAGAATCATGATGGAACTATGGATGAGGCTATGCATGAAGAATTTAATGGCGCATAAGACTATTAGTCTAGATTTCAAAAGCTAATTCAAATACATCACATATACTATTCAATCGTGACATATTACATTTAAACATATTTAGTGATAGATTTTATTTTAAAAGTGTTACCAATCAAATTATACTTCAGTTATGTATAATTTGTGGATTGGATCATATATATAATAAAAAAAATTACTTTTATTTGATATTTTGACAATAAATTTAAGTTAGTTTGAGATACATTCTTTTCCAGGAACTGGAAGAGCAGATTCGATTCGAATGTATACTATCCAAATGAATATGAGTTATTGTTCACGATTAAGACTTTAGCGTATTCATGGTGAAATCTTTATGTCAAGAAAATTTGAAAAGAATTGGTCTGATGATCTAATAATACATTTATGTCAAGAAAATTTGGAAAGAATTGGTCTGATGATCTCATAATACATTTATGACAAGAGAATTTGGAATGAATTGGTTTGAGTGAATCATTGGCAAATTAGGTATTCGTCTAAGAGAAAAGATTTTTGCTCGATTGACTGGTTTAAGGGAGAAAAAAAACACTTAACCTTAGAACTGTCAATCGGGCTTTGTGAGTCGAGTTTCAAATGGCTCGAACTCAAATATTGCCGGGCTTCATAGCTATAGGCTCAAACTCGGATAAATTTTTTGGTTTCTCTGGCTAAAACTTGACCTATGCAACTTTTTCGATTTTGGACCTATATTGGGCTCATATTGGGTTTGTTGATATAAGCAAATTTAACTCAACATATAAAAAGTTAATATTGATAAAACAAATATTAGTAGACTACTATTTAATATACGAGTATATATAAATTCCATACTTCATAATAAATTGGATTTCTGCCATTTTTCTATTACGTGGCACACAGAAGCAAAAATTCAGTCTTTTTCATCAAAATTACGTACTCTTTACTAAGTTTCATTTCATTTCAAGAAAAGATTATTCTTTTTGTCATGCAAATAAATGTGGACATCAAATTCTAGATGGTAAAATGAAATTTTAAAATGATATTCACAAAGCATAGAGATACTTCGGCCCGATTGTCCCGTTTTTCGGAGAATATTTCCATATTTACTGAAAAATAAATTTTAGAAGAAAACATATTATAATTTTTTAATAATCTCATTTCTAAGAAAATCTAAGTAATTTTACTCTATTTTTACATAAAGTAACATATATTTTGCATCACTTTGATAACGCCATGAAAACTCGTTATTACCTATCTCTTTAAGCCCAAAACATCTTCTTTTGGTCCGAGTTTTTGTTTGTTCTGCGTGTTTTTGTGTCTTTTGTGCTTTTGGTCCCTTCGTTTGGCCTTTGTTCGGTTTTTGTGTTTTTGTTCGTGTTTTGATATCTTTCTCCATGGTTTGTAGGTTTTGAAATCTTAGAGTGATTCGGAGTTGCGTATCAATTATGCGAGTCGTTCTACCCACCCCGCGAGTTAAGCTTGAGCTTCAAAGGAAATAGAACCCGAAGCAAATTTTACAAGAATGAAGATAGCTACTCACTCAAGCATGCACAACTTTATCATGGCTTATCTAAATAAGCTGAAATTTGAATATGTCATAGATGAGTGAGTTAGCTACGCTATGGACTTTACGGATCCGCATTCGGAGTTCGGAATAAAAAGATATGCTGCTCGAAAGGAAGTGCGGCAGAGCAGGAAACCTACGGCCTGTTTCTCGCGGCCGCGAGGTTAAGTCTCGAGGTCGCGAGACCCCTGCTGCCAGCAAATATTTTCTGCGGGAAAAGCAGGGGGTTTTTTGTATAATCCCCCTTTGATTCCACTTGTATTTTTAGGCATCTTGGGAAACTTTTTGGCCTTAGTTGACATTTTTTGGAGGGTAACTTAGGCATTAGGGCTTGTAGTTTTTGCTAGGTTAAAGGGTTAAGTTTGAGAAATCATAACAACTTCGAGAATACATTTTCATCTCTTGCCTCTTTTTGGAAGACTTCAACTTTTGGCTAGCACTTTTGATTGAAGAACAACAAAGGCTTGAGGGAGAAGTTGATATAGATTTCACTACCTAAGCTTACTCTAACTCTCTTACTTTGTTCTATTACATTTATGGCTTTCATTAATGTAATGAATGATTTAATTATTGTTATGAGTAGTTAATCTCCCTTATTCTAGGGTTTAATTGATCCTATGTTTGATTCTTGATTAAATGGTGATATGATGATTGATATGATGCTTACATGTGTTTGTTAATCCGATTTTGTGCTTATTGTTCGTCTAAGGTTTGGCCAAATTTGTGGTGAAAGTAATTGATTCTTGATTGCTAGACATAGTGATTTTTAGGATTTGATAATGAAATTGGGTTGTGTCTAGGATAGACATATACCTAGGTCATTTCATATTCCTTTAAGGTTTGAGTTTAATGCTTCGATTAGATCTTAGTCTATTTAGGCATAAATTGGATTAGTTTAATTCGATAGGTTTGTATGCAACTCGGAATATACATACAAATGTCCTTGAATCCTTGAATAGCAAACACAAGCATTAGTTATCAATTGTCGAGTCATTTATCTTGAATTGAACTAGGTGAAGTAAAATCCTAGAAGTCTTTATCATATTAACAAGTACTTATATCTCTCTTAATCATTTCACTTTATTTGTATAAACAAACTACAATCTCACTACTATCTTTCACATAAGTTCAAGTAAAGTCTCAAGAAAGCTTTTAGAAATTAATTGAACAATTCCTCGTGGGTTCGACACTCATTTATCACTTTATTACTTGTAACGACCGTATACTTGCGTGGTTTGCGTGCTAGTATTTGGAACACAACAAGTTTTTGGCTCCGTTGCCGGGGAGTTGTAACAATTATTGCCAATTTATATTCTTGCATATCTTAGCTTGGATTTATTTTTACTTTGTGATCTTTGTCTCATAGGTACCTTTCTCTTAGTGCATGCCAAGAGCTTCGACATCACCCCTTGCTCTTGTTGATCCGGAGATTGAGAGGACCTTTAGGAAACGAAGGAAAGCAAAGAAGAAAAAGGACAAGGGTAAATCTTTACCTATGGAAAATCAAAGAATCGATCCGGCTATGGTGAACCCTATACAAATTGCTCCCGAGGAGCCAAATAATAGGAATCGACCTATTAATGAGTATGGTACACCTAGGTTGGATGAGCTCGGTTCTTGCATTGTCATACCTACAATTACGGCACCTAACTTTGAGCTCAAGCCGGTAATGTTCAATAAGCTAAATGCCGCGGGTCAATTTGGAGGTCATTCTAGTGAAGATCCTCATGCTCACTTGAGAAAGTTTATGATGATTAGTGATTCATTCATCATTGCGGGTGTAACAAAGGATGCTTTGATCTTGATGCTATTTCCATACTCACTGAGAGACCTCGGTAAAGATTGGTTGGATTCTCTACAATCCCAATCGATAACTTCTTGGGAAGATCTAACGGGGAAGTTCTTGAGGAAGTTTTTCCCTCCCCCGAAGACAACTAAATTGAGGAATGATATCCTAGGCTTCCGGCAATTAGATCAAGAGTCTCTGCATGAAGCTTGGGAGAGATTCAAAGAGTTGTTGAAGAAATGTCAACACTATGGCATAGCCGAATATATTCTAATGCAAACATTCTATAATGGGTTGCATGGACCTACTAGAGCTTTAGTCGATGCAACTGCGGGTGGTGCTATGCTTTCCAAGTCTTACGATGAATTGTGGGAAATTCTTGATACCATGGCATATAACAATCACTCATGGACGGCCGAAAGAGCAACTTCTGCTAAATCTACTCTCGGTAGACTTGAATTGGATGTAATTACGGCGTTAAGTGCCCAACTGGCGGCTTTGAGCAATAAAGTAGATAAAGTAGACCAAAAGCCGGAGATAGTCCAACAAGTACAAGCCATGCCACCTAGTTGTGTGACATGTGGAGGAGCTCATGCCTATGAGATGTGTCCCGGAAATCCCGAGGCAGTGAATTACCTTGGGAATAACTATCGAAACAATCAAGGACACCATTCATACCAAAACAACTATGTCCCTCATTGACAAAAGCATCCAAACTTCTTGTGGAGTAATCCAAATACTGGCCAACAACCTTATCAAGGAGGCCATCAATCCTCCACATCCCCTGGGTTTCAAGAAAGACAAAAATAGCCCATTGAATCAAAACCAGCTTGGGAGGATCCATTTGGTGAGTTCATGAAGCACACCACCAAATACATGGTTAACAACGATTCTAAATTGGAAGAGGTTTCCGAACAGTTGCAAGAACAATTGGGGGCTTTAAGGAATCTTCAATTGCAAATGGGGCAGGTTACACAAGCTTTAAGTGCAAGACCCTCGGGAGCTCTACCAAGTACGACCGAATCGCCAAATCAAGGTACAATTGAGCATTGCAAGGCTATTTCCTTGAGAAATGGAAAAGAGTATGAAAGGTCTTTAGAAAATACCATTTATCTGAATTTTGTTAAGTTGAAAAAAAAAATTATCTACATTTTTTAAATAAAGGTTTGGAGAATCTAATACATGGTAGACTCTAAAAATCGAAAAAATATTTTCCATTATTTCTTTTTTTCTGGAGCTAGCAACTCTTTTTGTCTATACTAAAAAAGCAAAAAAGAATCTATAGATATATGATTCAACCATTAACTACTAGGTTAATGGATAAGTAACACTAAACTCACAATTTGACATTCAATAATTACCAGCAGCATCAGCTAGTCTTGAAATTATGATGCTAATTAACTAATATCATTTTCTCTTTCTCTGTATATGAATAAATGAAAAATGAAAGAACGTGAGGTACTAATAACATTTTTTCCATAAAATGCATGCAGGGCGGACTGCCTTGGGGGGGGGGGGGGGCGAGAATAATCCGAATTTTATATATGTAATATTATTGTTAATATTGGTAAAATAGAGATAATGGTCCAGTGGCTACTGTATTGCATTAGTCCCAAGTTGGTTCAGGTTCGATGCCTGATGCTTACTTCTGTTCTTTTAATTATGTTTTGCTATTTTTATTTTCCTTCTACTGTGTTTTATGGTTTATGATATTTTTGTTTCTTTTAAATGTTTTATGCTAGATTAATTTTTCATTCTTTTAACTATTTCTTTCTTATAAATGTTTTTTAGCTAGACTAACATGTTACCTTTAATTGAAAATGTAAATATATTATGATTGATAAAAATATTTAATTTTCATAAATGCACTCAAGAACATTAAAAGCAGTACAAAAAAAAAAAGGAATTTTAGTGTTAATTTTGGTACTTTTATAGCATTTTTTTTTACAGAATTTAATTTATGTTATGAAATGTTTCTATGTTTGCTTAATTCCTTAAATCATTTGCTAAATGGATTCTTAAAAAAAAAATTAGCACTATATTTTTTCACCTTTTATTGAATAAAAAAACATCATTGCTTTATTTCATTTGATCACGGCATAAAAATAATAATGAGTTTGCTATTAAAAAAATCTCGCCCCCCCCCCCCCCCCCCCCCCCCGGCCCCCAAATGAAACCCTCTACTTCCGCCCCTAAATGCATGTGCTCTGATGAACGGACGAGACTTTAACGCTAAATATCATGTTGCATTTTTAAGACATGGACAGGGAGAAGCAAATAAATTTGACATCAACAGTTGGTTGATGCATGGGATATGAATTACCTACTCGAAGCTCCAATTATTTCTCTCTTTTTCCCATTACTGCCCTTGCTTTTCCTTCTCTTACTACTTGAAGCTCTGAGTATTTGTCTCTTTTTCTCCTTATTGCCCTTGCTTTTCCTTCTCTTATTTCTAGAACCTGGTCAACATAAACCGAATATCATAAGAATACTACTATTTAACCAGTCATTTTTAATGTATTATCGAATATAATGGAGGCACATCCTGCTATTTACATCCTTCAGGGTTCTAGGACAAGAGTTCTGAGGGTCCAGGATTAGTCTAGTGTAAGCTTGTACACTTGGATTATCAAAAAATAAAAATAAAAAGATATTATTAAAGTGATTATAGATATAGATACTTGTAGAATGAAGCATTGGTCTACCTCCGGTCTTGAATCAATTACTCCACTAGACATTCCCACGTCAATACGCCATATACTACAGTTGAATTCATTGCAGACATTCAATTGGAAAATCGATAACAAGTCATCACATACAAAAATCTCTATTAAGACTACCTGCAGCAAATGCGATCATTAAAAAATGATCTATACACATGTTATATTAAAAAAAGGTTGGAAATATTAATTTGCAACTTGGAAAGAAGTTCAAAGATTATGTTATAGTTACTTAGTCAAATGTGTTATATATATGAACTAAGAAAAACTACATGAATTGTCTTTTCATTAGATTCATGTACTACCTAAAGGGGGAGTATATTATTTATTTTAATTCATGTATCAAACTAGATTCATGTAGGTTTTATCCTATAAATACTTATGTAATCTAGCCATTTAGGAATAAGAAAAATATACGAAAATAGTGTGATTCATATCTCCAAGAGAGATCATTGTAAGTGCCATAGCACTACAATAATAAATTTAAATTTCCCCCAACAAATTGGTATCTAGAACAGGGATCTCAATACGAGTTCTCATATCTTTACAAATGGCTTCAAATCAAGTTTCTACCATGTTTTTCTATACTCCAAATCTAGTTCCAATCTTTGAAGAAGAGCATTATGATTATTGGAGTAGTCAAACAGAAACATTGTTTCTTTCACAAGATTTATGGGATGTTGTGGAAGAAATGTATCTTGAACCCTCTACAAAAGATGATGAAAAGGAATGGACAGATGCAATGCAAAAGGAATACAAGAAAAATTTGAATAGAGACGCAAGTGCTCTCAGATTCATTCAACAAGGTTTATGCAAAACCATCTACCCCAGAATACATGGAGTTAAAAGAGGTCAAACAAGTTTGGGATATCCTAAAATAAGGTTTTCAAGGAAATGATAATTAACATCACTAAGACTTCAATCTCTTTGGTGAGAGTTTGATAATTTGGCAAAACAAGACAATGAAAACATGCAAGTCTACTTAACTAGAGATGCAAAAATTGTCAACCAAATTAGAAGCCTTGGAGACACTATTGAAGAGAAGAGGTTGTCTTAAAAGTTTTACTAATTCTTCCTTCTAAATATGATTATGTTGTTGCGGCAATAAAAGAATCTAAGGATTTATCTTTGTATTCTTATAGTGAACTAATGAGTTCGCTTCAAGTGCATGAAGAAAGAATGAACAAGTCCTCAGATCAGCCACTAGAGCAAGCTCTTAAGTCAAACGTGAATTTTTCAAATAATGGAAGTTCCAAATAGAAACAACAAGGAAGAGGACGATCGTCCCAACGAGGAAAAAGATCTTACCGAGGTAGAGGAAGATGAATAGGTCAAAACATAATGATGGATATTCTGACCAAAAAGATGGCCAGTCGAGTCTACATTGCAAAATTTGCCAGAGAACGAACCACAAGGCAAAAGATTGTTGGTATAAATGCAAGAAATGCAGAAATCCCAATCACTCACAAAGGGACTGTTGGCACCAAAACAAAAATGAGGATGAAGTGAACTACTTTTTTCTTGCATGACAATACAACCACCACCTCAAAATATATGGTATTTGGATAGCGGATGCAGCAGCCATATGACGGGAAACAAAAATATTTTTGTTGTCCTTGATGAGAGTTTTAACTCAGTGTTGGATAAGGATGAAGATGAAGGCACTGAAGACAAATTTAGAAGGGAGGTTTTGATGCATTCCAAAACTTCAAGATTGGCTAAGTATGGAATAACTTAGCTGATGATCCCTTTAAAGGAATTTTGACTAAGTAAAGAAGACATCAGAAGAGTCAAAGCTTCAAGGTCCAAGACTTCTGATCTGCTGAAGTAAAGTTATCAGACTGATGAAGATCAGCCGACTCAAATCAGATTTGTTCAAGTTTGAGATCAGCCGAGTTCGCCATCAGACGTGTACTTTCGTCAGCCAAGTGAAGAAGATCATGAAGTGTTCCCAACGGTAATAAATGCCCCTTGGAGTAATAAATGCTGAAGTACAAGGTTATTAAAGACAAATGATTGAAGAAATGCTTCGCATCAGCTGGGTGCATTTAATGCTGCCTGCAGAATAGTACTGTTCATAGTACGGTCAGACTGCAAAAGAGCCGTTCGCGGATTTTAAGGACCAGTACTCGAGGAATTTGAATCTTGTCTCTCTTCAACGGACATTTTTCAATCCTCAAGTATAAATAGCTGAAAGAGACGAAGAAGAAGAAAGCAACACACTTTCTGAGAGAAATTTCCGAAGCAAAATTCTTTAAGTCTCAAGAACAGCTCACTCATCAGCTGAGTCATTTGTTGACGAAAGCAGAGTTGAAGAATCAAGAAAAATACATCTTCTGAGTGATTTTGTAATCAAGAGTGTTGTGAGAAGTAGATATCCGTCTAAGTGAGTGATATTACTTCAGAGAAGTAGGATTTCTGTGTGATTTCTTACTGCGCACTTGTGGCCGTTTCATTTGTTGATTGGCGCAAGCAGAGTATACTGTAAACTTTGTGATTATAGTATAACCCAAGATCTGTGTGACTTGGAAGAGTGGACTAAAGGATATTCAAATCCATATAACCACTATAAAAATTGTTTGTGTTTTTATTTGTTTTTACTTGCATATTTTCAGTTTGCATAAAACACATTAACTTAACTGTTTGAAAAAGAATTTAAAGGAGTTTATAAAACTGGGGAAACATTTTTCAAACTACTAAGATTACTTGTGAAAAACACTTTGAAAAACCGCTGCAAGTACTCTAAGTATTAAAACTGATTTTGGCAAAATCAGCTAAGTAACAATCAGACGAGTGGTCAACAAGGCTGTTCAAAGATTTGTTCGCGAACAGAGTTGTAACTAACTAATCTGATCAGCTTAGTATGTTCAGTTAAAGTGAAAGTTTTAAAGTTAAATTGAAGAAAAATTTTAAAGAGGTTTATTCACCCCCCCCCTCTAAACCTCTTCTGACCACTTGGGACCAACAAGTGGTATCAGAGCAGGTGGTTCATTTAAATCAGCTGCCTGATCAACGAGCTTGATCCAAGTGTTTTTCAAAGGTTTTCAAACTTTTTCAAATGAGCATATTTTTGAAAAATCAAAACTTTTTGAAAAATGGATTGTATCAGTCATGTTCCCCACATTGCTGGTATGTCCTTTGAGGACTGGAAGATTAGAATGGAAATCTTTCTAGCAGCCTATAATGACAACATGTACACATGTATCATTAAAGGTCCATTCAAATTCACCAAGACCATTATAGTTGATGAAGCTGAAATGGTGGTGGAAAAAGATCTGACAGAGATGACAGCCGAAGAAATAAAGCTGTTCAATCTGGATAAAGTTGGCCGTTTCATCATGACCAAAGCCCTGGATAATGATCGGTTTGACAAGGTCAAACATTGTAAAACTGCAAAAGAGATGTGGGACAAGGTTCGTGACATGAGTGAAGGAAACGACGCCATCAAAGAGCATCAGCTCAGTGTTGCCTTGGAAAAGCTGGACAACTTCAAGATGAAATCTGGAGAGACCATTGATCAGATGGATACCAGGTTTACCAGAACATTGAATGAAGTTCTAAAGCTGGGAAAGACCTTTACTGACAAGGAGATCACCGTCAGAGTTCTGAAGGCCCTGCCCCCCAAGTTCAATATGAAGGTGACAGCTATGGAAGAATCAAGAGATCTGGGGAAGATTTCTCTTACAGAGCTGTTCTCCGTACTTAAGGCGTATGAGTATAAACTGCCTAGAATGGGTGTTGAAGAAACCTCAACTTCAAGTCCCACAGCTGCACTTGTTGCTGCTGAAAATCCAAGAAGACCAGCTCACAAAAGCAAAGATGTGGACTCATCTGATGAAGCATCTCTACTCAACAAGAAGGAGTATACTGCTGGAGATGTAGCATTATTGATGAACAACTTCAAGAAGTTCTATAAGAGAAAGATGAAAAACAAATACAATCATGCTGCTTCTACTTCTAAACCTAACTCTTCTTCTCAAGAAAAAGATGATTATAAAGCAAAACTAATGTGTTATAACTGCAGGAAATTGGGACATTTCATCAGGGACTGTCCATATCCAAAAGCAGAAAAATACACTGAGGAAGAGAAGAGAATCAGAAAGGAAAGAAAGCATCAAAGAGGAAAAGCAATGGTAGCTGAAGCAGAAAAGCTTGCTGCTGTCTACTCATCTGATTCAGATTCAGACACGTCTGATGAAGAATCTTCTGATGAAGAGAAACCTGCTCTCCTCTGCCTGATGGCTAAGGAATCTGATGACTCCGAGGATGAGGTAACTCCTCCAAATAATGAACTGTTTGATTCTCTAGAGCAAATGATGTTAAATAATACTACTATTGCTGGAGAATTTGTTAAGCTTAAGGAAGAGATGAGCTTGCTAAAAGAGCAAAATAACTCACTGAAACTTAAAGCTGAAAAGCCAAAAGAATCAGCAGAGTATAAACAGCTTGAGCAAGAGCATGAATCTCTGAAAGCTGAATGTGAAGTTTATAAAGGAAAAATCATGGAACTTGAAAAGATTATCGAGTCTCATGAAAAATCATCTGTTGCATCCACGCATACATCTAGTAAACAGAAGATGCCTTTAGAACAGGATAAGCAAGAGTTGAACCATACTGAAAAATTCATATCAGCTGACAATAGTAAGGTCATTCTGTATGTTCAAACTGCTAGACCTACTTCACCTGAGAAAGAATTAAAGGAGAAGAAATCTCCTAAGGCTAAAAAGAGCAAAGAGCCTAGTGTAGGAAATAAGACTAGTAAGACCAAACAGCAGAGTCCTAAGAAGTCTGCTGATAAAGCTAAAGTCAATCAGACTAGTGGTAAAGCTAAGTCTAAACAAGTTGAGCAAGCACCTAGTAAACCAAAGAAGCATAAGAATAAGAAAAACCAAAATGCTTGGTATGGAAATGAGTCATATTATGTGCAACCTGCTGCATATCATCCTATGTATCATGCACCTCAATTTCCTAGTTACTATGCACCTTACCCTGCTCATCCTATGCATGCATATCCTCCATATCATGCACCTTACCCTGCTTATGAACATTATTCATATCATACTGATCATCAACATGACTTATCTGATAATTATGATGAAAATAAAACTGTTCATGCTCCTGTGAAAACTCAGAAACCTAAGAAGCCTAAGACTTCAACATCTTGGGTTGTCAAAGGTGGAACTAATCCTTCAGGACCCTCTCAATAAGGGTACCTAAAACAATTTTATTTTTGTTTTGTAGGTTAGGATTAGGAGTAGGAGTAAAGTAGAGAAGATCTGGTACTTGGACAGTGGATGTTCAAGACACATGTGTGGAAACATACATGAGCTGACTGATGCAGTTGCTGTGGATGGTCCAAGTGTTACATTTGGAGACAGCAAAGAAGGCAAGATTAAAGCTAAAGGAAGAATAATCAGAGGAAACATAGAGATATCTGACGTCTCATATGTCAAAGGCCTCAAATACAATCTGCTCAGCATAAGTCAATTTTGTGACAAAGGATATTCAGTCATCTTCTCAACAGATAAGTGCTACGTTGAACAGATAGGTACAAAGAAGGTAATTTTATCTGGAAGACGACAAGGGAATGTCTACATAGTCGACTGGAGTTCTGCTGACAAGAACTCAAGTGTTTGTTTGGTAGCATCTGCTCCAAGTGAAGTCAGTTGGCTGTGGCACAAAAGGATGAATCATTTAAACTTCAAGACCATCAACAGATTAATCAAGAATGATTTGGTAGAAGGGATTCCAAAAGCAGTCATGAGCAAAGATAAGCTCTGTGACGCCTGTCAGAAGGGTAAACAAATCAAGTCATCATTCAAAAGCAAGAAGCACCAATCTTCTGGAAGGATATTGGAGCTGTTACATATGGACTTATTTGGCCCTATTGATCCAGTCAGCAATGGTGGAAAGAAATACTGCCTAGCTGTTGTGGATGATTATTCAAGATATACTTGGGTGATTTTCATGAAGAAGACACCTTTAGAAAAGGGTAAACTAGAATTGAACCATACTGAAAAATTCATTTCTGCTGACAATAATAAGGTCATTCTGTATGTTCAAACTTCTAAACCTACCTCATCTGAGAAAGTATTAAAGGAGAAGAAATCTCCTAAGGCTAAAAAGAGCAAAGAGCCTAGTGTAGGAAAACAGACTAGTAAACCCAAACAGAAGAGTCCTAGGAAGTCTTCTGATAAGGTTAAGACTAATCAGACTAGTGAGAAAACTAAGTCGTCTGTTAATGAGCAAACTGTTAGTAAACCAAAGAAGCATAAGAACAAGAAAAATCAAAATGCTTGGTATGGAAATGAGTCATATTATGTGCAACCTGCTGCATATCATCCTATGTATCATGCACCTCAATTTCCTAGTTACTATGCACCTTATCCTGCTCATCCAATGCATGCATATCCTGCTTATCATGCACCTTACCCTGCTTATGAACATTATTCTTATCATACTGATCATCAACATGACTTATCTGATAATTATGATGAAAATAGAACTGTTCATGCTCCTGTCAAAACTCAGAAACCTAAGAAGCCTAAGACATCAACATCTTGGGTTGTCAAAGGTGGAACTAATCCTTCAGGACCCTCTCAATAAGGGTACCTAAAACAATTTTATTTTTGTTTTGTAGGATAGGATTAGGAGTAGGAGTAAAGTAGAGAAGATTTGGTACTTGGACAGTGTATGTTCAAGACACATGTGTGGAAACATACATGAGCTGACTGATGCAGTTGCTGTGGATGGTCCAAGTGTTACATTTGGAGACAGCAAAGAAGGCAAGATTAAAGCTAAAGGAAGGTTAATCAGAGGAAACATAGAGATATCTGACGTCTCATATGTCAAAGGCCTCAAATATAATCTGCTGAGCATAAGTCAATTTTGTGACAAGGGATATTCAGTCATCTTCTCAACAGATAAGTGCTATGTTGAACAGATTGGTACAAAGAAGGTAATTTTATCTGGAAGAAGACAAGGAAATATCTACATAGTCGACTGGAATTCTGCTGACAAGAATTCAAGTGTCTGTTTGGTTGCATCCGCACCAAGTGAAGTAAGTTGACTATGGCACAAGAGAATGAATCATTTAAACTTCAAGACCATCAACAGATTAATCAAGAATGATTTGGTAGAAGGGATTCCTAAAACAGTCATGAGCAAAGATAAGCTCTGTGACGCCTGTCAGAAGGGTAAACAAATCAAGTCATCGTTCAAAAGCAAGAAGCATCAATCTTCTGGAAGAATATTGGAGCTACTACATATGGACTTATTTGGACCCATTGATCCAGTCAGCAATGGTGGAAAGAAATACTGCCTAGCTGTTGTGGATGATTATTCAAGATATACTTGGGTGATTTTCATGAAGAAGAAAAGTGAAACCAAGGAACATCTTACAAATCTGATGGAACTGAGTTCACAAACTCTACTGTTGAAGAGTATTGTAACATCAAAGGAATACATCATGAGTACTCATCTGCTAGAACCCCTCAACAGAATGGTGTTGCTGAAAGGAGAAACAGAACACTAAAAGAAGCTGTCAGAACCATGATAGCTGAAGCAAAGCTGCCACAAAGATTTTGGGCAGAAGCAACAAATACAGCATGTTTTACCCAAAACAGATGCATGATCAACAAGCACCAAAACAAGACTCCATATGAAGTTTGGAACAACAGGAAGCCAAACATTCATTACTTTAAGATATTTGGTTGTAAATGCTATGTTTTAAATAATGGTAAAAATCACCTTACTGCATTTGCAGAAAAGGCTGATAAAGCTGTCTTTGTAGGATACTCAACTGTTAGTAAAGCTTATAGAGTCTTTAATAAAAGAACATTACTAATAGAAGAATCCATTCATGTAGTATTTGATGAGCCAAGTCAATCTTCTGAAAAGAATCAAAATGTTAATCAAGATCTGTCTACTGATTTACAGAAGATGAATGTTGGAAATAATGAAGAATATGTACCCATCATACTACCTGATCTCAACTCAGCTGATAACTCAAGTGCTGTTCAAAATCACAAAGCTGATTGTCTAACAGACGACTTGCAAACAGCTGATAGACCAGAGACTGTTCAACAGACTGCAAGTGTTCAACAGACTACTACTGATTCTCCAACAGTAGTGTTGCAAGATCAAGACAAAGGACAACATTATGATTTGCAACCTGATCTCAGATGGCTCAGAAATCACCCACCAGAGTTAGTGATTGGTGATCCTTTAGACAGAGTGAAAACAAGAAGAGCTGCTGCACAAGATGCTATGTTTGCTAGTTTTCTATCTCAAATTGAGCCTAAACAGATTGAAGAAGCTCTTAGTGACTCCAACTGGATTGAAGCTATGCAGGAGGAGCTAAATCAATTTGAAAGGAATGAAGTTTGGTACTTAGTTCCTAGACCAAGTCATCAAAGAGTCATTGGCACTAAGTGGGTATTCAGAAATAAAATGAATGAAGATGGTGAAGTCACCAGAAACAAAGCAAGATTAGTGGCCAAAGGTTACTGCCAAGAAGAAGGCATTGACTTTGATGAAACATTTGCACCAGTAGCAAGACTAGAGTCAATCAGACTCTTTCTTGCCTACGCTGCTCACAAGAATTTCACAGTCTATCAGATGGATGTGAAATCAGCTTTTCTCAATGGAGAATTGCAAGAAGAAGTTTATGTTGAACAACCTCCTGGATTTGAAGCTTATCAAGAAGAGGACAAAGTATATCGTCTGAAGAAAGCTCTTTATGGACTGAAACAGACTCCAAGAGCATGGTATGATACTTTATCTGACTTTCTTTTAATTAAAGGATTTCGCAAAGGTAAAGTTGACAAGACCTTGTTCACTATTGAATGGGAAGAACATATTTTGCTTGTGCAAATTTATGTGGACGATATTATTTTTGGTTCAACTAATCAACAGATGTGTGATAAGTTCTCAAAGCTGATGCAGAACAAGTTTGAAATGAGCATGATGGGAGAACTTAACTATTTTCTTGGTTTGCAAGTTAGACAGTTGCCTGATGGAATTTTCATCAGCCAAGCAAAATACACAAAGGATCTGTTCAAGAAATTTGGTATGGAAACTAGCTCTACTGCTACAATTCCAATGTCTACAAGTCTTCGTTTGGATAAAGATGAAGATGGCAAATCAGTAGACATAACCAAATACAGAGGCATTATTGGGTCACTGTTATATCTAACAGCCAACAGACCTGATATCATGTACTCTGTTGGGGTTTGTGCAAGATTCCAATCAAATCCCAAAGAATCTCATCTCTTAGCTGCCAAGAGAATACTGAAATATATCAAGGGCACTCAAGAATTGGGATTATGGTACCCTAGAGAGTCTGGATTTGAGCTTATTGGATATTCAGATTCTGACCTTGCAGGCTGCAAGATTGACAGAAAAAGCACAACAGGTGCCTGCCAGTTCTTAGGTAGTCGTCTGATCTCATGGATGAGTAAGAAACAGACTTCAGTATCCATATCTACTGCTGAAGCTGAGTATATAGCTGCTGGAGCTTGCTGTGCACAAATCTTATGGTTGAAACATCAACTTGAAGACTACAATATTAAAATCAGTGGAATACCAATCTACTGTGACAATACAAGTGCAATCAGTCTCACTCAGAATACTACAAGTCATTCAAGGACTAAACATATTGAGATCAAACATCATTTTATTAGAGATCATGTGGAGAAAGGAAATGTCATGATAGAATATGTGTTTACTGAAAATCAGATTGCTGACATCTTCACAAAACCTCTAAGTGAGACAAGGTTTTCAACTCTAAGAGCTGAACTGGGATTATTAAAATTAGATGCATAAGCTGAGGGGGAACTCATCAGAAGACTAGAGTTCAACAGCTTACTCTTACTTATCTTCAAGGATTAACTTTCAACAGACTAGTTAACTTATGAATTCTTAAACTCAGGGGGAACGTGTAAGACTAGCGGTACTTCTGAATTAAAGATGAAATTTGTTAATGACAGTTAGTTGAAGTTATGTTTTCAACAGAAGACTCAACTATCGAAGATCAAGAGTATTTTATCTAGCTGGATTGACAAACAGCTGAGGAAGGTTATCAGCTATTGGCATTCTCTGATAACAGCATTGTCATCAGGACAGTAGTCCATCAGATAAGTGTTTATTATACTCATCTGATTACTTAAATAAAAGCGAGCTATTAAAACGTTTTATTCAAAACACGCTTTTATAAGAAACTGTCGGGCGGTACATATTCCCGCTCTTCATTAAAATATCTTTTGAATTTGAAAGGTCGTAACAGAAGCCGCACGATCATCACTGACAGAAAAACGAATCTAACGGTTGGCGGATATCACGGAAACCGACATACCCCAACTCTATAAATTCTCATCTGATCAGTCGAGTCGTTCTTTACGCACCCTAAATTTCAAAAGTACTTGTGAGAATTTTGAGCAATTTTCTGCAAAAATCTCTTCGTTTTTCTTCTAATCCTACAGATCTGAAATGGCTGCTGAAGGTATGTATCTCGTGTATGGTTCCTACTACCAATCCGGTACGGATCTGATGAAAGAACTGCTCGAAAAGTTCAAAGCTGCTTCGTTGGTGAACTTCATGGAATATCACGAAGGAGTTATCTGGACTGACCAAGTGATGGAGTACTACAACACAGCGAAAGCTGACTACAACTCACTGGAGATTAAGGCTACAGTGGGAGAAAAATCTATCACCATCACCCCAGCTGTTCTTCACGAGACGTTTGGGCTTCCTAACCATGGAAGACATGACGTCACTATACTGACGGAGGATAAGCACCAACAGTTCTGGGCGATCTGCGCCAAAGAGGGAGAAGTGTTTTCTGGAAATATAAGGAAGAAGCAACTGAAGGATGAATATCAGCGGATGGCTGATATGGTGTCAAAGCTGATTGAAAATTGCACTTTTTCTCTGGATGCTGTTACTATGAAAAGATTCAGCATCATGGCTGCCATTTACTATGGAATGGAAGTCAACTGGTCCATCATAGTATGGTACATCTTGGCTGATTTCCTGGATGACAAGAAAGGAAAGGGTCCTCACACCAATCACAGGATTGCGCTCAGTTATCTGCTGTTCAAACTGAGGTGTCCTATGAAGAATGGCAAGAAATTCACAAGTCCAAGCCATGAACAAATACTGCCAGTTCTGAAAGGAAGGCTGATGAGCCTGAGGAAGCTGATGATGAGGGACAAAGAAGTTCCTGCCAAAGGCAAGAATGTCAAAACAGCTAGCTGTTGAGACAAAAAGAAGAAGGCTGCTGATGCCTAAGGAAAAGGTTCCTAAGAAGGTGGAGAAAGTGACTTCTGCTGCTGAAGCCACTAAAATTATTGAAACATAATTGCTGATGTAAGGACTGGATCCCCTGCATCACCATCACGAACTCCATCAGCAGAAAGGCCTGCTGAAGGTATCTCTCAAAGAACAGAGTCAACAGAGAGATACAGCTACAACTACTTATCGTGAGGGAAGAACAAAGAAGTCTGCTAGAAAGCAGATGACCTTTATTGAAAAACCTACCGAACTGGAAAATGTAGCTAGGGAAGACCCTGAAGCTGCTGAAAGGCCTGCCGAAACAGATGAGACTGTTGAAACTGACAAAGCTGATGAGCAACAGCCAAGTCAAGTCACACCAACAGCTGAGGTTGCTCAACCTCAAGAAGATCCAGATGTCCAAATCATCCATCCTATAGCTGCTGATCCTATATCATCTGTTGGACCAGCCCCTGCTGATAAAGGCAAAAGAAAAATAGTGCTAAGGAAAAAGAAAGTTTCCAAAGCTGACAAGAAGGCAAGGGAGGAGGCTGAACAGAGGAAGCTGGATGAAGCTGAGAAAAGAAAGCACTTGAGCTAAGCAA